>JAUPFT010000028.1:32174557-32509557 GCA_036936625.1 Parnassius smintheus behrii
GTAGATAAGGAAAAAACAAACTATCATGTTAGTAGCAGCTTAGGTTTGCCATGCAACTATTTCTAATCTCCGCACTTGTAATAGGACAACAGCACAGTGTAGTGAGAAAAGTCGTACGAGTAGATAGCGACATTCGAACAAACAGTAACCATCCCATGTATCACAATTAAAACATCCTCCTGGTATATTAACTATGTACCTACCTACTGAGATTGTGAAGCTAAGGATAGTGATTACAGAAAATCCTACCCTGTCATGTGTGCCTATTACAATTATAATAAAAAACAGTCATACACGTCTGCTAAATTACAGTAGTAGAAGGCACCGTCAACGAAAAAATTAATAATAGTTGTTAGTTAGTTAAATGGTCGTAGTACGAGCGTTACTTTAACGACCTCACACTGTTCACGCATATTTACTTTATTAAACATTCATTGAATTAATTAATACAAGATTAGCACGATCAATGTAATTAAGGAACCAAGAATAAAAATAATACTCCGCGGGAGACCACACATTAAGTTGAAGAGACGTTTATCATGAGTTTTATTAGCAATATTTAAACCTTTTTGGTGTTACGTAATTTAAAATAATAGATTTTATGTAGATATTCTTCACACCTGCTACTCTGTATTTTAGGTAGAGACCGGGAGAGACCAAAGCAAATGAAAATTTTCTTATAATGGTAGAGCCAAATTTTATGGTTGTAGCGTAAATGTATCGATAGAGAAAAGACTTTGAATAAAAGCAGAATTATGAAGGGATAACTTTTTAAGTATGGTTAGTAGGTACCAGGCGTACCGTATCATTTCGAAGAGATAACAAGGCATTTGAATTTGGGTTCCTAGAGGTTAGGTTACTTATCATCGGGTTGATTGTGTGCTCACTTGTTACATCAAGTTTTATAAAAAAACAGAATTTGTAAATATCACTTGCATAAACTATCATGCTTGTTTATTTAGCATTACAAAAACTCTAGAAAAATTTCTTAATGCATGTATCATGAGTATATGACCGTAAGTGATTTTAGTTTGTAAACATATCAATCAAATAAACACTTAGCCAAGTCATAAGTTCTGTCAAAACCTTATTATTTAAATTTTTTGAATACTGGCTGGATGAACTTCACCAATTTTAAAAATATAACGTTTGCGTTTGCCGAAAATAAAAAAGACATTCATTTTCATTCATTTTCAAATATGGAGTGGTCGAAGAAAACAGAGTGGGTAGCGGTTATCGCATTGCACCGCTGTGGTTACGCGCCAAAAGAGTTATTCAATATTGTACAAAAATTGAAAATAACCCTACGATTTGTTTATCGCACTATCAAACGATTCACTGTAGATTCAAGCTTCGAAGATCGTAAGAGGACCGGCCGACCTTGTACAGTTAGGACACCCACGATCATCAAAGCAGTGAAGGCACGAATCTAACGAAATCCTGTTCGTAAACAAAAAATCTTAGTTCTTCAGATGGGCTTAAGCAGAACCGCGATCAAAAGAGTGATCAATGAAGACCAAGGACTACGATCTTATCGTAAGAAGACCGGACATTTTTTGAACGAGCGTTTGAAAAAAAATTAGGCTGCATAGATCCCGCGCTTTGTTACGGCAGTACGCGGGAAAAAATACTGCAAAATTTTATTTTCGGATGAAAATTTTTTTAACATCGAAGTAGGCTATAGTAAACAAAATGATAAGGTGTATGCTCACAGCAGTGAAGAAGCCAGAACGCGTATTCCGAGGGTTCAACGAGCACACTGTCCTTCGCCACTCATGGTTTTGCTTGGTGTCTCATATTCAGGCTCAACTGAGGTGTTTTTCTATGAAAAAGGTGTAAAACCCAGTGCCGAGGTGTACCAAAATACCGTCCTAACAAACATAGTGGAACATCTTTCTCAAACAATGTTCAAAAACAGACATTGGATATTCCAACAGGGCCCTGCACCAGATCATAGGGCACCAAGCACGCAAAATTGGTTGACCGCTCATGGAATTGACTTTATCGGACATGAAGACTGGCCCTCTTTTAGTCCAGATTTAAGCCTACTGGATTATAAGATATGGCAACATTTGGAGGAGAAAGTCTGCGCTAAACCTCATCAGAATTTGGAATCTCTCCGAGCATCTTTGGCTAAAGCAGCGGCAGAAATAGATATGAGTGTGGTGCGTGCTGCAATTGATGGATTGGCCGCGTCGATTAAGGGCATGTATTCAACATAGGGGAGGGCATTTTGAAAACTAAATTAAATCTTATTCTAAACTAAATTACCTTTCATTTCATATATAATTTCTATATAATTATCAAAAATTGTATCATTAATATTATAAAAAGTTTTTGACAGAACTTATGATCTGACTAAGTACTTACTTAATCATTTCAGATATACAGGAAAAGCATATGAATTTCTTTTTTGTTTTGTTTTATCTTTACCGCTATAAAGAATTGTTATTATAGAATAAGTCACACTTTACCTGATGATAATAATAATGTCCTCCAGACCGAATTTAGGTCACGGCGTCCTGCCTCAACGGAGACTAGCCATCGGCGCAGGTCAGGATTATAGTGCCCAAGTGTATGCGCAAACACAGGTGCACTCTCTTTTCCCTCACTCTCATAGTCCTATGGGACGGTAAAGCGACACGACCGGGAAGAGATCAGGCGCAGGACCAACGGCTTTACATGCTTTCCAAGGCACGGGGATGAGACACCGCCAATTTACTGACTCCGAGCTACTGAGAATTTCTTGACGGAAAAACTCAACAATTGATTTTTGACCCGACCCGGTCTCGAGCCCAGGACCTCATGATCAGCAGTCGCAATACCATAACCACTAGACCAACGACGTAGTCAGTCCGCCTGATACCCACCTGGTAAGTGGATGCTGTGGCTCATAGATGTTATATACACCAATCCAAATTGAAAATCAAAATGCAGGTGCCTCTGAGTAACTATTAAGAAAAATACCAAGTTTCCAATATAGAGGGTCTACAGTTCTGTACATACACCATGCGTAACAATTTTGTTTCTGTTTCTATTTCACAGCAACAATATGCTGCTATTTTACGCTGGTATTCTGAGGATCGAGCTGACCCATTCATGCTACAACGGTAATGTAGCTGCAACCACTCATAAATTGAAAATTAAAAAAAAACCTAGTAACATAGCCTTTCCTAAGACTCTTTGGTAATCCTAATGTGAAAATTCTTTCCGTTATGTGAATTTGACGTCAAATGCTGATTTTCTATACAAATAAATAATATAAATGGCTGATGTTATTAACTTAGGCTACTTTTATAAATAATGTCATGAATCCATACGGCGACATTAGTTGTCGGTGTAGTAGGGTGCTAACAGCGAACTGGAAAGGTCGTAAGTTCGAATCCGCCATTGGACTACTGTCGTGAACCACTCCCAACACTATACTAATATTGCACTAAAAACAATAGCAATATTGTTTTTTTTTAACTAAAAACTTTTTAGGCACATTTGGCACTTTTGAAAAAAGCACTGACCTCGCGTGACCGTCACGCCCAGTTACATAAAATTGATGCAAATAACGTTGTAAATCTAATTGATTAAGTAAATTTGTTTGTATAATATAGATAATAATCATTATTTTTCATGTTAAACAGAGATAATAAAAATTTTACTACTATGTTGTACGTTGATAATCGATACAAATAATTTATAATAATAAAGTACTTCCTAAAAATTATTTCTCAACAACACAAAAATAATATTTACAATGGTTTACAAGTTTGTGAAGCTAAGAACTTTTCACTTCTGACGTGCAGTCCTACGACTGACAGATTTTTTAAATAACCTACGTTTCATACATAAACACTCACGCCTGTCACCCAGAGGGGTAGGCAGAGACTACAGACTTCCATTTGGCACGATCCTGACACACCTCTCTTGCCTCCTTCACATCCATACACCTGCGCATACATGCGCGTCGATTAAGGGTACTCCTAATTTGGCCCGTTTTCAATAAATCGTCAATTTGGTCGATAAATTTTCGCCTAGGACGTCACTTTCCGACTCTGCCATTCACTTCTGCAACATACATTTTCTTTGTCACTCTTTCCTCATTCATTCTTTCCACATGACCAAACCACCGAAGCATTCCTTTCTTAATCCTGGTCACCACATCATCTTGCAAACCACACTCTTCTCTTATTACACAATTTCTTACCCTGTCATTCAGATTCAGCCCTAACATACTCCTTAACGACCGCATTTCTACTGCGTTTATTCTACTCTCGTGCTTCTTCTGCCACACCCAACTTTCACTACCATACGTTAAAGTAGGGACCAACAAAGCATTGTGAATTGCCATACGTGCCTTTTTCGACACATTTTGACTCTTCACAATAGAGTGCAAGGCCCCATTTACTCTATTTCCCGCATTCACTCGTCGTTCTATATCCTTATCATATCTCCCATCCCTGCTAAATATAAACAAACGTATATAAACGTATATAAACATACGTTTCGTCACCCAAATATGTTTTTCTTTGTGGAATACTGCCAGGGTCATAAGGACATTGGTATATAATTCAGAACAACTATTTGCCGATTCGACACGATGCGTCTTGAGGCCTTATGTAAGCAGTATAACAGCCGATTTACACTTCGACAAGTACGGTTGCGAGTTTAGTTACAGGGCAGTAAACAGTTAACGGGTAAGTGGACAGTAGCGTTCAAATATCTTAGTAGCAAGTTTAATTAAAAATGCGAATACATTGCGTCCTGTCAAATTAGGCACTGAACTAAGCGGTGAGTTTAGTTGCCGGTGGCGGGAGATGCGCGGGAGCAACACTTCCAACAAGCAGCCGACTATCCCGTTCAACTTAATTGTTAACTTGCTACTTAACTCACTTATTGTCGTTCAAACGAGATTTACTACTTCACTCGTCAGGTTCGCAAGTTAACTCCCTGCTGTACTTGTCGAAGTGTAAATCGGCCTTAGTCTACATACAATAGAAAGATACGCACGTGGCTCGTTGAAGATTGTGTCTATGAATATTTAAAACTAATTTATAGATCTTTAAGGTAGTATTGCATATCTGTATAGGAATTTATGTGTGTGTGTGCTACTAACGCAAGATAGTAGTGAGCCAGTTTAGCCTGTTTCTTCTCAAGGCTTAAAAATTACCCGCCAGAGTGCAGGGGTACACATGTTTTGATTTCACTATTGATAGCACCATCACAACCAAGTGAATAAAAAAATTAAAAAATAATTTATCATGCCTACCAAATATTGTGCATTTGCGAATTGCACTTCTGACAGTCGATACAAGCAAGATGGTATAAACTTTGTACCGTTCATAAAACCTCAAGTTGACACAAAAAAGTGTTTTGAGTGGATTCAATTATCGCGAAGAACAGAATTAACAATCAAAAAAACATACAAATGTGTGTCCTAAATATTTTATAAATCCAAATGGTTTAACAAAAAATCAAATCCGTTATCAGCGACTGTTTCAAAGGTCAATCTATTAACATATTAAAATTTAAAAAGTACCAAAGAGTAATTTTGTTATATTTGTATTTAAAATATCAAATAAAATGGTTTTTTTTAAGTATTGGGTGACAAACAAGCACACAGTCCACCTAATGTTAAGTGGATGCCGTGGCCCATAGACATCCACATTTATTCTCAATTAAGGATCAAAATGCAAATGCGTTGTTACTCCTGAGAACTAAGACGAAATTTCTTATTTCCAGTAAAAAGGATCTCCGGTTCTCTATACTCACCACACGAAAAACAACAGCATTACACTGCTATTTTATTCTGGTATTCTGTAAGAGCATGGTCCTGCCCCGGTGGAGCTGACCCATTCATGCTACAACTATAATATAGCTGAAGCCAGCTCGGCTCTACCACGTTAACGTATAATTAATTGATTGTATTTTTATATTCTCAAAGATCGTGAATGAAAACAGAGATATGTTGAAGTGGATTTAAATTATGTTGTGCGTGAACGTCTAAGGCTTGTCAGTGCCACTGATCATTCGTGTACTGAAATAAATAGTACTAATATTAAATATGTTTAGTAATAATATAACTATGAAGAAGCCAATTTGAAGAAGAAAAAGTGCAGGATGCCTGTGGAATTGGATTGAGTAATTTTATGCTTAGCTGCTTATCCTCTACACATTTAGCACCATCGATTCCGATAAAAAATATTTTACCGACTTCAAAAAGGAAGAGGTATTCAATACGACTGTATGTTTTTTTTTTAATGAGTTACCTCATGAGTTTTCTCCTGGTGAACCGATTTTAGTTATTCTTTTTATATCTGAAAGCTGGTGCTTCTTTTGTGGTCCCTTATAAATTAATCAAGATCTGACATATAGTTTTTGAGTTATCTTTAATAATGCGTATTTAATTAACTTCGAATGGGGTCCGAACTTCTATACGACGGAATCAATGTATGATTCCGTCGTATAGAAGTTGGTTGTAATTATATTTTAATTTCCATCCATTCACAATGCATTCTTCACTTCTTAAATTGAAAAATAAAATAAAGCATTAACATAAATATATTCATAAAAGATAATAAATCTCTAACAACAAATAAAACGAACTGTCACCGATAACTAACCTTTCTACGAGTACATTTTTACTACCTGAAACAGGTAAATCACGGCATGCAAGCCATCGCCTTAAATCTCAGTCAAGATGATCATTAACTTTTGCAAATTACTGTCAGTAGGGAAATCAAAACATATGTACACCCCCCCCCCTCCCCCACTAATACTGCCTCTGGCGGATCTTTTTAAATCTTCAGAGGAAACAGGCCAATTACAAGCTGTGATGTATCTTATCTTAGTCCTCACGGAAGTTTTCTTTTTGTAAAAGTTGGTAGCAGAAGCCGTAAGAGGAACGTGGTATGATCTTTGAGGTATGTGAGGTGTGTATACGATCGATGAGGGAGGATCTTTTATGAGGCATCGGTTTTGTTTCTCCACGCAAAAGCAGGACATCTTCTTTAGACGTAATTTTATCCAAACGTGAGATGTAGAGCTGTATTCACAACATGCTGCAACAAGAGTTGGTACTAGTGGTTACTTTGGCAAACACACGCCTGTAGCAGCCGGAATATTACTGGCAGCTGGCAGATCTCCACCGACAGACGTCGGAAGAGACCTTCTCAACGAGATTGAACTCGTTATTATCGACCTTGTTACGGGTCCATCATTGAAAATGATTTCGTGTAGAAAACCTTTCGTTTTGGATTACAACGAAAGGTTTTCTAGACGAAATCAATTTCCATTGTGACCCGTAACAAGAAAGACAAAAGAGAGGGCGGCGGACATGTTTTTTGGCGAAATGTGATAACAATTTTTTGTTATAAGACGCCATTCCACCATAGAAATTTAATGATTTGAAGCTCAATACGCTTTTTTTATAGAATTAAGGTGACAAACGAGCACACAGTCCACCTGATAGTAAGTGGATGCTGTGGCCAATGGACATCTACATTTAAACTCGATTAAGAATAAAAATGCAGATGCGTTGTTGCCGCTGAGGACTAAGATGAAATGCCTGCCTCAATTTCAGTAAAACGGGTCTCCGGTTCTCTACACTCACTTTTCCAAACACAGCAGCATCAAGCTGCTGTTTCACGCTGGTATCCTGTGAGAGCGTGGTCCTTCCCCAGCCGAGCCGACTATTTCGTGCTACTACCGTAATAAAGCTGCAGCGTAAAAATTCACATAATTCTTCAGATAACCCAATAAAAAAGCGGCGTAATCGCAAATGGTAATTCAAGTTCCAAACACATTTTTATTATTACGGATATACAAGTACGCTATAATATATATAGATGAGATTTGCAACGAATAGTATATTCGGCCACATGCCGAATAACGAATATTCTGCGGGCTTTCTGGCCGATGACCGAATATTTGGCAAAAGTATTCAGCCGGGAAAGAAGTAGTGTTTATTCAGTTCTTTTTTCTAAAGCTGGGATTGTCTACGAGATGAAAGGGTAACTACTGCCTGAAAATACAGAAAATTTTGTCTTTCTACACCATAATTTTCATTTGCTAAATTTTAATTACAATAATTCAAGTGCATAGACAATTATTTCATAGTTACCTATTTGTTAATTTTATGATTAGAGAGTTTGACTATTATACCTCTGAATACTTTAATTATTGCAATATTATAAAATAAATAATATGAAATTATAAATATGAGTTCTTAAAGCGAAGATGGAGTTGCGAGTAGTGGATAATCTTACACTGCTACTAATCTGTTAATACATACATACTGTGTACCGATACGTGGCCCGAATAGGTATTTTCAAAAATTCAATGATGTGAAACAGATAGCATTTTTGAAAATACCAATAAATACAATCGCTGTCGTGCGATAGAGTTGCAAATGTTGAAAGTAATTGTCGACATTTTCTTTTTAAAATATTGTTTCGAACGATAGCGTTTTCACCCACCTCAACCTCTACGCAATGAGACAATTTTGGTCTCATTAGATTCAGTAGACCTTAATTTAGGTCTGTAAGTTCTCTTCTTTTCTTTTATAGTAACTCAGTTTAGTTTACTTTAAAAAAATATAAACGCTCCAGGAAGTTTTTAAGTCAAAAATATAGATATTTAGATGCTAGTAACTTATATCGTACGCAATACTTACTTAAAATAAAAAAGTAACGACCTAGTTTTCCATTATATTTACAATATTTCCAAAAATTAAACCATGTTTATTTTAATTTTACCACTTATCTGACTAGGTACATAAAGCATCTTACTAGAGTATTCGGTATTCAGCCGAATAGGATAAAAAAGCCGAAAAGGTCGAATACCGAACAACAGCCGAATATTCGTTGCGAGTATTTTTTATTTATTTATATAGATAGTAACAAAATCCCTTGATCCCCTAAATGCATAAGGTGAGTCTACGCTAGAGGAGCCGAGCACGTGCTGAGCGCAAGCTGAGCCGCTCTACTCGCGTCGTCAAGTGTGGACGCACAACGATCATACAACGTGCAAATCGATGCATTCGATGCAAATTCCTTTGTGTTCGTCAAAATAGCCGACAATGCGCGCAGCACAGTCGAGCACGAACCACACGCTCGACGTGCGCTCGTTCGAGGATTGTAAGTTGTAAGTAGGTCCTCCACATCCACACTATACGAATTCATGCTCGGCTCATGCTCCGCTATGATGCGACTCGTCTATGATGCTTAAGAGGATACCTTGAAAATGAATCGAAGTTTTGGAGGCGTGGCTTATTCCTTTGTCGGTGAAGCTCACGGACGACTGAGGGAGTGTCAAAATGAAAGTGATGCAATGACTTCATAGTACGCAAATTATGAGATAGCCATACCGAGCACACGGAAAAAAACTAAGCGCCAAACAACATTTTTATTTATTTTAACAAAACTTCGTTAAGGATTAAAAACTGGTTTATGAGAATTTAGATATGATTATTTACTATGTCTTAAAAATAATTCCATGAAATTATTCGTCAGAATATTGTGGTATCATGAAGAAATGTAACTAATTAGAGTCTACTTTACAATTTTTTTCTATCGAGAAAATTACATGATATCGTGTTTTCCTTTTATGCGATCCAAGGTCATATAGTCAAAAATCATATACCAAAATTTTGGTTTTTAATGTATAAAACTTAAAAAAAAAATGTTAAATAGAAAAAACACCTTTTCGAGATATCCTTATACTATATAGGTACCTTAATATGCTAGTTGTGAGACAATTAAAATAATTTTAAATAGTTTAAACTTATTAAATGTATTGTCACTTTAACTGTCTAGGATATTATTTAGCGTATAATTTTATAATATTATTTACATCTATAACATTCATCAGCAACTCGTTGGTGTAGTGGTCTTTAGCATGACGACGAAAATGTGATCCCGGGTACGGCTGAAAATCAGTTAGTGGGATTTTCTGTCAAAAAAATCTCCTCACGTTGCAAAACAAGATGATCTGTAGTTATTCTGAAATCGAATGTTCAAGCAAATTATAAATTAAATAAAAATTTCGTACAAATACGAATATTTATTAAATTTTCCTTCACCGCCGAGCACGTGATAATATTACGTGTATATCAGCTCTTAAAATTGCGATTTCCAATTTCATTGGTGCTGACAGGGATCGAACCCGGGTTGCTCGCGTACTGTGTAAATTACAGCTAGCGCTAAGCTCATGAGCTACTCCGGCTTATATAACATGTATTTCTTCATTATTCAGAAATCAAAATACTTTTTACAACCATTTTGATCGAATTTTAAAGATGGCTTTTTTTAAATATTCTTACGATGATGAATATCTTTTCTTATTCGCTTAATTAGTTATCAAATACAATTCTGTAACCTGGTGCTAAAAGTGCAAAAGTACGTTTTTATTAAACAGTACAGTACTGTACAGAACCACATACTTTATTTTATTAAACCCAACCAATGGCCTTTTTTACATAGTATCTTTTGAAAGACTATCAATAAACGTACTCCATTTTAGCACAAACAAAATTCGTAATTTTCAGTAATATGGCTTTATAAGTATCATTTCTTAAAAAAACGTACTTTGGCCCTTTTTAGTGCCAAAAAAAGGGTCGCAGAATTGTAAACCAACCATCGCACAATGTACTGTCGACTCCGTGGTGCAGTGTTTTACCAATGAGTTACAGCGCTTAAGGGCCGCGGGTTCGAATCCCGCACGGAACAAGAATTTGTATAGCCTGCAAGTAATTGTTCTGGAATGCGTAAGGTTTGTTTAAAGAATTTAAAAAAATGTACTAATTACATCCATTCACTCATGATTTCCAAAGAACGGTACAAAGTACGATCCTATGCTACCTGCATCCATCGACTTCCTGCATCTCTTACCAGGTAGTCATTCTATATAGTGAGGGTCCGACCTAAACTTCGCTTGTCGGTACAAGGTTGTCAGTTGAGAATCTTTCTTCACTAGAATTTTCCCATGAACAGTTAAAAGTTTTCTATACACGTGTTTACTCTAAGACTCGAAACTCGGGAAAACCTAAACTAGCCTTACTTAAATACAATAATTTATATGGTAAACGTACCTTAGAGTATATGATCCCTAACCTAATTAACCAGCTACCAGCATCTGTAAAATCGGATTTGACACAAAAATATTAAATTGAAATTAAAAAAATACTATAAGGAATACATTATTACTAATTTAAATTATACAAAACATGTTTACA
Source organism: Parnassius smintheus behrii (assembly GCA_036936625.1). Classification (NCBI taxonomy): domain Eukaryota; kingdom Metazoa; phylum Arthropoda; class Insecta; order Lepidoptera; family Papilionidae; genus Parnassius; species Parnassius smintheus. Next base: position 32,185,782 of record JAUPFT010000028.1, read on the forward strand.
AATATTACGAAATCGTCAATAAATATTACGAAAAACTAACCCTAAAACAAGCGCCATGTATATCTGTATATAGGATCCATGCGCGGTGCATCATGCAATAGCAGGTCACGCACTTATGAAATAAAAAGTGTATTTTTCTTTTTCTTACTACGCCCTCGTAATATTTGTTATTGTTGGCGATATCCAGTATCCAGTACACGGCAAAATTTCTATAAATTTATATAAATAATAAATAACTTACAAGCAAAACAAGAGGACTACCAAATTAAATATTATACCATAAACATAGCGTTCTCCATAACACGAAGTACAATTTCAACTGGCAACAGCAACAGCTCCTGATTTCAAACCGATTACCGAATAAACAGTAAAACAATTTTAAAAAATCATCGTTACTCTACATTCACTGTCTACACTGATACAATTCTACTCTCTGATGCTTATGAAGTCTTGGTACAAAAAAAAATTAATTCCTATCAATAATGTCCAATCGGATCGATCAGAAACCACATTGAACTTGACAGTTAAACACCTGGTTTAACTAGTTAATGTAAGTCAGAGTTGAGTTAATGAGATCTGTGCGCAATTGATAAACTGCTTTCCGATGACTAATACTGAAAACGGTAAGTGATTTGTGGTTTAGTACTGGTTTTATGAGCTTATAATTTACATAACTAAAATTCAAGCAGTTTTTTTTTGTTTGTGAACGCTGGGAACCAAATAGATAACGATTCCAAACTACTAACACTACTTGAATAATTATAAAAATACACCGTAAATATGCACCTGACTTGAGCAAATAATATTCATATTAATTTTAGGCTACTTTAGAAATGTATAATCATAAAAAACTGCCTCGTTAGTCTCATGGTTGTAAGCGTGACCACTTATCCTATGGTCCCGAGTTTGAATCCCGCGTAAGACCGAAACATTTATTGGGTTTTCCTATCAAAGAATTCACTGTAACCGCCCGGGGTCATAAAATTGGTAGTGTTTCATTTCACACTCGTGCGCTATATAATCCTGTCCTGCTCGACGTTTAAAGGTGCCGTTGGTCGAGAAAATTCCGTCAGGCCATCTCTTGTCGACTCTACCACTCAATTCTGTAGCATACATTTGCTTAGTCACTCTTACTTCTTTAATTTTTTTACTCCAGGTGTTTCGAAATATTTTTGCCGACGGAACCCTTTTGGAAAACGAACGAAGAGCTCGTTTACAAGTTAAACCTTGTACATTTTTTATAGAATAAAGGTGACAAAGGCTACCTGCTGCTAGTGGATACTGTGAGCATAATCTAGTACAAATGATACTCGACTAAGAAACAAAATACACTCCACTAAAACGAAATAAATCGTTTCCAGTGAAAAGGATCTCCAGTTCTCTACACATACCATTCGAAACACAGCAGCATTAAGCTGCTATTTTGCACTGGTATTCTGTGTGAGCGTAGTCCTGCCCTGTTCGGGCTGACCAATTCGTGCTACAACCATAATATCGCTGCAGCGTGGCTCTACCACGTATAAAAGTTTGTAGAATTTGCTTATGATTAAAATTTATGTACATAAGTCTATATTCAGTAGCCGACTTTTAAATGACTACATATAATGATACGAGATGATCATCATGATATCATTTACGCTACACCTAGAGAATGGGTTATACGATACTTACGCAACCATTTAGAATGATAGATTTTATTACAACTTATAATTATTTTTAATTGTAATAATATTTCCATTTAGATAGATTAATTTAAAAAATGGAAATCTAATTAGGTACAATAAGCAGATTTTACGTATAATTAAAACTATAAGAAAGTTATTAAAGAAAACTTTTATCGAATTACAAGTAATTTGGTGCAGCAGTCACCGATTAAAACCCATTAATTTATGCCTAACGTGCCGAGTTCTCGATGTTATCGCGAGACCGTTTTGTCGACGCCACTGATCAGAATCTACTTAAGTCTCGTTTAGTCGCTCTTTGCGCTTGCATTTTTACATATTTAACCCGGCGAGCATTAGCCAGGGTATCACACACCCTGATAAAATTTCAAGGTGGTGTATTTTTTTAAATCCTCGCCTGGAAACTCTAACTCTAACTCGCTCAGTAGCTGGAGTGCTTGCTGGGCGCGTGGGGCGGGTTAGTGGCGTGATCGCCGTGTGGCGTGGGACACTGGTCGGCATATTCGTGCGCAAACCTGTCTCGGGTGTGTTATACCCTGCCTCATTTTTGACGTATTTTTTTTTACGTAATGATTTGATCATGAATTATGATTGTTTTATTAGTTTTTTTTGATGATTTTATAATATAAATTTGTTGTTCATTCATTTATACTGTGTTATGTTAGTCGCAACAGTAAACGATGGGCTACGACTTTATTCTATGGTGTCTTGAACATGGCAGCTATCAATGCTTGCATTATATTTAGAGCAAACAAAAACGTCACAATCAAGAGAACGGAATTCATTCGTAATTTTATTTTTTTCGTGATTAATAAATTTTTTTTTACTTCGTGATTTACGAACACCTATTCAATAAAATCAAAAAAGCATATTCTAAGCTACATCCGCCAGCGAATCTTAAAACAGTTCGGTGAGCCCTCGCCTAGACATGTGAATATACCCGGGCGATATATCAGATGTCAGGATTGTCCATACAAGAAGGATAGAAAACCAAATATTCCTGGAATGCTTGTGCCAAGCCCATATGTATGGAGCACGCAAAATGTATTTGCGAAAATTGTGCTGATCTCGACAGTGGTGATTAATCATAATTTTTAATTTAAAAAAAATTAATAATAAGTTTTTTTACAATGAGGATCTCACTATGTTTTAATTTTAAGTTGATTTACACTCCAAAGAATAATATTTTTGTTAAATTATAAATTTTTGTAAGTCCTTAAACTTTTGTTTCTTTAATTACAAAGTTTATGAAAAACATGATTATATAATAATAACAACTACTAACTATAATAATAACTCGTTTCATTTAATTCTATTAAATTATTCATTATTTTACATAATAAAATCATCAAAGTAAAAATAATAATAATAAGAACTTAAACTATGGTACATTAAATTATGGGTATGTCCCACCCTGCCACATTCTCGATGTAACTTTTTTTAACCTCATACTCGCCGAGTTAAATAGGTGAAATTTCAAGTAAGACATTCCCTATACCCAGTATAGCAATTTCATATTTTGAAATTATGTATTCTTGAAGTTTTTCTTTTTATATTTATGAAAAATAAATCTTGTATTACTCGTATTATTTTGTGATGGTTTCAATAGCCTTACAAGAGAAAAGTGTGGTTTTCAAGATGTTGTAACCAGGAAGAAAGGAACGCTTCGGTTGTTTGGACACGTAATATGAATGAATGAGGAAAGGGTTTAATTCTCTAAATAATCAAATTTATGATGTAGAAGTGTGACACAAAGTCGGCAAGGGACGTTCTAGGTGGAGTTTTATCGACCTAACTGGCGATACATTAAAGGTAGGTTAAATTAAGAATATCTTTAACCGACGAGCATATATGCGGAGATCTATGGATATGAAAGAAGCGAGAGAAGTGTAGCAGATCGTGCCGAATATGTATGTTGTAGTCCATATTCTCTGCCTTTCCCTCTGCGTGACGGGCGTGAGAGTTTAAGTATATGTGGTTAATTACATACAAAGATGTGCAAGATATTGAAGACATTTTCGAGCATTTACAAAATTTAACAATAATACATACAATAATATTGCAGTTTTTATACTATACTATTACAATATGTATTTATATTTAATTGTGTAATTTGTATACCATTTTATGTCTTAACAAAATACCAAATGTGCATTCATTCAGAATGATTCCGGCTACAAGTAATTGATTTTAATTCGATCGTAAATACTATTACATTATCGATTCACAGGGTCGTCGAGACGTTTCTACGTTGGGCTGTTTGCATACAAGTTTTATTTTATTTTAAATTCAAACGAAACAAGTTTCATGATTAAAAATTATTCGCGTAAATTTTTGAAATGAATCACATAGCAACATCATTCTAAAACTTTATTCAAAGAATTTTACAATAATTTATTAACTCATTTCTTTGATTCACACAGAAGTCCAGATTATAATGTTTATATACGTACTCGTACATAATATGTCTGGGAAAAAGTTACTTCGTATTTTGCTTGTATAAAATTGAAGAAAAATCTCTTGGTTTTATCTGGCTGTATTTAATATCAATACTTACAGGACATTAAGAAAAATAAAAATAAAAAGTAAAAAACAATTTCCCGCCATTTTTCAATTGTTTTTCTGTTCAACAATATGAATGAATCTAATGGAATCTAACGAAGAAATTCGATACATTCTGAAGTTTTATTACAAAAAAGCGAACCACAAAAAAAATTGTAACGTTTATGGACCTGCAGTTGGATAGGTTTCGAACTCTGATTCTGTATTTGGATAGCCATCGTAGCCCTACTGTACAAATACTTCAACACTTCAATATAACGACAGTCAACTTGGCACCGGTGAAGGGACTGTAGCACCGCCCAAATTTCGACGGAATCGAATGCTTTCTCATAGTCCACATACGCCAGGCAAAGAGGCAGATTGTACTCTTCAGTCTTCTGTAAAATCTGCCGCTGGGTATGTATGTGACCTATGTAGTACCTAGTTTATGGACCTATTGCAGTGTCAGTAAGAGTAGCACAAAGTTAGTTCAAAAGTTTTCAGTTCGGGTATTTTGATGTCAAGGATGCAGCTCGCTCTGGTCGCCCTCGTACGAATAAAGTCGCTGCCATTTTGGAAAAAGTGGGGCAAGATCAGCATATTTCTAGCTACGACATAACCCAGGAATTGCGGATTGACCACGAAACCGTTTGGACCTATTTGAAAAAGTCTGGCTAGACGAAAAAGCTCCATATTAGCGTACCACCGAACTCACTGAAAACCTAATGAATCATTTACTCATTTGCGATCCTCTATTGAAACGTATGAAGCCGAACCATTTTTGTAAAGATTGACAAGAACGTACGAAAAAGATCATGGTCAAAGGATAGTCAAGCTCCATTGACTGTAGCGAGTCACTTTATATTTATATAATTAACACGCAATAAAGTGATGCTGCGTGTATGGTGGGATTGGAAGGTTTACTGACCGGCAAAACCATCGATTTGGATCTCTACTGCCAACAACTAATCAACTAATGAGACAAGCAAGAAATTGAGAAAAAAACGGCCGGAATTGATAACAGAAAAGGAGTGGTCTATCATCATGATAACGCCAGACCACACACATCTTTGGCTACTCAGCAAAAATTGAGAGAGCTTGGTTGGGATGTTTGATCCACCATATAGTCCTGACCTTGTACCCTCTGATTTTCATATTGTTTCGGTCTCTTCAGAATTCTTTGGATAGTGTTAGATTAATATCAAAAGACGATTGTCACAACTACTTGTCGCATTTTTTTATCAAAAATCCCATTACGGGATTATGTTACTACTTACAAGATGGTAACAAGTTATCGAACAAAATGGCACATATATATTATAATTAAATGCAATTAAACTTTAAAGACATTGTTTCCGATGTCTTGAAATTGTGTATAAAATACATTGAGCTATTATGTACTACGTACTAGAGGAGACACTGCATTCAGCTACTCTGTTCCACTCAACTGCGGTGCATGCACTGCACTTTAATCAGTCACTCGCTAGGCGCTTGTAGAGTTGTCACGTGTTGTGTTGATTTAAAAAAAAATCTCTTGATAAAAATATGCCGTCTTGTGTACTTAGATATTGCACAAATAATTCAAGAAATGTCAGTAAAAACCAAGGAATTACTTTTCATCGGTTAATAAGATACTTATTCAATAAAAAAGTATTATAAATTAATAATAAAACAAATTATTACTAAGACGCCATCTCGTATCATTGAATATAGATTATGAAATTAATAGGTTCAGATGCGACATTTCTGTGTGTACTTAAGTTTAGGACGAATATATTATTATACTACACATTTTTTTTGTAGAAACATATAAGTTATTATAATTAAGCTAAATTTTTCATGTTTAAATCTGCTTATTATTCTTTTATTTTATTTTTAGGTTTCCACTTCAAAGTCAAAGTGGAATAAATTCGTCCATTTTTAACTCTCGCGTGCCCAGCATTTATGAACGATTATTTACAACATTTATGATTCTAATTTAAATAAATATATTTGTTATTTAAATTTTATGTTAATAAGTTTTGTTAAACATACATTTAGTACGTTTTTTTATATTTGACATAGATACCTTTTAAAATATTCAGATAAAAATATCATTAAAATGTAATTCTGACATAATATTATGTAATATTATATTAAATTAGCACATATACAAAATAAAAAACAATTTAAAAAATTGATGTGATTTAGATGTGGATAGGCGTGTCGCTGCCGGAAACAAAGTCAATGGTGCCCTGAATGCATTAATAAAAAGGCAAGGCGTGGTGAAGAGTGCACGCCTTGCAATACATAACGCAGTGTTGGTACCGACTTTGTTATATATGGCAGCGAAACCTGGGTATGCCAGAAGAAGCATAAAAGCAAGTTGAATGCAGTGGAGATGCGATCTCTTCGTAAAATGTGTGGCGTTACCATAGCCGACCGAAAGCGAAACGAAGAGATTCGCAATATGGCAGGATTGAAAGATGACCTTATCACAAAAATTGATAGGGGCGTACTCCAATGGTTTGGACACGTTGAACGAATGAGTGAAGACCGAATGGTGAAGAAAATATATAGAGCGAAAGTAAATATTAAAAGGTGTCGAGGTAGACCGAGACTAACTTTCGAAGACCATGTGAGCAAATTGCTCGAAGAGGGGAGGGTCAAGAGTACTCGGATACCTAGACGTGCATGTATGAAGAAGTTAATGAACCTGAAAGAAGCGAAAGAGGTATGTAAGGATCGTGACACTTGGCGATCTGTTCTCTCTGGCTACCCCGTTAGGGATTGTGCGTGACGATAAGTAAGTAAGTAAGTAAGTTTAAAAAATTGTACTCGATATAATTAACAATACAATATAAATAAACAATTATTACATACTGACCATTCTACTTACGTATAATCTATAATAACAAAAACTGACCGCGCAAGCGCAATGCGCGTTTATACCAACTGCGCATGCGCGACTCTACTATTACCGCGCATGCGCGATGACATAGAGTAGCGCATAATTTTTGTTTGGAATAGCTTCTCTAGTACGTAGTACATTATAACTCAATGATAAAATACGAAGAAACTTTTTCCCCGACCTATTATATAAAGATTTCTTTCCATCAAGAATTACCATATCAACTTTTTAATAAATAATAGGTTGTAGAATATCGTACACATTTATATATTTCAGTTACGATAGTAATTTGTATGCTACATTGAGCCGTATGCAGATGGACTTAAGTTTCTTTCACAATATTATGAAAGAATATAGGTATGTTGGAATGGCGTAACGTTAGCCCCCCGTTGTGTGTGTATGGGAAAGGCAAGATAGTTTTTTTTTGAATTTCTCGATAGCCAGTTTAAATACAAAATTGAGGACATTCACCATAAATGGACACTGCTTTAAATGTATTGAAGTTATCTAATTTTAGAATAATGAGATGATTCGTTAACTATTTATTTGTATTTTCTAATTTTTATTACACTAGAAAGCTACTTTTAACGTATGTGCCTAACATCGTAGAAGTGTAACCATGAACTGAATTTAGGGTAATTTTCTCGGCCTATACTAATTTTTTAAAAATTTGATATAAAATTAGCTGCCTTGTAAGTAATAAGTTGTTATAAGTAGATAAATAAGTATTTTTTATATTCATCTTTCTTTCATTCATCTTCCCCTAATTATCCTCAGCAATGGCCTTAGTAAAGGACCGTGATCATACGGTGATAATTAACTAATGTTAATTCCGCATCATGTTCGAATGTTGATGAATAAAATAAAATAAAATAAATGTTAAGTTATAAATTTTAGCTTAAACGATAGCTGGGCGTTTCTTTGAAATTTTAAATACTTAAATTTTTAAACGTAAATATAGATGACCAACAAGCATACACAATACACATGATGGTAAATGGATGCTGTGTAAATGCGTTGTCTGTCATTCACGAGTAAGACAAAATGCCTCGTTACCTGTAGCAAAATTATAAGTCCCCGATTCCCCACAATAACCATACGAAACACAGGAGCTGCTATTTTACACTAGTAACCGGTGAGATCGTGATACTACCCTAGACGATCCGAGCTAATCGACCATTCTATAAACATTATAATAGCTCCAGTGTGACTCTACCACGTATTCCCAAAATATTGTTTTGTAAAATTATCATCTACGGTAGCAGTGACAATAATTGTATTTTTTAGTATATTAAAACGTGAAATTGTTTTCAAAAAATCAAATATAATAGCCGCAGTCTCGTCACAGTGGTAAAATGCCGTCAGACTACACCGCATGAGACCGACGCGCTACTGTTCAACCCCCGCTGGCTTTAAAAAAAATATCTAAGTTTCTTTTTGCTTACGAAAAATACGTTCGTTTATGCTATTTTAATACAACTATAATATTAAGACTAATAATTTAACATTGAATATATTTATATATATATATATATATATATATATATATATATATATATATATATATATATATATATATATATATATATACAACACACAGAATAGAATGGAATTATTTTTGTTTTTACTATGGTTGAGTACCTACTTACTTTTAGGAAATAAAAAGCGTATTACCTTCTGTCCTGGAAAGAACCAGCAAGAAACGCAGCGGGACTTTTAGCGGGAAAATATTTAGAAACGGCATGAGATAGTAACGGTGAAAAGTGAAAAGAAAAAATCTGTGGAGTCTGAACAGATTTGAGAAATTTAAGTACTAGGGCTACTGAGTCAATGAGGAGCAACAATACAGATAAAAAGCGGGAGCGCAGGTGGTTGGCTGTCCGATGTAATATGTTAGCCCGCAGGCTTACACGCTGTCATAAACAGGTTATGGTTACGCTTTTCAACGCCTATTGCCAGTCCTTCTATGCATGCAGCCTTTGTGTGAAATATATACGGAGGGCATACAACGATCTGCGAGTCCAATACAATAATACCTTCAGGCTTCTAATGGGTTAGGGTATTACAGCTTTTCGGGCATGTTTGCAGAGGCACATGTTGATGGGTTCGAAGTCATAACGCATAAAATGTGTGCGTGTGTAATGTGTTTCCATGGTAAGTCGCAATCGGGCTAGCACTAATCGACCTGAGCCGTTAGCTTTGAAATAAAACTGCATACTCTAAATTAGGCCCTGACCTTCGTTAGCCTTATTTTATTTATCGAGAGTACATAAACAGACAGTGTTGATCTAAACTACAATCCAAAAAAGTGTACACGGTATAATTAATATAACTACAGTAGAAACTTAGTCGTAGCAGAAATAAACAAGATAAAAAATACCTTAAGATAAAAAAAATTACAAACAAGGTAAAAAATTACCTATTAAACAAGATAATAATATACATTAAATAATAAGAGAAACAAGTAAATTTCTTTTAAATAAATATCACTTTATTGCCACTTTTAAAAACATGCTTACATATAAACTAATTACTTAACCTTAATTAAATTTAGGCAAACGGAGGTGACTCAGCTTTTGTTTATATGGAACTAAGAACCCATGAAGCGCTGGTTTTCAGGCACTCCTTCCTCCCTGAGATGTTACATGGGTCTTATAAGAATTACTTTTAAATCTAACAAGGCTGGTATTGAATCGTCTTTTAAATTTGATTGCTAGTTTAATTTTATTTTTATTTAATTTAACGTGTATTGAAGGTTTTTATATTATGAATTTTTAACAAATATAGAACTGGCTGGAAATAAATGAATCATTATTATTTAGCACTCACCTTAATCTAATAATACTGTTACGCGCTCAAGTCGACGACACTAGCGCCATCTAGTCTCGAACCGAAGAACTAAACTTCTTGAAGTCGAAACACGAGCTCTCGGTACCTTGCGCGTGTTTACTTGAATATTCTGGATATTTCGCTGCTAATTTATATAAATAGGCGCTGCAAGATGCGATCGGGAAGTATTGGAGTTGGCGACACAAGCGTAGCTTCGGAGCGGAATAAAGTGAATTAGTGTGATTAATTATTAGTGTTTTAAGTTTTAATTTGTGTAAAGAGAATTAAAGTGTTAATTTAGGTAATTTTATCGGCAATTTTTATTGTCACGAACCTCAAGCTCGTAACAATACCAACAACGCAAGTCCAATCGCGGTTAGTACCACTGGAATCATTAAATAAATTTTAAGTGTACCATGTAGTGGCGGTGTAAGAATATACACTACCCCATATATCATCCCGTGGATGTCGAAAGACAGGGGGAAACTGAATCAGGAGATGGGAAGCAGCGTTTTACTAATAACGACAAAAGATTTAAAAAACTGCGGGTGCCAATCCGCTTTCGAAGCGACCACCACGACAAATATCCGTAGCTGCCACGCTTGGAAATCTACGGTCGAGGGCTCTGTTCAGCAGTACAATCTAATAGGCTGTAACGTTAAATTTTAGGAGATTTTAAATTGTACGTGACAACTTTGAAATAATTCGAGGGCATGTGAATTTAGACAACAGGCATTAGGGTGCCGCCTTTTTACCGAATGATGATTATTTATCTATACATATATATGACTGCCTCGTTGGTCTGGTTGTTGTAGTAGTGTGACTGCTGATCATGAGGTCCTGGGTTCGAATTCCGGGTCGGGCCAAAAAATTAATTATTGAGTTTTTCCGCCAAGTTCTCAGTAGCTGCCCGGAGTCAGGAAGTAGGCGGTGTATCATCCCCGTACCTCTGAAAGCTGGTAAAACCGTTGGTCTTGCACCTGATCTCTCTCCGGTCCCGTCCCCCGGTTGACTGTCCTATCGGATTATGAGAGTGAGGGAATAGAGAGTGCACCTGTGCTTGCGCATACACTTGGGCACTATAATCCTGTCCTGCGCCGATGTCTAGTCTCCGCTGAGGCAGGCTGCCATGACCGAAATTCGGTGCATACGTACATACATATAAATAAATGTCTGTCTGTAATATAACCATTTTTTTAGTTTTTGTCTACCGAAAACTAACTCGGAAAGACAAACGTCTTTCCGAGAAGACTAACTCGGAAAGACAGACGTCTTTACGAGTTAGTCTTCGGTTTGATAAATAGCAATGCCAGGAGAGACCTAGTTCTTCCTTTTTTTGAAAATTCTTTCTTTTTTTGAAACGGGAAAATTTATAAAAGAAATGGCCTTTGATTATCTTAATGCTAAATAATGACACATTAATAAATATTATCCAGGGAAAATCGGGCCGGGTTACTAGTCATCAAGAAAATGAGATATTGCAGTATTCCTCACACGTACGTAGGCGTAGTACGTACGAATTATGACTATACGTGGTAGAGCTACGCTGCAACTATATTAGGGTTGTCGCATGAATGGGTCAACTCGACCCGGGAAGGATCACTCTCTCACAGAATACAAGCGTAAAATTGCAGCTTAATATTGCTGTGTTTCGTATGGTGAGTGTAGAGTTCCGGAGACCCTTTTTGACTGGAATTTCATCTTAGTCCTCATGGGTGACAACGCATCTGCATTTTGATTCTTAATCGAAGATAAATTTAGATGTCTATGGGCCACAGCATCCACTTACAATCAGGTGGACTGTGTGCTCGTTTGTCACCCTTATTGTATAAAAAAAACTATAAACTAATAAGTAACAAATAAAAACCTTTAAAACTATTTAGATTTTATTTTAGAACTGTTAAATTATTCGGTTCGGATTATACGTTCTCAATTCACATCTCTCGTACCTCTCTATAATATTTATAAAATTTAAATATTAATGGTGGTCACCATCAACATTCTTTAGCTGCTAAGGCTTCTTCATTTTTTTTAATTATCATGTTTTAATCTAACCGTTTCAGTTAAATTACACACGTCGGCTTCTTACTAATTAAAAGTCGCAAGAAATACTCTTGTCGTCCAACTTATTTAAATATTACAAAGTAAACCAACTGGAAGAGGATATTTTAACTTCATAAACATCTAAATGGGGTTGTTTGGGACATTATTTTAACTTTCTCATATTAAGTTGTATAAATTATTTCGGATTATACGGATTAGTAAGCTGAAGTAGCAATGGACCGGCCGTATAACTAGAAGAGCCGACAACCGATGAGGAAGAAAGGTTCTCGAGTGGCAGCCTCGTACCGGTAGGCGAAGTGTAGGGCGACCCCCCACAAGATGGAGTGACGACGTAAGCCATGCAGACAGTTGATGGACAAGTGTCGCAGGACCGTGCTTTAAAGCATTCCTTTGGGGAGGCCTTTGTTCAGCAGTGGACTTGTGAAGGATTTTAATGCTGATGATGATGATGTTCATAAAATAATCATTTCATATCATAAAAGTTACCTGGTAATTTATTTTAATTTAATCATTGCTGTCGGAATCTATATTGAAGACACAGAAGCTAGTGAGAACGAATAAAAATACTTACCATTAAAAAATATTATTCTCGATTACGTCAAACTCGATTTGACAACTTGATGAACACGTTCGTGGTTCGACATTTGACTTTGACGGTACCATGTGGGTGGTCGTACATAGGAATACCATACTTGTTTTTAAATTTTCAGATAGTTAAATATTACAATTAAAACATACCGAAAGATAAGGTTAGGAAATTTAAAAACGTTTCTGCAGACTTTTCTTAATTTAATGACAAATCATACATGACCTGAAAATTTGTAACTAAAACACGAGATATTATTTAAGTATGTATAAGCATGATACAGACATAGAAAATAACTGATTTAAGGCACTATTGAATAGATGTATTGATAATGTGCACATATTTATGGCAATTTGAATTAATGGTCCAAAATTAGAGTCTTAGGGTATATTTTATTTATTTATTTATTTAACAATATGTAAAAAGAGAAAACATAAAACATATTTTTATAAAGGGCATCATAATTAATAACAAATATCGTTGTCAATCCATTACTTTTTACTTTTGCTATAAATCATTATTTTACTACATTATTGCGTGTTCTTATTTAAACTATAAGCAAAATGGTGACCCTAGTCTAACCAAACGTGCGTAATTTTTTTTCTCTTTTGTTTTCATTTTTTGTTCAGCTTAGGGCGATGACTAACAGCGTCTCAATAACTAGCCACCGACGTAGCGTGGCCGATGGTGATTTTTTGCCCAAAATTTGTAGAAAAAAACTGCGAACCACCTTTCACATATTTAACTAAACACTTTTCCCTTTAGCCGACATTACTTATGATTGTATTCAAAGATATAAATAAGTAATTCGACCTTAAATGAATTAAAAGCACGTTTAACGTAGAATGAGAATTACAATCGAGTACATTATGGACCTAGTGTTTACAAGATCCATAGACATTTCAACATACGAAACAGCAGCAGAAAAATCTTGTGTATATGATAAACGGTGGTTATAGCCTTAACGTTTAAATCAGACGTAAAATACTTCTAGGCATTTTCGGCGACGATCAGCAGCACGAAAGGTACAAAACGTCTTAAACGACAAACAATGGCATAGTCCACCTGATAGTAAGTGGATGCTGAGATAGGTAGACATTACATTTATTCTGGATTAAGAGCAGGTTTTCTACACTCATCTTACAAAACACAACATTAAGCTGCTATTTTGCGATAGTATTCCGTGAGAGCGCGTTCCTTCCCCGGTCGAGACCTTACCGAGATACAGCCGCAGTGTGGCTCTTCAACGTATATGTATAATAAATAATAATTATAACATCACGGCTTTATAACGTTAAGATGTCAGATGATATTTTCTAATTCTCTTATTCAGAACGATTAACAAGTGTTTTTCGAATTGCCATACGTAATAAAAATTACTTATATGTGTAAAAGCAAATTAGAATTATAATTCAGGTATGAAAACAAACGTGTGTAAAAGTCTAAGGACACTGTAAATTATTCTATTAAAATTTTACAGCCGCACTTTATTAACATTTTTATTCTTTTTATTTTTATTTTCATTTCTTCATTAACCGAAGACTTTTACTGGAAATAAAGCATTCCATTTTAGGCCTCAGGGGTGACAACGCATCTGAATTTTGATTCTTAATCAAAGATAGATGTAGATGTCTATGGAACACAGCAACCACTTACCATCAGGTGGACTGTGTGCTCGTTTGTCATCCTATATTATAAAAAAGTAAACAAGACTGATATAAGACCAGTTACCTACATAATCATATGAATTATGAACATTACAAAATGCAAAATAATCGAGCATGCGTCCACTAAGTTATGTACGTTTTCTTTTTGCACAGACTCTACCAGTCAGAAATTATACGCATAATAAATATGATACAAAGTATGTAATAGTTAAACATAATTAAATATTAGACATTTCAATTTCATAGGTATTATAAGCTATGGATTATGATTATGAAACATTCATCTGCCGACCAGGACACTGTTTGATCGTACCTTCGAAAGCGAAAGTATAACAAAATGGCCGCTCGGAAACCGTTTCCCCCCAAAAAAACTGTCAGTGTCATCGGTAAATAGAGTGTGAGTGAATCATGGTGACATTGATGCCGTGTAGCTACCTCGGCGGCGCGTCCCCGAGGTGCAGCTTGGACCACACCGAACCAAAGGTCAGAGTCTGATTATGATAATGCACTGAATATTTTTTAACACTATCACACACGGAATGCTATGAAGTAGTTACTTTTTGCATGACTTGCACGTAGTATTGATTATATTTAAGTGAGAACGAACATCGTTTATATGGTTTATAGCTTAATAGTAGTTGATGAATCTTTAAGTTTGTATATAATAATAACTGAAGCTTTACGTTTTAGAATTTAGATTGCACTACAACCTAACTAATATGCCCTTGTACTTTTAAGTAAATAACTACTTAATAATATAGAATGATTGTGAAAATAACTAGCAAAATTTTATTGTTCTAACTTATGACGGACGACATAAACTAATTAAACCTAGTGGTGATCTAAGAACAGCCTTTACCTATCATCATTACATAATATAATTCCAAGGATGTCGAAATAGACAGGCGATAGAAGTAAACAAACCATGAGTTAAACGGCGTCTTCCTGAAAAATTGTCGTAGAGACACAAAATCATTGAGTTATACAAGACATATAAATCAATGCACAAAATGGTTTATTATTTGAATTTAAATAATTAGCGAATACGTTGCGTTAAGAACTATTTTATCTCGTTTAACAACAACAAATAGGCGTGTTTTAGTAACACCAAATTTTATCATCCGGATACCAACAATCACAAGCGTGGACAAACTGTTTATGTTTTCCGAGTGCAACGACGTCGGATCTCATGTTACCCATTCATTCGTTAATCTTTAGGGGCCATTAAAAAGTCGTAATACATCGAGTGCGGTGTCGCTGGCGTACCTACGGGACAGTGCGTCGTTAGGCACCTGATACCAGGCCATCATAACCATGTGGTGTTGGTTTACAAGCGATCGTTGATAATTTAATTTAGGTATGCTACGAATATGAGAGCGAGACAATAGAGCACCTAACATAAAGATAATACACTATAATAACAATTTATTCTAACCTAGTGCTTAAATATACAACGCTTATTATTTTCAATATTACTTTTACTCCTTTCTCTTTCTTTTTCTTCATCACCCGTAGAAGAACCACTGCTGTAAATGGGTCCCGCTCATTATGGAGGAAATTTACCATTGGCAGTCCATTTCCATCGCATTTCCAGACGTTTCACTTTTCTGGCGGTGCTTCCTACCGCATTTACCTCATTAGATCTAGCATAAATAAACCGCCATCTATCGAAAGCTATTTACATCTCTTTAGCATATCCCATAGTAGCCCCTTACGGCACCATCGGGACGAAATGGGATGATAGATTTTCTTGCGCCGCTATCACGCCACAATTACGTTATTAAAAAATCTATATTAATTCACGCTGAATGGGTAATAAATTAAATACTTTAGCATGCTAAGTTCCTCTCCTTTTCGCTTATTAAGTCTTACTTATTAGGCCATAATGATTAATTGTTGATTTTGTAAATATTACTAAGGTACGTGAGGGTAATATGGTCACATTAAGCTTTGCCGCCCTATAAAACCAAAACTAGGAGGAGTACAGAGACAAAAACACAAAGTTGTATACTGAAAACTACTACATTGAAGACTAATAATAGCAAACATTCAAGGGATCGACGTTGTGGAGAATTATATATACCTAGGATCTCTGATCTCAAATGAGGGCACTTGCGTTCCCGAAATTAAACGTAGAATAGCAATAGCTAAGGATGTGATGACCAGACCTATAAACATCTGGAGGAACAGAAGCATAACAAATAATACTAAATTACGCCTAGTATAAACTCTTATATTTCCAATTTTTCTCTATGCAGTGGAAACATGGACTATACGCGCCAGAGAAAGGGAGAGAATTGATGCGTTCGAAATGTGGTGCTGGAGGCGAATGCTGCGAATACCGTGGACTGCGAAGCGCACAAACGTGTCAATCGTATCACAACTCAAGATCAAGACGCGTCTTTCCACCACATGTCTTCAGCGCATCCTCAGCTATTTTGGTCATATCTCTCGTCGCGGGGACGAAAGTATTGAGAAATTGATAGTTGTTGGAAACGTAGAGGGAAGAAGGCCCAGAGGTAGATCTCCAACCCGGTGGTCCGACCAAGTTAAAGAAGTCGGTGCGTGAAATTTCTACGACGCTCTCCGTATGGCCAGCGATAGGACCCGGTGGAGAGAGATCATAAACAATAAACTTACTCTCCGTGATGGTGATCACGATCCTCAGGCATGAGGGACCGACTAGAGAGAGAGAATAGCAAATAACCTCTGGCAATAATTAGGGACACTTCGAAAAATCAACTTAAAAAACTAACAACAGTACACAATACTAAAATCGACTATAATATTTACTATAATGTCAACTGTCAAAATCAACACGCATTTGGGCAGCGCGGCGGACACTTCCTTGCCCTAAACCCTCTCAGAAAGGAGGGGAGGCCTGAGCCCAGCAGTGGGACGTATATAGGCTGTAACTTTACTTTTTTTAACTTTTCAAAATGAAGTCGATAAAACAGAGCCTTATTAACATTATATTATTTATTTGACTGATGAAGAGCTATCGTATCAAAGAGCTATCTATGCAAACAAGGCTTTGGTTTGGGAGTTATGATAAAGTGACCATTGTAACCGGATGAGCATATTGCCCTCACGTACTTTCGAAGCCCTACCCTACGAAGCTTGTGCTTTTCTACGATAACACTCAAAGAACATAGAAAACCTGAAGATAAGCATAAAACAGGCTGTTTACTCTTTTCTTAAAGACTCCCATATTGTATTTAAACAGAAAATTTTAAGTCTAATCTTATAAATTCAATTTTGTAAGCATTATTTATTTATAAAACCGAAGTAACTAAGTGACAGGTGCGAGTGGCCAGTGCAACTGACAAATGACAAGTGCTTAGTGCGTGTGATGATGTCTACACTCACCATACGAAACACAGCAGTTTTAAGCTGCTATTTCACGTTAGTATTCTGTGAGAGCGTGGCCCTGCCCCGGTCGAGCCGATGTATTCGTGCTACAACAACCCGACCCTTTGTCGACTTTTACGATTGCGACGAGATGATGTAGATGATGTAGAGTGAGGGTAGTGGATTCTCCTCACGGCAATTACCTACTTCATTTTATTTAAAAATAAAAAGGAAAAAAATATTAAAATGTATGTACCTTATAAAATACGATATTAAATAATATTTTAACATATTAATAGCTGATAGCTGTCAGTTAATATTTTTATTGTATACATGCAATCCGCCCTGACTTTGCCTGGGTATGATCTATAAACATAAAATACTAAAATATACAATAGAATGGCTGTCGGCCTTATTTTGTACGAGGATTGGCGTCGCCAGACCCGATTCGCTGTGTTGACAGACTGAGTAAATTTACACATTTTAGACTTTTGATTAATGTTCAAGATCATCATTAAAAAATCGTTTAAAGTTTAATACATATTTATCTGTAAATAGGATGCAATTTGGCATTTTCTAAATAATTTGCGTACGAAATTTGGAAACGATTGTAACGTCAAAGCACATCTCGTACTCGTATTGACATTTGTGTGAATTGACCGTGTTAGTGACATTGTAGTGGCTACGCGGGCTACGCTCACTCCCCCGTTCTATTATGTATGTATTATAGTATTCTATGTCTACAAAATATAGCCTAGATCACTCCTGGCTATATCGTCGTGAGGTTTCATTACAAACGGTTAAGCCGTTCCGTAGTTTAAACCCAACAGACATACATAGAGACTAAATTTAAACAAATAGTTATTCATGTCTAATGTCATGCAAATAACCATAAAAAGGGGGGGGGGCTCAGCTCAATATAAAGTAGTTTTTCCGATATTACGCACAAACACTTAAATTTTGCTTATATGACGTAGTAGGCGTAGCTCTACCACGTCATGTAGGTAAGTAAAATTGCAGATATAATTATTGTTGCACCACCAATAGGCTGGCTTGAACGGGGTAAGACCACGCTCTCACAGAATACCAGCGTAAAATAGCAGCTTAATGCTGCTGTGTTTCGTATGGTAAGTGTAGAGAACCGGAGACGCTTTTCACTGGTATTAAAGCATTCGATCTTAGTCCTCAGGGGTGAAAACGCATCTGAGTTTTGATTTTAAATCGAGAATAGATATAGATGCCTATGGGTCACATCATCCATCTACCATCAAGTGCAATGTGTACTCCTTTCTCACTCATATTATATAAAAAAATAAATTACCTTAAAGAAAATATCTATAATAAAATAAGGGTCCACACGGCATTTATTTTCACGGTAACCGTTTAAAAAGTGACAAGTAAGACAAAGTGTCGATACATAAAGCCACCCAGAGATAACACCAATAAAAGCAAAATTGTTCGAGTTGATAGCCCAACACGATGCGATTTATCGAACAAGATGTCTCTTTTGATAGCACATCTTAAATTGTAAGTTAAATGCTACAGTACCAATAGGTCGTATGTTGCTATTCGCATAAAATTTTCCACTTTTAAATGTTTTTAAGCAGATTGTAATAGACATCAAAACAGCATGGCTTACTGTAAGTGTACGAACTCGTCATAGAAACGTACATCTAAGTACATACTTACAAAAAATTCGAGATGGGCTCTGGGACTATTCGTTTCATATTTGGTACCCGGCATATTCGGCAAAATTATCGAACATTTGTTAAAGTGGTACTCAAAGTGTCCACTTTATTGAAATGTAAGATTTTAGTAATGCCATGTCTTTTATAATTTTACTCTTGAAAGTATATTTTATTTATGGGTTAAATCTAATTGTATAGCGTTATGTTTTTGAGGTACTGTAGATTTATTTCCAAATAAAGCAAATAGAAAGCTTGCTTAAATGTTTTTTTGAATCAGAGAAACATTACATTAAGTACATTAGTACATTTCACTTTACTTTTGTCGTCAGTTTCTCTAAAATAAATCCAAATAGTAAATCTACTGCCACTCATTTTTATGATATGATACTCAATTTTTACTAAGAATAACACAAGGGGATACATTTTTTTCTCACAAAAATAGTCGAAACAAGCATGTGCTGGTAATTTGCTCAGTACTAGATGAGGATTCAAGTGTGGTGGGGGAGCGAGGGGCAGCGTCCGGTGTTAATACCGCGTAATTTATGGTAAAAAGATTCAACATAAATTGGTTAGGTATCGAGGTAATCCTGCCGAAAAATTTTTTTTTATAGGATAGGGTGACAAACGAGCACACAGTCCACCTGATGGTAAGTGGTTGCTGTGGCCCATAGACATCTACATCTATCCTCGATTACGAATCAACATGCAGATGCGTCGTCACCCGTGAGGACTGAGCTGGAATGCCTCGTTTCCAGTAAAAAGGGTCTCCGGTTCTCTACACTCACCATACGAAATACAGCAGCATTAAGCTACTATTTCACGCTGGTATTCTGTGAGAGCGTGGTCCTTCCCCGGTCGAGCCGACCCATTCGTGCTACAACTATACTACTAATATAACTGCAGCATAGCTCTACCACGTAACTATAATGTTCGGCCGAATATTCGATTCGGTAAAAGTTTTACCGAACTTTCGGCCTAATATTCGTATTCGGTGAAATCCATATTCGGCCCATTTCTACCGAAAATAACTTTGACCTTACTTTTATCGTGTAGTGGAGATGTGGCAGAATCCACTACATCATATTCCTGTGGGTGTATAAGAGGTGACAAAGGAAGTTGAAATAAAAAACTGCGTTTGCAAACGCACTTGTTAAGCGTGGCAACTTTGGCAAATATCTCCCGTTCGTGGACTCTACATTTTTTTTATAGAATAAGGGCGACAAACGAGCACACGGTCCATTTGAAGGTAACTGGAAGCTGTGACCTCGATTAAATATCAAAATTCAGATGTGTTGTCGCCTTCTGAGTACTAAGATAGAATACCTCGTTTCCTGAAAAAGGGTCTCCGGTTCTCTACACTCACCATACGAAATACAGCAGCATTAAGCTACTATTTCACGCTGGTATTCTGTGAGAGCGTGGTCCTTCCCCGGTCGAGCCGACCCATTCGTGCTACAACTATACTACTAATATAACTGCAGCATAGCTCTACCACGTAACTATAATGTTCGGCCGAATATTCGATTCGGTAAAAGTTTTACCGAACTTTCGGCCTAATATTCGTATTCGGTGAAATCCATATTCGGCCCATTTCTACCGAAAATAACTTTGACCTTACTTTTATCGTGTAGTGGAGATGTGGCAGAATCCACTACATCATATTCCTGTGGGTGTATAAGAGGTGACAAAGGAAGTTGAAATAAAAAACTGCGTTTGCAAACGCACTTGTTAAGCGTGGCAACTTTGGCAAATATCTCCCGTTCGTGGACTCTACATTTTTTTTATAGAATAAGGGCGACAAACGAGCACACGGTCCATTTGAAGGTAACTGGAAGCTGTGACCTCGATTAAATATCAAAATTCAGATGTGTTGTCGCCTTCTGAGTACTAAGATAGAATACCTCGTTTCCTGAAAAAGGGTCTCCGGTTCTCTACACTCACTATAAAAAACACAGCAACATTAAGCTGCTACTTTACGCTGGTATTTCGAGAGAGTATGTAGAGATTTATGTCATCAGCAACCGTTATCTTATAATCTTACGGTTAGCTTTAGCTTAGGCAAAGCGTACTGCAAAGGAGTGGAATTTGCCAGAATCTGTCAAATCAGCCAAATCTACAAGGCAAGATTGAATAGGTTTTTGTTGTGCTTGTTATTTACCATTTAAGGTTTCGTCATCATTCACCACCAGGTGGCGCTGGCTTATAAAAAGTAAAAACCATAACAAATTTAATGGTAAGTATTAAGGAAATTTAGTGGTTAGTATTCACGACATGACAACAAAAGTTACCAAAAGTTACCCTTGCGTAGTAAAAATGTATGCCATGTATTGCTAACATGTAGCAGTAGATATTTTTTATATAGAATTAGGGTGGCACGAGCACACAGTCCACCTGATGGTAAGTGAATGCTGTAGCCCATAGACATCTACATTTATCCTCGATTAAGAAAATGCAGACGCGTTGTCACTGAGAACTGAGATGGAATGCCTCGTTTCCATAAATCTTTATAAATTATATGATATGCTACCATAATTTGAATTTGTTTTCATTTATTCATAGTTACTTAAAGTTCTCCGTTTATTTACACTCACCGTAAAAAACACAGCAGCATTAAGCTGCTATTTTACACTAGTATTCTTCGAGAGTGTGGTCCTTCCCCGGTCGAGCCGTCCCATTCTTGCTACAACTATAATATAGCTGCAGCTGGGCTCTACCATGTATTGACTGGCAGCCTGTTAATACCGTGTTTTGTTTGATTTCAGGAGTAGGGAGGGGGAGGGCTATGTTTTGCAGTGGACTTATGATGAGCTGTATTGATGATGATGATGATAATGAAATCATCAACCCTGGTTTCAATCATCACAACACTGGTTTCATTTATCCCTATTTCATTGAAATCGTATATGAACATAAGTGTAATAGACGGTGAACTTTATACTATTCACTACTTAAAATATTGAACCTACGATCTCCTTTATCAGATAATTACATCGACTACTGAGCTAGTTGATCGTCCAATATCTTAAACAATAAAAACATGTCGCCCATTAAAATAAATCACAAGGAAAATTGACATTTCACGCGATGACTCAAAAAAACTTACGCATGGAATTAATATCACACCAATAGGTATCTCTCGAATTATCAGCGATAACTAAACATAAATATGGCGGACGATAAATTTGAGAATTTATTTTGTAGGGACTCGGGAGCGGGACGCGACAAGACGGGCGTGAGTCCCCGATCGTAAATATTAACTCAGATAAAACAATAAACGAATTACGTATAAATAAATAACAGTTTTGTACCGATGCTTGTTTAGCGCACAGGGTGTTCTCGTTTAAAGTTGTATTAAATGTGTTTGATAAATTATGCCTTCTATTGTGATTTATTTTTCAAAATATTTATTTGAATTTTAAATATTAATGTTACAAATTAGGTTTAAAATTAAATAAAAATAATAATTAAAATTACAATATTTACAATTAATATTAATTATACACAATATAAAAAAGAAACTATAATATAAAAAAACTAACACTAAAAAATTTCAAAAAGTCCTGCTCCCCGTGGTATAGTGCTAAGAACGCTGGCTGTGTTTCCTAAGCCTTTGAGCGGGAAAAGAACCAGACCTCTTATCATCAGCAGCGATGACCAGTTCTGGATACATTTCCTTTAGGAACTTCATTGCACGTGGACCCCACGGACCGATAGCCTCTACAGCAAATGGCACAAATATGTAGTCATTTCTCAAAGACTCATATTTGCGCCGTTTACTAAATTCGGCTGCGTCTGATGCCGCCCCGGCTCTAACAGAGATAATGAGGTGAGAGGCCGCCAAAGTGAATAGTAATAGTCCTTCAAATAAATTTTATATATGTTACGGTTTTGAAATAAGTGTAATGGATTTATAAATAAATATTGCTCAGATGAATAATATCATGGAATTTCAACCAAGAAAACATATATAAAATTATTTATTAGATTTAATGTATTTCGCGTAGTCAGCGTCAGCTTTTAACATTTACGATTTATATTTACTATATTTAAATATTACAGGTACTACGCTGTAATCTTTGCTATAAGACAAATACCTGCAGTATGTGATCGTTTGATTTTTTTACCGGTTTTGCATACTTCTACCAAATAAAAGTACAAATAACTATATTTATTTATACTTTTTAAATATCACTGTTAAAATACCTAGCACAAAAATAAACTGGTGATTAAAATGAGTTTATAAGTTAAACATTAAATCATTCATAATTCGTTGGCTACTGCTTGCACTGATTTCAATATTTTTAACTTAATTTAATAAAATGAACACTTTTTAATAATAATAAGCTTTTATTTGTCTCAGTTTACACATGTTATTAAAAACGTACAAATAAAAATCATCACAAACTTAACTTAGAGACATACTTAGGTAACATAAAAGTAATGAGACAAACTGGCCTGTGACTCAGCTATGTGGTGATTTTAGGTCACCGCTGGTATTCTGCCACAGCCGACTACTTTAAAAAACACAGCATCTTAACCTAATTTTGTCATTGACGTAATACAGCTAAAGAATAGACTAAAATATTTATTAATATGTGCTATGTAAATTTAGGTAAAGGAAACAATCGCCTCTGAGCCTACCAGAAACTACAACTTTTAAGTATCGTATATAATACGGAGCAGCCTATGTAATAAATGATCCCAAAGCGCTCAGGCGCGTTGTCGCCGCGTAAAACGTATAAATTAGCCTGCGCTATCGCGAGATCGGCCGGCCTCACACCTCGAACAGAATGCCTCGTGATTTACGCTCTTTCTCACACGCGTTACCTCCTTTAACTTATGCGATCCTGGTAAGTGCGCTGTGGTTGGTAATATGCTAGGTGACAGTGACCACAAAACCAAACAAACAGCTTACCTGGAGACATGATAAATTAATTTTTGTTTTTCATTTCTATTATACTGATAACAAGACATTCCATCTTAATGCTGAGATTTTGAAGTCCACCTGATGGAAAGTGGCTACAGCGGTCCATGGACACCTGTAGCTAACTTCAAACAAAGAAGACAACAGATACCTCTGAGGACTACTAAGATGGCATGCCTCGACAGCCTGCTTATGCAGGCTCTCAATACTCTGTAGAGTGGAACACAGCACTGCTATTTAGCGGCAGCAATCAGTAAAAAGTTGGTATCTACCCTAGTTAATATCCTAACTAGTGAAATTTGGATTTATATTTTTGTACGCAACTCTAATTACTGGCAGATATTGTCTGAGGAAATTCCAATAATACGAATTCTTAAATCTTGCCTCTGATCCATTGGCTTTTTATTTGGCGCGAAGATGTCCATTTTCCAAGGCTGAAAAAACTCGCTCAAAGATAATTTTTACTGAAACTATGTACAGTCGCCTCGGAAAGGCTTTTTAGAGCGGCAGGGAACATCCAAACTGAAAAAAGAAATCGCCTAAAACCAGAAAATCTACAAATTTTTTGTTTTTTAAATAATTATTCGTCTGTTGTAAATTTTAATTATTAGAACGATAGAAAATCATCAAATAAATTAGTTTTTCATTAACTATGGCGATACATTCGTATTCGTATTCGCCGGATAGTAAGGTTTAATATTCGTATTCGTACTATTCTTGTTAGTAGTATTCGTTGCATCACTATTAAGGATAGATGTAGAATATGATAGAGGTGTCCAATGCCCACAACACGTATTTACCATCAGGTGATATGCTTGTTTGTTACCCTTACCTTTATAAAAGAAAAGGTCTTCTTCACCAAAGACTGTGCTACGCATAAAGTTATACACATTATATTTATTAATAAAAGTCGATCCTTATTTTATAATTGACCCATAAGATTTACCTATACCTATAGCCAACAGTTATCTTATCTCTTAATACTGATTCTTCGTGAAAATATTTAAAATGAGCTAAGAAGTTATTATAATCGTGATAAATACGGTAAAAGGAAACATATTCCGAAGGTATAAAAACGTTTATCGTATCCATCGCACTCAAATGAAGCCCGTATATCAAATGGAGACACGGTGGCGCCCTCTGAAGGTTGTTAAATAAATTTGGCTTGATTTTATTAATGTTGTTACCGTAATCTTGATCTGAGGTAGGCGACGTTTAAGAGTTTTATTATTTATAACTTCAGTTTTATCTCGCATCTCTTGTACGTTAGAAAAATTGAGATTGTTAACCGTTACATGGATAAAATTTGTTAAAACTCTAATTTGGTATGGGAAGCGTATGGCTGAGGTGTGAGGAATGTTGGAATTTTAGTAGTAAGACTGTAAGAATGTAAGATTCCTTACATTGCATTATGGGTTAAAGTTACAGTCGTATGGACTTTTTTTACCTTTTCCCCGATTATAAGGATCTCTGTCTTACAATCGTCCAAGTAGTGTGTGTTAGTGACACGGTAATTTTTTTTATATTTATAATTATCATTAGATGTAAGAAAAATCAACTCAGTTCTTCCCATAGGTGTCGTTAAAAATATCTGTTGATTCCCGATGGATGGCGGTAAAACCACGTCATTAACGCCAGGCGTAAAATATTTAAACCGGCGACGGCAGGCAGCATTAAAGCAAACATTTACGGCGTAATTTACGTTTATAAATTTTATTTTTTATGCAAAAAAAATATCTCAGATTATAGGTATTTTATCTAAGACAACCTAAGAGTTTATTGAAGTAAAACTTCTTAACGCACGCTTGACTTGGGGAATAAGCTGACGAACGCGTGACGAAAGCGTTACGAAAAGTGTGATCGGGCGAGGCAAACGGGAGTTGAGGGATATAAGCAACAGAGAGCAGTGCGCACGAACATTTTCTTTCTCCCTTTCTCTCATAGCGAGTTGCATTCCGTATTTTATGAAAATATACATACATATATATATATATATATATATATATATATATACCGTCATATTTTACCCCTCATTTCCAATAATATATAATGAAACTATACATATCTATCTATCATTCATATATATATATATATATATATATATATATATATATATATATATATATATATATATATACATATATATATATATATACATACATACAGATGGAGCTAAAGAAGTTTTACTTCAGTCAAGTGGTGGTCATAAGCACACTCGTTTTTTTTTTACAACCAACACTGTATTAAATTATAACCTGCATAATTTTTTCACTTTTATATGCAAATATAAAAAGTAAATTCCTATCACAGCTTGACCAAGCTCATTTTTACGTTATTTACACAGCAGCTGCAGGGTTTTATTTTAAAACCAGTATTCATTTAAAACTGGAATATATGCAACTATTTTATAAATTGTTCTTGTAACCAGTAGAAGAGAAAAAAATGTAATTTTTTAAAAATAACAGCCTACTAATCGGCCTTTTTGGTGATTGATGAAGGGATGAGACCTCTAACTTCTGAAAGAATTTTCAAAGCTTGGCTCGATTTCACAGGTTCTCAAAATATATTTAATTTCTTTTCTTACTGTTTTTCCTTCACTTACTAATTAATCAGCACATAAAATTATTAGTGTCTTTGGTGTTGGGTATCCAATTTGGTTGGCTCGCGTACAATAAAATTTTAAGGAGTGTGCTTAAGCATCCTAGATCAAAAACGGCGCTAATTTTAAAATGGTTGAAAATCTATTAGTCTTTTATATTATATCCTTTACCTTTAAACGAGCAATTCTTATATATATATATATATATATATATATATATATATATATATATATATATATATATATATATATATATATATATATATGTATAATATATGTCTTTTCGTCCGTGTAAGTCTTCTCTCTCTTATCTTTTAATCCGTGTAAGAAGGTAAACTTTAACACTGTGTTAATGATCGTAATAGCTCAAGTGGCTATCGAGCGGTCGCGAAATCGTATTGCCTTGGTTCGCGTCCTGTCTTCGGTTCGACTGTTTTTCTTTTTTTTTCAAGTTCCCTTCATTTGTGAGAATATCTATTATTTCGAGCCCTTTTTTTAGTATTTTTAAAAATACGAAAATTTTAATTAAACTAATTGCACTCATGATTTTTTATTCAAATAACCAGTTCAGTTATTTCTATTATTTCAATAAGATCAAAAATTATTATTCATGTTTCATCAGTATGTAATTTGTATCCAAACGTAATTTCATAAAAAAACCGAGCAAAGCTTGGTCATCCAGGTACTATTTTTTAAATAAAGTGACTAAGAGAATGCCAGAAAGCTCTCCCTTACGCCAGACTTAAAGGGACCAGATCTGCGATAGCAGCATCAACAGTGAAGTCTAGTGCTGCAAATGCCAATCCGTCTGCCAACCATGGAGATTAAGATAGATCTTACATGCAAGTGGAGATCCCCATGTAGTGTGCTTAAGTATCGGAAAGGTTCTTATAAAGAGTAAAGAGACTTCATAACCTTAGCAGCATCAGCCACGTCAGCCATCGTCGAATTTACTATAATATAACGAACGGAGTGATTTTTTACATAAAAAATCTTAAAACTGCCATCATAGATTTAATGCTGACTATAACGGAATGAACTTGGGTTGTTCATTTACTGGTGACCGATAGATCCATAGCGGAATTTTGTTTCCTATATTAAAAATATGCGTGGAAGAAAGAATTAGACGTCTTTGCTTCTGCAGTAGAATAAATTTATTCTAAAAAATTATGAATCCTAATAATTTCACTTACTTTCATTTTGGATAGATAAATAAAGGATGCGAGTTTGGTAGAATAAGTAGGTTAAATAAGTATGAAGAAATGTCCGTTACCGAACTAAACACGATTCTTTGTGAACAATGCGTTACGGTACAATTCTGAGAAGGTCGCGAAGTTTGTAAAAAGCGAAATGTACTGACATTGTATCGGTACACAATGCAGGTCTATTAATGAAGATTAAATAATTTTACGTTTTATATGTCGTTATGTATGTTGTAGCTTTATTAATAACTTCGCCTGAACACCTTATACGTGGTATAGTTGTAGCACGAATGGGTTGGCTCGACCGGGGAAGGACCACGCTCTCACAGAATATCAGCGTAAAATAGTAGCGTGTTTTGTATGATGAGCGTAGAGAACCGGAGAACCTTTTTACTCGAAACGAGGCATTCTATCTTAGTCCTCACGGGTGACAACGCATCTGCATTTTGATTCGTAATCGAGGATAGATATAGATATGGATGTCTATGGCCCACAGCAACCACTTACCATCAGGTGAACTGTGTGCTCGTTTGTCACCCTATCCTATAAAAAAACACCTATTATGACCTATTAATGTGGCAATATTTAGATTTCAGATAGTCGTAGACATTTTTTTTTCGGATGAAATACAGTCTTGGTTACTCTTGGCATCGTTCTCTATCTGATCGTCAAGTTTCATTACAATTGGTTTACCCAATCTGAAGATTATCACGGACAGAGAGATAAAATAATTTTGATATTGTATTTCATGTTTTAATGGCGCGTAAATAACCGCCTAAGCTGAATAAAATGCAGTTATTTTGATGTTGCAGACACTAATTAATATGCATAGATTAACTTATAACGCATGATATCTCTGAACACTCATGTTTTTAACCGAATGCTATAAGGCAAAAAATAAAAATAATGTCCTCCAGACTGAACTTTGGTCACGGCGGCCTGCCTCAAAGGAGACTAGCCATCATAGTGCCCAAGTGTATGCGCAAGTACAGGCGCACTCTCTATTCCCTCAATCTCATAATCCGATGGGACGGTAAACCGACACGACCAGAGAGTGATCAGGCGCAGAACCAACGACGTTACGTGCTTTCCAAGGCACGGGTCAGACACCGCCAACGTCCTAACTCCGGGCAGCTACTGAGAATCTCGATGGAAAAACTCAATAATTGATTTTTTGACACGACCTGAGATTCGAACCCAGGACCTCATGATCAGCAGTTGCACTATTAAAACCACTAGATCAACGAGGCAGTCATCAATATAAGGCAAATATTACATAACATAAACACTCACGCCTGTCACCCAGAGGGGTAGGCAGAGACTACAGACTTCCATTTGGCACGATCCTGACACACCTCTCTCGCCTCCTTCACATCCATACACCTACGCATACATGCTCGTCGGTTAAGGCTACTCCTAATTTGGCCCGTTTTCAATAAATCGCCAATTTGGTCGATAAATTTTCGCCTAGGACGTCCCTTTCCGACTCTGCCATTCACTTCTGCAACATAAATTTTCTTTGTCACTCTTTCCTCATTCATTCTTTCCACATGACCAAACCACCGAAGCATTCCTTTCTTAATCCTGGTCACAGCATCATCTTGCAAACCACACTCTTCTCTTATTACACAATTTCTTACCCTGTCGTTCAGATTCAGCCCTAACATACTCCTTAAGGACCGCATTTCTACTGCGTTGATTCTACTCTCGTGCTTCTTCTGCCACACCCAACTTTCACTACCATACGTTAAAGTAGGGACCAACACAGCGTTGTGAATTGCCATACGTGCCTTTTTTGACACATTTTGACTCTTCACAATAGAGTGCAGGGCCCCATTTACTCTATTTCCCGCATTAAAGAAATCCGCAAATATTAAAGTAATCTATAGTCGTGCTTTTATATTTGAACGGCAAACGTACTAAAAGCTCATCTCATCGTAAGTGCTTCCTGCAGCCCGTGAACACCCAACTAACTTTATTAAAAGAAAGCCACTGAGGCGTTATCGGATGTATATGGTAGATGGTATAATATGGTAGAGCCACGCTGCAGCTATATTATGGTTGCAGCACGAATGCGTGGGCTCGACCGGGGAAGGTTCTCGCTCTCACAGAATACCAGCGTAAAATAGCAGCTTAATACTGATGTGTTTCGTATAGTGAGTGTAGAGATCCGCAGAACCTATTTTACTGGGAAAGAGGCATTCCATCTTAGTCCTGATGGTGACAACGCATCTGCGTTTTGATTCTTATTCGAGGATAAATGTAGTTGTCTATGGGCCACAGCATCCGCTTACCATCAGGTGGACTGTGTGCTCGCTTGTCAGCTTGTCACTCTTATTCTATATGTATAGGAAATAACATGGAATGTCTCAAAGATTGTATCTATAGTAATCGAAACACGGCAGTAGCTTTGTCTTACTCTTATTATTATTTATTATCATCATTAGGCAATAAAATCCGTATTGGTAGCCTAGGATAATCGATCAGTCCATTGCGTCCCATAGGTGTCGTGAGAGAGAATTACGAGAAATCTCAAGAAATATCTTATTTCTTTCAATCGTTGACATTACAATCATCTCCAGACGCAATAACCAGACCAGGTAGCGTTAAAGGTACAGGCTTAAGTATACTTTAAGGTATATGCTATCTAAAGGTACAGGCTTATGTATACTTTAAGATATATGCTATCTATAGGTATATGCTTAAATATATGCTAAGTACAGAAACCTAAGTAACGATAGCCAAGCATAGCGATCCTATCAAATAGGAAAGAGGCCTACGACTAGCAATGCATTTTTCTAATATTGCAATGGAACATCATTAAAAAATCAAAATCATCATAAATAATCAAAAGATAGAGATCACAAAATGCAACTTTCATTCTCATCGATTGAAAAAAATTACACCATCGGGACAAGATCGAAATAAAATGATCGATCCTCTTACGTCGTTACGTGACCACGAATACATTAGAAATAAAAAATATGAAATCTACCGAAACAACATAATAATATACAATTTGCGTTGTTACAGGCAAAAAGGGCAAGACCGGATACAGGCACCGATGTTCGGTAAGTGTTACCACTATAAATAATTTTTTTCAGAAAATCAACTATGATTTTAGTTAAATCACTCCCATTTTAAGAAGGGATAGAACCTAAGGTGATGAATACAATCTTGAAGATGATAATGAAAGAGCGGATATCGGTTCTCCAAAAACTTAGCTTTTATAAACATTTCAACGCAATTACAATTCATAGGTCATATGTATTAATAATGAAAATTTTTTTACTGATGCGAACATCAATCAATTTAATATGGTAGGTAAGTAAAGTTTATCCTTTATCACTTTTTTCATAATACTCATATTTTACTATATTTATATTTACTATAATTGTAAAATATTAAGAAAACATAAGTATTAAGGAAATCCTTAAAGCTAAACGTAATTCAAAAATGTTAATCTGGTATACCGTTTACTTGATGGTCAACCGTGAGGTTAAGTTCAACGGAAACGATGTTGCCATATGCTACCTGTAATATTAAATTTGCATAAAACTACGCTTATAAAGCAGGAAGTTTATTTCGTCTAAGATGTTTATGTAAATAAATGTACACAAATTATGTTAAAATATTCTATTTTAGAACAGAAGTAAGAGTAAACTATGCTGGTGTACTTTTTTAGCTGAATTTTTCAGTGATTGTGTCAAACGAGCACGCAGTCCACCTGATAGTATGTTAATGCTGTGACCCATAGACGTCTACTTTTATCTTTTTATAAAATAGTTTTGACCCATTTGAAAAAGTCTGACTGTACAAAAAGTTTGAAATTTGAGTATCACACGTTTTAGAAACTAAATACAGATGCATTGTCAAGTCTGAGGACTAAAATGAAATGCCTCGTTTCCAATATAAAAAAGGTCTCCGGTTCTCTACACTTAGCTAGTGGCTGATGGTACCAGACAGTATCATACAAAACACAGCAGCATTATGTTGCTATTTCACGCAAGTACTCCGTGAGAGCGTGGTCCTTTCCCAGTAGAGTCGAATTATTAGTGATGCAGCCATTATAAGCAACAGCGTGGCTCTCCTACTTTAAAATTGATTCGTTTTGTAAAACAGAAGTCACAAAGTAGCTGATAGTTCACCTGATGGTAGCTGCAGTCCATGGCCACCTGCAGCCAACTTAAAACAAAGAAGACTGCAGATGCGTAATCACCTATAAGGGTTAAGATGGAATTCATCAGCACCCTTAATAATATTGATTCTATACCCTCCTTATCGCAATACAGCAGTGCAAACACTGCTGCTTTTATTAGAGAATAAATGTGGCAAACGAGCACACAGTCCACCTGATGGTAAGTGGAAGCTGTGACTCATAGACATTTACACTTATCCTCGATTAAGAATCAAAATGCAGATGCGTCGTCTGAGGTCTAAGTCTTTTTAAGTAGTTGAGCCATGCTACAGCTATATTGTTGTTGCAGCACGAATGGGTCGACTCTACCGGGGTAGGACCACGCTCTTACAGAATACCAGCGTAAAATTGCAGCAGTGTTTCGTATGGTGAGTGTAGAGAACCGGAGACTCTTTTTAGTGGAAAGAAGGATTCCATCTCAGTCCTCAGGGCTGGCAACGCATCTGCATTTTGATTCTTAATTTGAGATAAATGTAAATGTCTATGGACTACAGCATCCACTTACCATAAGGTGGACTGGTGCTCGTTTGTCACCCTTATTCTAATAAAAAAAGATGAAATGCCCCGTTTCCAGTAACAAAGGGTCTTCGGTTCTATACACATACAATACGAAACAAAACAGCATTAAGCTGCTATTTTACGCTGGTATTCTGTAAGAGCATGTCCCTACCACAGTTGAGCCAACCAATTCGTGCTACAACTAATATAGCTACAGCGTGGCTCTACCACGTAAAAACTGCTTGGTGGCAGAAATTGTTAAGGCGATGATACCTACCCTGATAAACTTCTTGACAGTCACGGAGTCCCACCACCTAGTGATATGTTAGGGCTGTAAGACATCTCATGTTCAGTCTCAGGGCGGTAAACGCATTTGTGGCCTTCCTTATTTGAAGTTGTTCATGAACCGCTGTAACCACATTCCATCAGGTGGACTCCAAAATCTTAGCGCTAAGATGGAATGTCTTATCAGTAATAATAGAAAAGAAGAAAACAAAAGTTTCGAACAATGTCTCCCAGTGGTCACTGTCACCCTAGATTTCTATTACCAACCACAGCGCACTTACCAGGATCGCATAAGTCAAAGGAGGTAACGCGTGTGAGAAAGAGCGTAAATCACGAGGCATTCCGTTCGAGGTGTGAGGCCGGCCGATCTCGCGAAGACCTGCAGCAGCTATATACCATTAAGTGGACGAGAAAAAAAAAATGAATTGTACATTATAACTGTCACTATAACTGAATGACAATTTAGCTACAGAATAAATGATTTATGGGTAACTTAGCCCGATAGTCAAAGCACTCAGCTACAATAACATAAGGTCTCGGTCAAGGTCTGGACCCAAAATTGTGCACCTAACACAAATTATTGATTGTCGAAATGTCTTTGATACTTTTAGGTTTGGATGAAGTAGTACGTACATAAATGGCATAATGATCACCTGCAAAGTTATATTCCAATTATTCGGAAGTTGTTGTGATTATTCCTGATCAACAATATAGTGAGGTTGGGCAGCAATAAAATTAAATACGAGCGTCCCTGAGTTACAAGAGTTTGAACCTAGATGGATGGAACCTGGACTATAAAATTTAACATTAAAAAAGCTTTCTAGAACAGTTTACATTTTGCTGTTTAAACAATTTCGCTCTTAAAAACATTCATCAATATAAATAACTTCGTCAAAATTTCCGACTACTTAATTCTGTTACAGTTAACACTCAAATCTTCACGCTTTTCCAATCTACTTCACATGACAATAGCAAGGGTCCATAATCCCGGCATAATCCCCATATTGTCGGTACACAATTGCCGTGAAAAGAGCTACTTAATAGAAACTCTTCAATGGAACACGCCCCGGTTTTATCAACAGCTTCACATTATCACGCATCGATCAAAGGAAATGATTTCAATCTACAATGGGTTTTATGTTACAGCAGGTCGATTTAGGAGTTTAAATATACTTGTTCATTTTTTTCGTTGGGTGAAATGAGTGTAAATTTTGACAATACTAAATAAAATATTTTAATGCGTGTGGATCTTACTCTAGAAATTACGGTTAGAAATAATCATAATCAGAAAAAAGTTCCAGTTGCTGGAGTTCTACCAATGTGCGACAAAGGTGGAACATCTCAAAGATTTGGTCAGTGCAAACCTGATGCTCTTTTTACGACTCAATCACACAATCGCAATATTTCCCTACTATTCCCATATAAAATATGTATGAATAAAATATATTGTTCATAAAACAAAATACTTCGTATATAATTAAATATATTTTGTATCTACATATGGTAGAACACGCTGCAGCTATGTTATTATGGTTGTAGCACGAATTGGTCGGCTCGTCCGGGAACGGACTATGCTCTAACAGAGTACCTACCAGCGTCAAATAGCAGCTTAATATTGCTGTGTTTCTCGTATGGTGAGGGTTGAGAACTGGAGACCATTGTTACTGGAAACGAGGTAGGTATTCCATATTAGTCCTCGGGTGTGATAGCATCTGTATTTTGACTCTTAATCGAGGATAGATGTCTATGGGCCACAGCATACACTTATCATCAGGTCGACTGAGTGCTCGTTTGTCACCCTTATTCTATATGAAAAAAAAATGTAATAAGCGCCAAAACCGTTCAAAAAATCTTGAAATGATGGCGTTTTTTACTAAATACATAATATTAAAGTTATAAGCGATTTCACACACAAACGCAGATAAACGACTTCATTTTGTACTAATTAGTGATTTCTAAAAGTATACATGTATCCATCATCACCATCATCATCATTACAGCCCTTCACAAGTCCACTGCTGAACATAGGCCTCCCCCAAGTAATGCCACAAAGCACGGTCCTGAGCCACCTGCATCCATCGACTTCCTGCATGTCTTACCTGGTCGTCACTCCATCTAGTGGGGGGTCGCCCTACACTACGCCTACCGGTACGAGGCTGCCACTCGACAACCTTTCTTCCCCATCGGTTATCGGTTCTTCGAGCTATATGGCCGGCCCATTGCCACTTCAGCTTACTAATCCGTTGGGCTATGTCGCTCACTCTGGTTTTACTGCGAATATCCTCATTTCTGAGTCTATCACACAGAGACTCCGAGCATAGCCCTCTCCATAGATCGCTGAGTGACCTTGAGCGTCCTCATACGGCCAGCAGTGAAGGACCACGTCTCAGATCCGTAAGTCATCACTGGCAACACGCACTGGTTATACACTTTAGTTTTCAGAGATTGAGGTATACCTGACGAGAAGATGTGTCGTAATTTTTCGAACGCTGCCCAGCCGAGTTGAATCCGTCGATTGACCTCTCGGTCGAAGTTGGACTTACCTAGTCGGACTATTTGTCCCAGGTACACGTAGTCGTCAACAACTTCGAGCATAGTGCTCCCAACAACTACCGGCATAGGTGTGACATGGACATGATCTTTGTTTTGTCCAGACCTATCCGTTGGGAGACACCACTGAAGTCATTGAGCATAGTGCTAAGGTCCTCCAGTGATTCTGCCATAAGGACTATCTATACGATTCAATTTAATTAATTACAAAAATGACAAGCTGAATTCTGTTAGAAATTTAACTGTCACCAATTATTTAAATAGAATATTTCTATTAAGATCTTTTACGCTGTTCAGTCAAAAAAAAATGATAAATGGATTCTGGTATTCGACGAGACTCATTCCAATTTAGGCAACGAATTAGTTGGGTTAATTAGTGGTTAACACGACGTTCGTCTTTCCTTTTTTATCTGTTTTAAAATATGTATTGCATTCTGAAGCCGGAATATAAATCAAATTTTTGAACGAATTCTATTATGTTTTTATTTTATTTTGACAGCCAGGATCTAGAGTGTCACATAACAGTTCCGTTTTTTACGTTTCCTATAAGAATGTTTGCTTATAATGTGGCAATTAAGTTCTTTAAAACCGCATACGGATGCTTTACACAATTATAATTGCATATTTGAATATGATCCTAGCAAGGTCTCAAGCAAAAAAATGGGGGGACTTTTAATACAGTAACTTTTATATAGTAGTCATGGCAGTGACGAGGGAAAGCCTTAGTATAAAAGTTATATACCCTGACCACTTTATTGCGGTTCCAGGATTCGATTTATTCGGCGTCAAAAGTTTTCATTTTCGGGTCTCATATAATTTCCCGCTTTATCACTTACATTTGACATTAGATACGGGTGGATTAGAAATAATGCTAGTTTACATGGAAAAATCGTTTAATAAATTTAATTATTTATTACCGTCCACTGACCTCGTATATACAAGTATGCCGTCCCCTTTTTTACCAATAGTTGTTGAATCACATAAGACATTAAGAAACTCTAGGAGGACTAGAATAAAAAAGTATATTATGTTATTGATCTGTATTAGAAATTAAATATATAATAGTAAAACAAAACTATTTTGCTAAATTTACCAACTATACACATTTTTTTATTCTTAGAAATAAGGGCTTTGTCGCTGAAGCGATTATGACGCCCTGGTAGTTAGAAAAAATCTTAAATAAATACTAACAAATTGATAAACTTAATTACTCTCGTATTTACTGACATAAATTTTTTGCCATCATCTTAATACACATAACTGGCACAGTTACTAGGTGCTAGAACTCTTGAGTCCGGGTAGAAACCACTCTTTGCCAGTATAATGCTGAAGCAGTATTCGATCGATTCGATTCGAATGTATTCCATCTTAGCCTTGAGAGTATGTAAAGCATCTGTTTCCTTCTTTGAAGTTAGCAGCAGTTGTCCACGGGATTCAATAGCGACTTATCAAATGGACTTTAAGTTCGTTTCTCACTTAGGTTTCATAAAAATAAACTGTCTCTTTTCTATGTTTATTATTCATTATGATATTCATTATGATGAACAAAATTTATTGTAAATAAAAATGAGTAGGTATAGTACGTGAGGGTAATGTAACAGTATAATAATTTATAGACTGTGGTAATATGACCACTTTCTTATAAGTTATAACTCTAAAACTAGCCTTGTCTGAATAAATGGCTATATGACAGTGGTAGAGCCACGCGGCAGCTTTGCTGTTGCACGTATGGGCCGGCTCAAACCGGGGTGGTACCACGACCTCACAGAATACCGGCGTGAATTGGAAGCTCTGCTTCCGCGTTTCGTCTGGTGAGTGCAGGTGGCCGGAGGCCCAAATCCCTCCCCCCCCCCCATCAACATGGTAGCGGAATTAAATAATGAAAGTCTACCCCAGGAGGGTACCAGCACCCCTGGAGAATCCCTCGCTGAGCATCCACGACCATGTTTCTCCACTTCTGAGCATGGGTGCTCAGGCTGCCCCGCGTATTCTGGGGGGGGGGGGGCGAAATTCCGCTCAAGACTACAACTGCTCGGAGCAAATGGCGCAACAAGACCAAGGCGACCCCTGCCACGCTGTCCGTGAATTTCTGCAATATCAGGGGACTTCACTCTAACCTAAACGCCGTCCACTACCATCTCGAGACGGCGAGGCCGGCTCTGCTCTTTCTGACCGAGACGCAGGTGTCCTCTCCGGCTGATGTCTCGTATCTCTCCTACCTGGGGTACAAACTGGAACACTCCTTTGTGCCTCGGGCTGGAGTTTGCGTTTACGTCAGAGAGGACATCTGTTCTCGACGCCTCGGCAGACTTGAAGGTTCGGACCTGTCCATCCTTTGGCTACGCGTAGACAGCGACGACCATCCGCGCGTCTACGGGTGCCTCTATAGGTCCCATAGCGGTAATGCCGAAACAGACCGACTCTTCGACCACGTCCAAATGGCTGCAGATTCGTTGCTACAGCAGATCCCCTCCGCAGAGATCGTGATCCTCGGCGACTTTAACGCCCATCACGCCGAAGGGCTTGGTTCACGTTTAACCGATCATGCGGGGAGATCTGTTCATGATTTTGCCTTGGCATATGGTCTGACACAACTGGTTACTTCGCCTACGCGGATTCCAGATGTGGAGGATCATGCACCTTCCCTGTTGGACCTTCTGCTGACCTCTCACCCGGACGGATATCAGATTTCCGTCGACGCCCCTTTAGGCTCCTCGGACCATTGTCTGGTCCGGAGTGTTGTGCCACTCACGCTGAAATCGCGGTTGCATTCTGCAGGCTGCCGCCGTGTTTGGCACTATAGGTCAGCCGATTGGGATGGGATGCGGTCTTTTTTTGCATCCTACCCTTGGGGGCGGGTTTGTTTCTCGCCGGATGATCCCAACGTTGTTGCGGATTCTGTTACTGATGTGGTACTTCAGGGTATGGAACTTTTTATTCCTTCCTCTGTGGTGCCCATTGGAGGCAAATCTCAGCCATGGTTTGGTCGCTCCTGTAAAATAGCATCATGCTATAAGCAGGAGTGCTACCAAGCCTGGGTTGATGCATCAGCGTCCCGGGATGTAAACACCAGCGCTCTAAAAAAGAAGTATAATTCCGCCTCTAGGTCCTTCAAAAGAGTCATTGCCAAGGCAAAGTCAGAGCACATAGGCAGAATTGGCGAGAAACTAGTTCGCCTTCCTTCTGGAACCCGTGCATTCTGGTCTCTCGCTAAGGCTGTCCAGGGGAATTTCTGTCAGCCATCTCTTCCATCTCTGCACAGGGAGGACGACTCACTGGCCCATACTGCAAAGGAGAAAGCCGATCTTCTAGGCTCTTTCTTTGCGTCTAACTCGACTCTCGATGTCGGGGGAAGTACGCCGCCGACCATCCCGCGGTGTGAGTGCTCCATGCCGGAAGTGCAGTTCACACAGCGCTCGGTTCGCAAAGCACTCCTCTCCCTGGACATCCACAAGTCGAGTGGGCCTGACGGAATCCCTCCAATTGTGCTGAGGACGTGTGCTCCAGAGTTGGCACCGGTTTTAACGCGTCTTTTCCGGTACTCCTACTCCCTAGGCGTAGTCCCAAAATCATGGAAGACGGCTTTCATCCACCCGATCCCTAAAAAAGGCGACCGCTCAGACCCGTCCAACTACCGGCCAATCGCCATCACCTCCTTGTTCTCCAAAACAATGGAGTCCATTGTAAACTGCCAGCTCATGAGGTACCTTGAGGATCACCAGCTGATTAGTGACCGCCAATACGGTTTTCGCCGTGGTCGGTCAGCTGGTGATCTTCTGGTCTACCTCACTCACAGATGGGCGGAGGCAGTAGAGTTCAAGGGGGAGGCATTGGCCGTTAGTTTGGACATTGCGAAGGCCTTCGATCGGGTTTGGCACAAAGCGCTTCTTTCGAAGCTCCCTTCCTATGGGCTTCCCGAGAAATTGTGCGATTGGATCACCAGCTTTCTTGCAGATCGGAGCATCAAGGTCGTTGTAGACGGTGCAAGCTCCGATTATTTATATTAATGCTGGTGTTCTACAGGGCTGCGTGCTATCGCCAACGCTGTTTCTTCTGCATATCAATGATATGTTGCATACCCGTAACATTCATTGCTATGCAGATGACAGCACTGGTGATGCTCTTTACACCGGCCGAGCCAATATTTCTCGGGAAAACGTCTCCGAGTGCCGGGACAAACTTGTGTCTGAAGTCGAGTCTTTGCTGAACAGAGTCTCGGATTGGGCACGACTAAATCTAGTCCAGTTTAACCCCCAGAAGACACAAGTTTGCGCGTTAACCGCTAAAAAGAACCCCTTTGTCGTATCCCCTCAGTTTCAAGGCATTCCCCTTGTTGCCTCAGCCAGTATCGGAATCCTCGGCGTCGACATATCGAGTGACGTGCAGTTTCGTGGTCACTTGGAAGGGAAGGCCAAATTGGCCTCTAAAAAGCTTGGCGTGCTCAGCAGAGCGGGACAGTATTTCATGCCGGCACACCGCCTGCAACTTTACAAGGCGCAGGTTCGGCCGCACATGGAATACTGTTCCCATCTCTGGGCTGGGGCTCCCCAGTACCAGCTCCTTCCACTTGACCGCATCCAGCGCAGAGCGGCTCGAATCGTCGACGACCGAGTGCTTTCCGATCGGCTCGATTCACTGGCGCTGCGAAGAGATGTTGCATCTCTTTGCGTATTTTATCGCATCTATCACGGGGAGTGCTCTGAGGAATTGTTCGGATTAATCCCAGCCGCCAAATTTCGTGAACGCACTACACGGCAAACGTCCCGATACCATCCACACCATCTGGATGCTTGGCGGTCCACCACTGTACGTTTCACAAGGAGTTTTCTTCCACGTACAACCTCTCTGTGGAATAGTTTACCACCGGCGATTTTGCCGGACCGATACGACCTGGGGACCTTCAAGAAAAGAGCTTACTCCTTTCTAAAGGGCCGGCAACGCACCCGCAATTCTCCTGGTGTTGCGGTTGATCATGGGCGACGGTAGTCACTTAACATCAGGTGAGCCGCATGCTCATTTGCCCCCTTTTCCATAAAAAAAAAAAATATGATACGATAGTTCTTCATCGGTCAAATATAAAGTAAATAATAAAGGATCAAAGGGGCGCTGCTTTATCGACGCCATTTTACAGTTGATGTTATGGTAAATATTTTTTGTCGATTTTAGTATTGTGTAATGCAGTTTTTTTTAAAGTTGATTTTTCGAAGTGTTCCTAATTACTTACTGCGAAAGCTTATTTACTTTTTTTATTAATATTTTAGCTAATAGTTTACGACTTTGTGTTTTTGGATCTATCTTCCTCCTAGTTTGGTTGTATAGGGCGGCAAAGCTTAAGGTCACCATATATACCCCACACGTACCTTAAGGGGAAATATAATCTCAAATGGCTTAGCAAGATCCTTCGTTATGCCGAAAGTTCTGCAGCATTAATTTTGAAATAAATATACGGTAAAGTTGAGGATTAATGTTAAGTACTATGTTAGACGAAAACACGATTTCGTAAAATTTTCTCGATAGAAAAAAATCCAAAGTTACCTCCAAAATAAACAATAAACCGCTATTATTTATAAAATACTTTAAATATGATCGTGAAACTTTGCATACTAACTGAACTAACTATAAAGCAGTGCTTATGTTATTTACTTTTTTAAAATACCATTATTTTCACTATAAAAAGAAATTACCTAAACTATCGGCCTCTTGAAGCGTGATTCCTGCCGCCCGGTCACCTCGCTTCGGCCTTTGAAGGGGAGGTTGTGTCGCTTACGATCAGTATACACATTACGCAACAGAACGACGTAAAATTAAAATGGGAAATAACCGTAATAAAAATACGAAGCGACTGGCTTCGTATTTTTATTCCCATTTCCCAGAAACAGGCATAAATATGATAAACCTAATGAAATAAGTGTCTAACGACCTTTCTACTTACAGTATTAGTGATTACAAACATGTCGGTACATACATAGCATACGACGCGCGGGCAAGTGGGGACGAAATTAGAATTTGAGCTGACTTACTATATCCCCTTAATACAAAATCTAAGACACTTCCGAAGCTTTTGCTTCTTACGGAGGCACTTTGTTTGTGAATTACAAATGTTTTTAAACAAATTCCAAATATTTAAAAAAAACTTGATGTATTGATGCTATAAAATGTATTTTTGGAGTTCTTTAAATGTAATATTATTGCAAATACTAATATTATCCTTCAATAGAATGTGCCCAGAAGTCCAGAGAACGAAAATATTGTAATTTAAATTTGTCATTGATTGGCAGTACTAATAGTATTTTATCAGACCCTTAGTAAATAAGAGATTAAGTTTATTTCTAAATTTATCCTATTTAAGAATTTTGTTGAAACTAGGTACCAGAGCGTCATAATCGCATCAGCGACAAAGCACTTTTCTAAGAATAGAAAAAAATCCTTCAATAGTATATATAATTAAAACAAATTATATAATTAAAACAAATTATACATTATGTATATGTTTAATATATTATCGTTACATAAAAATTACTACACACATGTTAGAACGATTAAGACATCATATTATTTTAATTACACAACGGTCTATATTTAACACTTTCATATATCATTTTTACGAAACAGCAATGGCATTCGGGTCGTTTGTTTTAAAAGACATCTGTATTTTTTGTGTAATTTTTGGCAGTTCACAAAAAACCCGCAATTAATAGAATCTGAACGCAGCCGAGCGGTTGACACGTGGAAGCCAAATGGCGGTCATAAAAGAACCTACTCGCTTTTAGGGTTCCTATTATTCATTTCCTATTATTGAATTTTAATACATACATTCAAAACGACATCCACGTGACTTAGTAAGAAGTGTAAATGACACGTATCCCGATTTGAGTCACAGCTGGAGATAAATTCTTGGTTTTCAGATCGCATCGTGTTATTTTTATTTATTGATTTATCCATTCTCACTCCAGCCTGTCAACATTTCATTGCTCAACATAAAATTTCTCCATAGATTTTGTAACCGCACTTTTCAAAATCCGAAAAATTGTCAAAATCCGAAGATTAGTTTAGGAGTAATTGTTGGATATGTACATATAGGTATTTCGGCAAATGACATTACCCTGATTTTGCTCTCCGGCGTAGAAAGTTTGAAAGAAAATTCACTGCTACAATATTAGTCTATGGCCACAATACTGTCTATGGTCTGTATTACACAAATACGTCGTATTTTATTATTTTTCTATAATAATACTTATTGTTGTTGTTTTAAATAACATAATAAAAATAAAAAGTCTTTAAATGTGTGTACGAATAGATATTTGCATTAATAAACAGTTATTTTAAGAATTTATAAAATAAAATTTAAGGTTAATTTAATCACCAAAAATTATTTTCTAAAATTCAACCTTCTAAGCATAGAGTAATACACTATTTAAAGTAGATAACTAAGTAGCATTTTGTTTATTCTATAAGGAACCCTTGACTCGTGTACTAACAATGCGCTCTTTATTTTATTTTTTATTTAGGTAACGTCGAAGTGTGCCGGCCATTGTACCCTTGCCAGAGGGCATTAAGAGGGCTTATTGTTTTCCTTCGGCGGTACTCTGTACAGTTGTGCCCGATTTGTTTAAATATGTATATGCAAACGGAATAGGCGACGAAATACTTTAATACTTACCAAGCTTATAATGAACGTTCTTATTTATTTTATAATGATAAATGTTTCTAAGTATTTCTATTTAGTTCAAGCAAATATAATTTGTCTACATCCTTAAGAAGTTCTCTGTTAGATAGCTACTAACTCCTTTATAGTAGGAACGAGTCAGTTATCCTCAGTATATATGTATAACATCATTGGTTATCTCCAATCAATTTCATCCATAAATTTTTATTGGAAAGCGACATCTACCGTTCATAGTAATGCCAGAACGGAAGACCAAAATATCTGGACAAAATTTTGGGGTTGTTGTCGGGAATAACAACTATTATAAATAAATAGGTATATAAAATAATATTTTTAAATGATTATGCTACAAAAAAACTTAACATTGTTGACACATAACTAATTTAAGAACGCTTAATGTTTAGGTTGCCACATGTATTTGGTATTGGACTTTAAGAGTCCGCCAGTTTGGATCCTTTTAATAGTATTCAGAAAAGATTTAAAATTCAAACAACTTACTTCTAAGTTCATTCTAATTATTAACTTAGCTTTTATTAAATCATAAGCAGCTGTGATGTGAAGACAAGCTGTTTGTCTGGAGATCATTTAAAACGTTGGAGAATCCAAATGAATTCCGACCATCTGGCAACACTAACCGTACATAAGAAAGAAAATTCAATTCAAACAAGCTGGGCACACCAGATTGGTAATTGCAAAATAATAACCTAGCATTGGCTATTCTTTCTATGACACGTCTCTGGCATTCAATTTGAGCCTTATTAAATGAATATGCCGTAATAAGTCAGAGCGTTGGTTGAAGAGCGAGGAAGCACGAAGAAATTTCATGAGGGGAAAGAAATCAACATCATCACTATCATCATTACTTCAACAACCCTGAAGGACCACGCTCTCACAGAATACTAGCTTAAAATAGTAAAGTTAAAATAGTTTTCGTATGATGAGTGTAGAGAAACGGAGACCCTTTTTACTGGAAACGAAGTTGGAATAACTTAGTCTTCACGGGTGACAAAGCATCTGCATTTTGATTCGTAATCGAGGACAGATATATGTCTATGGGCCACAGCAACCAATTACCATCAGGTGGACTGTGTGCTCGTTTGTCACCCTATCCTATAAAAAAAGAGCTCCCTATAGGTAGCTGTAACTCAACTCAACCAATGACACAAATTACGGTTTTACTAAGCATTCATTGACCGTACACTCGGCTTACCGGTACCTACTGCCACTGGAGAAACTTTCTTCCCCATAGTTATCTATATTGAGGGGGAATACATAGTA
This sequence comes from Parnassius smintheus behrii, assembly GCA_036936625.1. NCBI lineage: Eukaryota > Metazoa > Arthropoda > Insecta > Lepidoptera > Papilionidae > Parnassius > Parnassius smintheus. The sequence continues at coordinate 32,230,280 of JAUPFT010000028.1, forward strand.
AATTATAATTAAATATACCTCTTATTATAGCGTATATTATATCTTAATGTTTGAATTCATCTCTGAGGAATTGTTCGGATTCTGAGGAATTGTTCGGATTAATCCCAGCCGCCAAATTTCGTGAACGCACGACACGGCAAACGTCCCGATACCATCCACACCATCTGGATGCTTGGCGGTCCACCACTGTACGTTTCACAAGGAGTTTTCTTCCACGTACAACCTCTCTGTGGAATAGTTTATCATCGGCGATTTTTCCGGACCGATACGACCTGGGGACCTTCAAGAAAAGAGCTTACTCCTTTCTAAAGGGCCGGCAACGCACCCGCAATTCTCCTGGTGTTGCGGTTGATCATGGGCGGCGGTAGTCACTTAACATCAGGTGAGCCGCATGCTCGTTTGCCCCCTCTTCTATAAAAAAAAAAAAAATAAAAAATCTTCCCTCCACCCATTACAGCCTATAGAAGTCCACTGCTGAACATAAGCCTCCCTTTGTTTCCTCATAGGTGGGATTTTGCCGTAGTTGCCACTCTTGGCAAGCGGGTTGGCAACCGCAGTTTTTTATTATCTTTGTTGTTATCAGGAAGACGCTGCTGCCCATCTCCTGTCTTTCCCTCCCTCTCTCACTTCTTACGACACCCACGGGATGATATAGGATAGTGGATATTCTTACACCGCCCCTACACAGTTCAATATTTCAATTAATAATTTTTATTTAGGCAAATACACATTTTTTTATAAAATCAGAGTGACAAACAAGCACCCAATCCACCTGATGGTAAGTGGATGATGTGGCTCATAGGTATCTACATCTATCCTCGATTAAGAATCATAATGCACATGCGTTGCCACCCCTGAGGACTAAGATGGAATGCCCATTTTCCAGTAAAAAGGACCTCCGGTTCTCTACACTCACGATACGAAACACAAAAGCTTTGAGCTGTTACATTACGCTGGTATTCTGTGAGAGCGTGGTTCTTCCACGTTATATATCTATTGCAGTGCAGCATGGCTCTTCCACGTTATATATCTATTTATCCATTATATTGTCATACTATTAATACAGCATATTTTTATTATTGAAGCTCCATAGTTTGGCGCCAACAAGCCAATAGCGTGAATGCACTACAAACTAAGTATTCGCTGTAGAACTTAAAACTAAAAAATAAAAATGTGACAAGTAAATCATGGCGCCATATGGATTGTCCGTCGTTCCTAGTCTATGAACCGTTTGAAGTCTTTTGTTAGACAAATTTTAAAACCGTTTTACGATGACTACTGCATTAAAAGAACTGTGAAAAAGAGCCGAAACATTAAAAACGCTTTCAATTAAAAAGATAGTGACAATACTGCCAGAAATTCCGCCCGGAGCGTCCTTTTGATATACGATAGTGTTGTTTAAAGGCAACTCTCGATGTGGCGGCAAAAAGCAAAGTGACACTTGAAAAAGGCGCGAACTAATATAAACAAGGGTTCTTTTTTCTAGACAAAGATCATTGATAGTCTTCTGCCAACAAAACATAAATCATATACATTGTAATTTCTGCTGTAATTTTATTTTATATTTAACAATATGTGTATTATAGAGTAGGTAAATAAACTTGCAAACAAACTCAATTTATTTTATTCCTTTGAACTACACTGAAGCTATGAGCTATGACCGACGTACAACCACTTTTTTCTTTATTGTCAGCTCGTAGTAGTGTGGTAACAATTACCAGACTATTAGGTGGATTTGCCATATCTGCTATTCTTGGCTAGAGGATTTTAATCACAGTAGCAGACGTATAGCATCTCAAACGCTACCTTTCGTCACCGATCTAGCTATTTACATTTGACATATGAGTAATATACCTACGAGGTGTTAATGCCGCAATCTATAATGATGGCCAAAGATATTTCTGGCGATTTCCCGTGATCGAACACCCAAACGATGAACTGGGATGATGGTTTTCTTACTCGTATGTAGCTACCACACGGTATTGCTCATATATTAATGTTATGTACCATACAATCTATAATATACTAATTTTATATAAGCCTCATTTAATAACATATAGTCCGCAACTAATATTTATAAATTAAAATTTATCAAACATAAATTTATAAATTAAGTATTATAGCACAAAGTTGTCATATTGGGCTTTTAGCACAGTTTTTACCTAATTATATAATCTCTAATTTTAATTTGAGTACGGAAAATATTATTGAAGCTTTTTAAAAATTTTCTACTTCAAGTTTTGTTAATAGATTTAGTTGGAATTACCGATGAAAATGTTTCTGTGACATTTCAGTATTGAGTAGATACAAATTTGAAAGAGCAGCCTACAAAAATCCTATTAGGTATAAATCTTTCTCAGTTTTAAGAGAATATTTGAGTAGGTACGTATACAGTGCGCGTTCGCTCATTCCACAAGTCTTGAAACTTTGTTAATATAATACTTTTACATTTATTTCTAAGACATACAGTTATTTTTAAGATGTTTTCTACGTACAGAGCGTATTGTGAAAAAATTTAATATATTGAAATTACTTTCATCATACAAAAATTCGATAATTTTTTTGTTACGCTTTATTGGCTGAGGCATTTCACTAAAAGACGAATAAGTGGCTAATTCGTTCAAGGTATAATATTATGACTAGTATAAAACTTAAAATATTGACTTTGATGTTATCGTAGCATTTGATATAAAAAAGTTACTTATCCACATAATTATTATGCAAATGCTCATCATTTATTATAGAGCATAATACCTAGGCTGCACTAAAAGTATCGGGAATGGAATATTTCCACTGTGCCTGTCATATTAAAATCTTTTTAATTGAAAACTGCTTGGTTTTAAAAATCGAATACCATTTATTTATTTAAAAAACATTCTCGGTCTTGTCACAAGGTTTTGTCAAACTTGTTCAGTCGTTGAGAAAATGAAATTGACTAGAGAAAATTCAAGAGCGATGATTTATTATGACTTTCGAAGTGGTTTAACACAAAAACAGTGTGTTGACCGGATGATTTCTGCATTTCTTGATGAAGCCCCATCTAAAACCGCAGTTTATCGCTGGTTTGCTGAATTTCAACGTGGACGTGTCAAGCTCAGTGATGATCCCCGTCAAAGTCGTCCAAAAACTGCAATCACACAAGAAAACGTTGATGCTGTGCGTAAGCTGATTGAGGAAGATCGACATGTGACATACCGCGAAATTCAGGCAACTTTATACATTGGCATGAGTCGAATACAAATATTCTTGCATGAACAATTAGGTGTAAAAAAGTTGTTTTCCCGATGGATACCGCATTCGCTCTGTGAATAGCAAATAGCGGCTCGCGTTACTTGGTGCGTCAGAACTCTCGAAAGATTCACGCAGGATCCTCAAATGCTGTATACAACATCGTATCAGGTGACGATTCCTGGATATACGCGTACGAACCCGAAACAAGAATAAATTGCGTGGATAGAGATTTTCATCACGCAAGTGAAGAAGTGAAGAAGCAGTGGACGCCTACAAACGGCCACTTTGGAGACCCCAACTTCCGAATAGAATGGTTGCTTCAATGATTGGTTCCATCGTATGGAAAAATGTGTCAAATTTCGCGGCGAATACTTCGAAAAGCAATAAATACATTTTTAAAAGTAATGTTGTGTCACTTCCTTGATTCCCGAAATTTTCAGTGCCGCCCTCGTAACAAATCGAATTATTCTGAAAATGAATGATTTCTGAAAATAAAAATAAAAATGAACTCTTTCATTTTTTCGTTGAATGACTGAAAAGTGAAACATGATACAAATAATAATTATTGAGTTTTTGCGGCATTAAGAACACAGTCTCAATGACGAAAGAATCTGCTAAAGGAATTAACCGGAAAATGTCGTGACCTTTAATAGTGATGTAAAAGTAGAAGTATGGTAAACGTACTCTACAATTGATACAAGCAGTAAAAACATAGTAACCGACATAACCCAAAGAATTTTGTATATCATAGACCTATGCTGCAGCCTGCAGCTTTATCATCGATCTCACGGGATACTAACTTAAAATAGCAGCACTGTGTTTATACGAAACACAGCAGCATGGTGAGTGTAAAGAAGTAGAAATACCTTTTACTGGTTACGAGGCCTGAAATGGAATATCTCAGTCCTCAGGGCTACGTATCTTAATTCTTAATTGAGAATTGATGGAAATGTCTATAGACCATATCATCCACTAACCATTAGTTGGACTGTGTGAGCACACAGTCGTTCAGCATCCTTATTCCGGGTACAAAAATAATGTCTGAAGTAAAAATTGTCCGGCCATTGTAGCTCAAAGAACAGACAATTAATGGGGACTTGTTCTCGTGTGGCAGCTATTCCCATAGATGGAGTGAAGACTTGAAAGTTGAAGACAGGAAGTTGATGGATACAGGTGACCCATGATCGTGTTTTTGGCATTCTCTGGAAGAGGCCTATGTTCTGCACTGGAATACCGAAATAGGTGAAAAAAAACTAACAGTGGACTTTTTACGACCTGATAAAAACAGGGAGTGCTATTTTTTATTCATCTTATATTAGCGTAACAGTAGCTAATTTACAATGTCGGCAAAATTTAAAAATGTACTAAATTCCATTTACATAAATAAAAGTGACGTCACACATCTGTCATGTGTGACAGCGCGGGAGTTGATTAAATGGCGCGAGCGCGTTCACAGGCGTTGATAACGAGCTAAATTAATTCGAACACGTGCAAACATTTTGTTAGATAAACTCACCAAATACGTATCACGAGGGGTCTGGGGCGGTTGCATCTGTTATTTGATTTCGGTGATTTGCTTTTATGGTCGTAATTTTAAAACAAACATTGTGATTTAACGTTAATGAAATATCTCTTAATTGGTATTAATCTTTTTTATAGCTGCACGGAACACGACGCGAGACGGTCCATTGACATAATTTAAGATCATACTGTAAGAATAATAATGATATCAGTATTCAGTCTCAGTTTTATGGACTTTTGATGTTCCTTTTAATAGTTTAATTGGTATATTGTACATATACATACATTTATAGATACACAAATACTAACGCCTGTTTCCCGGAGGGGTATAGGCAGAGGCTACGGACTTTCATTTGGCACGATCCTGATACACCACTTTTGTGTCCTTTACATCCATACCTACGCGTGCATGCTCGTCGGTTAAGGTCATTATTAATTATATGTATACTATAGTATAATACTACCTTGGTATTTACTATATAAGTAAGTTTCATGAGCTTTATATTTAAAATCACCTATCGATATCATCACTACTTAATTTTTAAATGCGCGATGGGTTGTCTACTTGTCTATCTATATAGATAGACAACCAATCGAGAAAAGATATACTTATGCCCTCCCGCAACCTTCGGAATGTCGTACACAGACTCCCCAAGGAGCTCGATACCATCTACATATTAGATGCCCTAAAAGCCCAAAATCTTTCGGATTGGAAGGTGCACAGAATGCATCACCAGACCGATAAGAAACGCTACTAAGACTTATACCTTGTCCCTACTATACTATATACCTACACATATTTAAATATTAAAAAAAAGATTTAATTTATTAGTGGTTCTGAAAATATATATTATTAACAAATAAACATCGTAGACTGTGAATGAACAGTGCTAAAAGTGTAGTAGCGCTGTAAGAGGCAGACAGGAGACAGAGGGAATCTTAACAATGAGATGGGCAGAAGCATCTGTTAACAGCCGAATAAAAAATAAACGTTTGCCAAAGCCGCTTGCCAAGCGTGGCTATTTTGACATCATACCCCCGCTGTGGGGCAATCTATGGATGGTTCAGTACTGGACTTTTGATAGGCTGTAATGGAACATTGTAGACATGTCATTACGCAAGTGACGTCCAATAATGAAACGCTAAACCACTAAGGCGAGAAAAAAATTGCAAGCAACTAGTGATGCAACGAATACTACTTTTACGAATACGAATATCAAAATCTACTATTCGGTGAATACGAATACTAATAGCTCGCCACGGTACTGAAAAATTAATTTATTTGATGATGTTCTGTTCTAATAATTAAAATTTACAACAGGCAATTATTAATTTAAAAACATACATTTTGTAGATTTTCTGGTTTTAGACGATTTCTTTTTTCAGTCTGGGTGTTCCCAGACGTTGAAAAAAACCTTTCTGAGGCGATTGTACACGGTTCAGTGAAAAATATTTTTAAGTGAGTTTTTCAGTATTGGAAAATGGACAACTTCTCAGTTTTTTCAGTCTTGGAAAATAGACATCTTCTCGCCAAATAAAAGGCTAATGGATCAGAGGCAAGATTTAAGACTTTGTATGTATTATTGGTATTGCTTGAGATAATGTCGTTGATTCTTTGCTCAGCTCTTAAGTAGCATCTTCAAAATTGTCCAGAATATCTATAATTTGGCTCATAAGAGCCCATTGCCTTGCTGTGATTTCATGACGACAATTTGGTAGAGATAGCAAAGCATCTTGAATCGCTATGCGTTTTTTCAAGTAATCTCTTCAATATCTGATATGTTGAGTCCCATCTAGTTTCAACATCTTGAAACAAAACAATTTTCGATATATTGTTAGTTTGTTGAGAATCTTTCAGTTGTTTGAGTGTAAAAGTGAGTAATAACTCCCCTGCCCTTGTGTAGCCGTCGTTGCGTCAAGAGCCTATGCACAGGTTGTGTTTTTTTCAAAGTCTGCTAGTAATGAGATTTGCATACAAAAATATTAGTTTTTAAATATTCGTGATTAGTATTCGCAGAATACGAATATTCGGTAAATGTCTAATATACGGCGAATACGAATATTCGTATTCGTTGCATCACTACAAGCAACACTTCGATCAATAATATGTAGTACTATTATTGATCGAAAAGCAACAGTTTTTGTGTATTGTCTCTGTGTCTGTATTACTCTGTTAATATCTACATTTATCTGGCATTTAAATATCCTATACTCGAATATTACGATACCTGCAGTACCTACAAAGCCGCAAATCCTAATAAAAAAAATTTTTATATCACAATCTCATTAAGCGTTCATTTGATTATTCACGTTTTTCGCTTTCTGAAATTAAGTCATTTAATGTTTTAAATGTCCGTTTATAAAAAGACGTTTCTTCGTAAACAAACTGAGAGCGGTGTTTAATGCATCTTTTATTTCTACTGTTGTGTTAAACCGAGTGTTTTGTTTGAAACGATAGCGCTTGACGTAAACACTTAACTGTAAGCGATCATTAGGTTACGATTTCTCTAGTTATTAACGTATAACAGCTTTGTCTATAAAAATTGATAAACGGTTTTGTCGATAAAAAAAATGTAAGAAGAGTCCTTAGGCGTCCGTCTGCCTAGATATTTTTACCTTTTTCTGCTCATAAACAAATATATAAATATTGTTGTATTCAATTTGAAAGGATAATGAATCCACGTTTTTACTTGGTAGAGCCACGCTACAGCTATATTATGGTTGTAACACGAATGGGTCGGCTCGACCGGGGAAGGACCACGCTCTCACAGAATACCAGCGTAAAATAATAAGGCTTATAGTGAGTATAGAGAACCGGAGATCCTTTTTACTGGAAACGAGGCATTCTATCTTACGGACGACACACACGGTCAGTTCAACTAATCATTCCAACTGATCAGTTTAAACTAGGAGTTTTGATATTTTTTAAATTATCGGATTTTTGTAGATGGTATCACTGGGGCAAAAGTACCTAAACATGCGATTTGATTAATAATATGAAACTGGTGGATTTGGCGTTTGGCCTTCAACCACCAAACTGCTGGTTCAAATGTATTAAATAATGTTATGCGGTGCGGCTATTAATTTTAATAGAATAGTGGACTGTATATGAGCGCGGTGCGAGCGGTGAATGGAATTTAATTTATTCGTGATACTGCAAATCCCCTAAATTCGGGATATAGGAAGGACATAAAGGAATGCATGTGCACCCACCTGGACTTCCGCTGATCTGCCTCGTGTCTCAATGGCTGCCGGCTGTCTTCACACTTATCAACTTCACAGATAATCATGAAATATAGCGTTATTGCAAATGTCTATACTTTTTACTATATGCTTGTATAATTCAATATCCAAATTACACAAGGGCGGGAGCGATGATGCGAGATATAAGCGGTGCGGTTGATTGCGTGTCTTCTCAACTTGTGTGAGCCCGTTAACACACGAATGCACATGCTGGGCATAAAGCGGTAGATAGGAAACCGGAAATGGGCTTTGCAGTAATCTTATTGGATAATAATTAACGAATCCCTTATAAGCGTTAAGCGATAGTGCAAAGTGGCGCGAACAGAAACATAACCTTTAAAGTACATGCACAGTTACTAGTCATGATTCATATCATTCCTATGAAACAATCGGTAATGCATATTTACTTTGTTTTTCCACATTAAAAGATCAAACAGTATCTCCTATGGAACTGTTTTATAAGAAAAAATAACTAAATGCGTTTCCACGATACCAAGTTTTTATTAGAGTGACATCTGTCATCAAAATGGTGGACTTGTTGTTTATGGATAAAATTTATGTTTAGATCTACGCAAAACTCCGAAATATGGTAATGAAAGGATTTTTAAGCTTGTTTTCAATTACCTCTGTTTACAATTACCCTGTCCGACCCTAACACACCTGTTCTATTTTGAAAAGATGGAGTTTATTTTATAATTACGCGCAATTTTAAAATGAACTCCGTCTTTAGCAATGCAATAATGCTGCTATCTCATATGCGATATCATAGTTAAAAGGGTAGAGTAAGTCAGCTCGAATTCTAATTTCGCCCCCACTTCCCCGCGCGTCGTATGCTTTGTACCGACATGTTTGTAATCACTAATACTGTAAGTAGAAAGGTCGTTAGACACTTATTTCATTAGGTTTATCATATCTATGCCTGTTTCTTAACGCCAAGCCAGCCGCTTCTTATTTTTATCACGGTTATTTCCCATTTTAATTTTACGTCGTACTGTTGCGTAATGTATATTCTGATCGTAAGCGACACAACTTCTCCCTTCAAAAGCCTAAGCGATACTAACGGGGCGACAGAATTCAAGCTCAAGACGCCGATAGTTTAGGTAATTTCTTTTTACAGTGAAAATATTGGTATTTTAAAAAAAGTAAATAACATAAGCACTGCTTTATAGTTAGTTCAGTTAGTATGCAAAGTTTCATGATCTTATTTAAAGTATTTTATGAATAACAGCGGTTTATTGTTTATTTTGGAGGTAACTTTGGATTTTTTTTCTATCGAGAAAATTTTACGAAATCGTGTTTTCATCTAACATAATCACTAACATTAATCCTCAACTTTACCATATATTTATTTCAAAATTAATGCTGCAATATTTTCGGCATAACGAAGGATCTTGTTAAGCCATTTGACATTATATTTCCCCTTAAGGAAGACTAAAATAGAATACCCGTTACCGGTAAGAAGAGTTTCTCTCTCTCTCTCTCTCTCTCTCTCTGTACTCTTTACAAGAAAGATAGCAGTAATATGCTGCTATTTGAATGCATGATCTGGTATTCTATGAAAGCAAGATCCTTTCCAAGTCGGGCGTTCCTCATAATTCTGCAGCTATAATAAAGCTGCAACGTGGCTCTGCCACGTTTATAAATTAGGTATGGTGTATAGAAATGGCTGATATTTCGAGAAAAATTGTCACATTTCCCCTTACAAAAATTAGACATTTCTTTATCGTTCTTTTTTAAACGACATGTAACATCTACTGCTGGACATTGTAGGGAAGATTTGCCTTATCGGAACGCTGGGCAGGCACATCTACGATCCGGGAGTAAAAGTTTATACTATATTATGATTGTAGCACGAATGGGTCGGCTCGGCCGGGGAAGTGCCGCGCTCTCACAGAACACCAGTGTAAAATAGTAGCTTAATACGGAGAGTCTTTTTAACCGGAAACGAGGCATTCCATCTTAGTCCTCAAGGGTGACAACGCATCTGCGTTTTTATCCTTAAAAGAGGATAAATGTAGATATTTGTGGGTCACAGCATCAACAAAAATAGCAACTCTCTATGTTTTGTATGGTGAGTGTAGAGAACTGGCTCGTATAGATCGAGGATAGATACACAGTGTCTACGAGCCACATTATCCACTTAGTATCAGCATCAGATGGATTGTATTTTCATTTGTCGTTTAAGACGTTTTTCACATTAGACGCTGCTGATCGTCTCTGAAAATGCCGAGAAGTATTTTTCGTCAGATGAATATTATTGATTGAATATTCTTCCGGCATTTCCCAACGTCGCGTCGTCTCATACCGTAACCGGCGGGGCGAAATTAGGTTTTGGATTCTCTAACACCACATACATTTAAAGCCGCTAGAATCGTGCCTGTATATAAGTGTGGTTCAAAACGAAATGTTGAGAACTACCGTCCTATTTCTATTTTATCAGCTGTGTTGAAGCTCTTCGAACGATTAATTTTTAATTATATATATCCATCACTTCATAATTTAATCATACCCAAACAACACGGTTTTGTAAGACGACGATCAACTACTACCAATTTATTAATATATCTAACGGACTTATTCGAAAATTTAGACTCAAATCATCAAACTGACTGTATTTATACAGACTTTCGTAAAGCCTTCGACAGAGTTGATCACAAAATCCTACTTGATAAAATTGCTTTCAACGGTATACGTGGCAATCTTTGGCGGTGGTTTAAATCATACGTAACTAACCGCACGCAAAAGGTTGTTATTAATGGTTACGAATCAGAGTCTGTGTCTATCACCTCCGGGGCACCTCAAGGATCTATATTGGGACCACTATTATTTATACTTTTTATTAATGATATTGACTCCTGTTTTCAGCACAGTAATTTTTTACTATATGCTGACGACCTTAAAATTTATCGTACCATTTGTGACAATGATGATCACCTCAGACTACAGGATGACTTGGACCGCTTTTTTGCATATTGTATAAAAAATAAATTAAGTCTTAGTATTAATAAGTGCAAAATGTTAACTGTCACTAAGAAAATTAATGTTAATCACCAATCATATTCCCTGTGCAGCTCTACTATTGAAAAAGTACATTCTATTTGTGACCTCGGCATTACCATTGACAGTAAATTAACACTCGATACACATGTTGAACAAATATGTAATAAAGCTCTTAAAATGTTTGGGTTTGTAATGAGAGCCTGTAAGGATTTCACCAACAACACAATCCTTTTGTATAAGGCACTGATACGCTCTCAGTTGGAATACGCTGTTGCTTTGTGGAATCCTTTTTATAATGTCTATACCGATCAGATCGAGAGGGTACAAAAAAGTTTTTTAAGTCAATGTTCTATAGATGTAAGCATAAATATTGTTCGTATAATGCTATTTTAAATAAATACAAAATGTTAACTTTAAAGCTCAGACGACAACAATTAGTAGCAATGTTATTATTTGACCTTTGCCATAATAGATATGATTGCATTCCTGTAACAAATAAATTGCGATATCGTGTACCTACTCCATCACGTGTAAGATCAACATACTCCCGTCAAATATTTGCCCTTCCCTTGTGTAGAACGAATGCTGGCAAAAGAGCGCCGTTGTATCACTTAATGCAAAATTATAATGATCACTTTTGGGACATTGACATTTTTAATAACAGTGCTAACTCCTATAGAAGCAAAGTGATTAATAAGCTTATGAGTCGTGATAACTAAAAACTAAATAAAATAAATCAAAACATAATTTAAATTATATAATTTTTCTGAAATCAAAACTAAAATGTGTACAGTTTTTTTTTTCATTTTGTAATATTGTATTTTATGTAGTAAGTCCTCCTTCACATCTCTCACTTTTGTAGTTTATACTATAAATTATTATCTGAGGCTGGTGGTGTTGGCTTCACTAAACTCAAATTTTAGGATTAAGACTGTAGTTATTAAGCCTCTGTTGAAGCTGTTTACTGGTCCTTAAATAAACTAAAAAAAAATACAACTGCACATGTTCGAAATATTTTTTTTAAATTATTTAAAAACGGTGTAATATAAAAATATCCACTACTCCGTGTCGTCCCGTGGGTATAACGGGAGATGAGCAGCAGCATCTTCCACGTAACAACTCAAGATTATAAAAAATACGGTTGCCAACCTGCGTGCCAAGCGTAACAACTGTGACAGAACCTCCCCTACGAAGCAAGCAATGAGGGAAACTTATTTTCAGCGGTGAAATTACACAGGCTGTGTATAATCGATGGTTAGAGAAATAAAACCGGCCAAGAGTTTGTCGGGCCACGCTCAGTGTAGGGTTCCGTAGTTTCCCGTCCGTCACAATAAGTGTTCCCACTTATGAGTTCAAAGGTGGGTAACCATTATGTTCGCGCTCCAGCAGCGCTCCGCGCTCCTGCAACTGCTCCCGGTAGTGGGTACGTGCGCGAACATGGAGCGTGCAAAATTGCACGCTCCGCGGCAGGCGCTCCGACTTTCCATAGAAGTTCAAAATAATTTTCCTAGAAAGACCTTATAAAGTTCTACTTTTCAGATTTTTTTCATATTTTCTAAACTTATGGTTCAAAAGTTAGAGGGGGGGGGGGGGGGACACATTGTTTTTTACTTTTGGAGCGATTATTTCCGAAATTATTGACATTATCAAAAAATGGTCTTAGTAAACCCCTATTCATTTTTAAATACCTTTCCAACAATATATCACACGTTAGGGTTGAAATTAAAAAAAAAATCACTTCCCACTTTACATATAGGGGGGCTACCCTAATAAAACATTTTTTTCCAATTTTTATTTTACCACTTTGTCGGCGTGATTGATACACATATTGGTACCAAATTTCAGCTTTCTAGTGCTAACGGTCACAGAGATTAAGCGAGGACGGACAGACGGACAGACAGACATGGCGAAACTATAAGGGTTCCTAGTTGACTACGGAACCCTAAAAACACTCCCATTCCAATCCAATTAACGAATCATACTTACTTGCAGATTATCGGGCGAAACCAGCACAAGCCCCTGCGAGTCCGAGTCAACCTCCGAATCACCACCATCTTTGTTGCAAGATGCAACTCTACCCGCGCTTTTAGTGTCGGGAGCGTCGACGTTGTTTCAAGCCACCACGTCGACAAGTTCCGCGCTGAGTCTCACGGACGGGCTGAGCTTACCTCAGGAGGACTGCGGCTTGGCTAATGGTTGCGCGAACGCTGCCTTGAGCGGGCTGGCTCTACCACTTACGTCATCTGCCGGCTTGTGTTCTACGACGTCGTCGTCCGCCGTCGCCTGGTTGATGAATGACGATAGCACAGGTAAGCATTTTGTTCTGAAATTATAGCCTAAAATCTCACTCTGTATCTCAATTTTAAGAGGCTTAACTTTAAAAATTGAGATAGAGCTAATGGAGTAGTGTGGAGTACCGATGGAGATAACTTCTGAGTAGTAGAAATTCTACGTCGTAGAGCCATATTGAGTAGTTAGGTTGTACCAGTTCTGGCGCACTGAGTCAGAAGTGGTACAAGTACGACGTTCGTCGACTCACGATCCAAAAAAAAAAAAAAAAAAAAAAAAAAACGGTTTTGGCATGCTCTGATCACGAATCTGCGGAATTCTATAAAAAATTTTTATAGAATAAAGGTGACCAACGAGCACACAGTCTACCTGATGTTAAGGGATGCTGTGGCCATCTACTCTCCACCACTTATAGGTACATCTTAATCTACCCTCATCACCATCATTATCATTACAGTCCTTCATAAGTCCACTGCTGAACATAGACCTCCCCCAAGGAATGCTACAAAGCACGGTCCTGAGCCTCCTGCATCCATCGACCTCCTACATGACTTCTTCTATGCCCACCACACGATAGTGATTTAGGCTTCGGTGTGTTTCACTGGCGGCGCGACGACAGCGCCGCTACACCCTCAATTAATATTAAAAATACAGACGTGTTTCCAGTAAAATGGGTTTCCGGTTCCTTACAGTCACTTTACGAAACACAGCAACATCAAGCTGCTATTTTACTCAGGTATTCTGTAAGAGCGTGGTTCTTCTACAGTCGAGCCGCCTCATTCGAGCTACAACTTATAATAAGGTTGCAATATAGTAGTTAGGTTGTACCAGTTCTGGCGCACTTGTAGTTAGTTTGTACCAGTTCTGGCGCACTGAGTCAGAAGTGGTACAAGTACGACGTTCGTCGACTCACGATCCTAAAAAAAAAAAAAAAAAAAAGGTTTTGGCATGCTCTGATCACGAATCTGCGGTCCATTTTTGCGTAGGATGCACGGTTCCGGAGATGTGCAGATCAATTAACTCTTATCTAATTGATATCCGCTGCGAGCCTCCACCGTCATTAGCGCTCCATTGTTCTTATCTACTTATCTATTGTTGATTGACTACCGTCATTATCTATTATTCGTCAGCGTGTGGGTCGGCTTATGCTATTGTATTATACTCCTTTGTTCCTATCTACACTAATCTGACTCATTAATAAAACACATTACCTAATTTTGTTAAAATTTTTATTTATAAAATACAAAATCTTATTACTTATTATCTATAAAATAGGAGCGAAACATCTCATCCACTAACATATCGTCGTACAATGTGTTCTCTGTAAATATACTCGTAAAACTATGCATTGAACATCCATGAAACTTATATAGCAAATACATTAAGCAATATTCGCCACAAACTTAAGTCCTATCAACATTCCAGTTCCATCTTTTACAATTTCGTACAGGTGCCCGTCCATATGAATCAAAATATTCACCGACGTCATTCGTATCGATATATAAAGCTACCCAATGTGACCCTGGTTTATCATCTGTACCCAAATTGCATATTACCTAGTCAGGTCATAAATTCTATCACATGTTTAATATAAAATAATTGAAACAAGTTTATTCATTATGTAACCATTTATATACCAAAATGAACTTAACAAAACAAAGATTCTTATGACACTATAGTTTATTCAAAATGACCTCCCTAATTTTGAATACAGGCCTTCCAACTGCCAGTGCGCGGCCAGTCGTCTATCGCAGCCCGAACGAGGTCCATGTCATATCGGCGGCTGCCTTAATCAAGGATGTCTTGAGTGACTCCAAATTGGAATGAGGCTTTGAGCACGCCTTTTCCTCCAAGTGTTGCCATATCTTGTAATCCAACGGATTCAAATCTGGACTGGTCTTTGTGTCGGATGAAGTCGATTTCACGCGCCGCCAGCCAGTCTTTTTTTGTTTTTAAAGAACGTTACCTCCACACTAGGTTTTTCTCCTGTATCGTGGGGGGCAGTTTACAAACACAAATTTCACAAGGACAAACATCCAAACTCGGAACAATTACTTGTAGGTCGTACCAATACTTGTTCCGTGCGGGATTCGAACCCGCGACCCCCAAGCGTAGCCACTCATTGCTAAGCCAATACGCCACGGAGCTGTCAAAAGTCTTGTGTGCTCTTCGCTCTATGAGCTGACGCCGAATCTTGTTGGAATACTAAGTGCCTGTTATTGAACATGGTATGAGAAACAGGTTAGACAAGGTTCGTCAGAACTGTATTTTGATACACAACTGCATTCGTTTTTAACCTTTCTCACAAAAATGTACCTCTGTTAAGCCCCAATAAGAAACTCCCAACCACACCATGAGCGAGGATGGAAAATGACCCCGTTGGACACGCGGAATACGGTTGCTCGCTTCTTCACTACTGTGTGCGTACACCTTATCATTTTGTTTGTTGTAGCTCTCTTCTACGGTAAAAATTTTTTCATCCGAAAAAAGAATTTCCCGATATTTTTTCTTATTTTATTTTTTGCAAATATATGATTATTACACACGTAACGTTTGTTTAAATTTATGACATTTACCAAATCATTGTATTTTGAACATTTGTATTCTTCAATATTAAAAATTCTATCATTCGTCGTCAACATTTTTAAAAATTGTTTTTCTGTTGAACCAATTTTGTCTAATGTTTTTTGGAAATCAAACAAAATTTATGATTAATTTGAAATTTTATTTTCAAGTAATAACCACTTAAAAAAAACCCACACTTCGTCACAAGAACAATGTAAAATTTTATGATTATTTTTTGCAAATATATAATTATTACACACATAACGTTTTTTTAAATTTATGACATTTACCAAATCATTGTATTTTGGACATTTGTATTCTTCAATATTAAAAATTCTATCATTCGTCGTCAGCATTTTTAAAAATTATTTTTCTGTTGAACCAATTTTTTCCAATGTTTTTTGGAAATCAAACAAAATTTATGATTAATTTAAAATTTTATTTTCAAGTAATAACCACTTGTAAAAAACGCACACTTCGTCACAAGAACAATGTAAAATTTTGTGATTATTTTTTGCAAATATATGATTATTACACACATAACGTTTGTTTAAATTTATGACATTTACCAAATCATTGTATTTTGGACATTTGTATTCTTCAATATTAAAAATTCTATCATTCGTCGTCAACATTTTTAAAAATTGTTTTTCTGTTGAACCAATTTTTTCTAATGTTTTTTGGAAATCAAACAAAATATATGATTAATTTAAAATTTTATTTTCAAGTAATAACCACTTGTAAAAAACCCACACTTCGTCACAAGAACAATGTAAAATTTTGTGATTATTTTTTGCAAATATATGATTATTACGCACATAACGTTTGTTTAAATTTATGACATTTACCAAATCATTGTATTTTGGACATTTGTATTCTTCAATATTAAAAATTCTATCATTCGTCATCAACATTTTTAAAAATTGTTTTTCTGTTGAACCACCTTTGTATTATATAGTATAGTATGACAATTTTTTTTTTGGAAATCAAACAAAATTTATGATTAATTTAAAATTTTATTTTCAAGTAATAACCACTTGTAAAAAACCCACACTTCGTCACAAGAACAATGTAAAATTTTATGATTATTTTTTGCAAATATATGATTATTACACGCATAACGTTTGTTTAAATTTATGACATTTACCAAATCAACCAAGAAAGGATAACTTGGCCGAAACAAATAATGATCGATAAACGCATCATTTTTATTGGATACGTCTAGAATAGCCATTTCTCTACATTGAAAATGTTTATGAGGATATGTAATGTAAAATCCGTCCATGTCGATGATGTATCTAATATTTTTTAGATTTTGTGTCATTTTGAACCAAAATGTTAAAAGTATTTACACGCGACTAAAATATGTTTGTTCCAACAAACTTCACATAACAATTCATTCTTCATTACTTCCCATCATCCCATTTCTTCCTTCTGCTCTTGTCTTGCTGTAATGTAAGTAAACAGAATCACATTCACTAATGATCACTAATGACTGTCATTGTTAAAAAAGTATTTTTTAACTTTTTACTTTCTGCTATTGTCTTTGTATTTATGGCTAGGAAATGTCCGCGGTGCGGTCTCAATGCGTGTTGGCGAACTTCACATGCCTTCGATATTTTCTCAGACATGCAGGTTTCCTCACGATGTTTTCCTTCACCGCCGAGCACGTGGTAAATCAGCACTTAAAATTGCAATTAACAATTTAAGTAGTGCCGGCGGGGGTCGAACCCGGGTCGCGTACTGTCAAATTTACAGCTTGCGCTAACCATCTGAGCTACCACGGCTTAATCATATACACAAACAATATTTAAATATAATTTGTTAACACTAAATCATACACACGTAAGATAATAACAGAAAGAAAAGTAAGTTTGTCAATAGAATAAACACTTAAAATTGCAATTAACAATTTAAGTGGTGCCGGCGGGGGCCGAACCCGGGTCGCGTACTGTGAAATTTACAGCTTGCGCTAACCATCTGAGCTACCACGGCTTAATCATATACACACACAATATTTAAATATAATTTGTTAACACTAAATCAAAGTGTAGATGACGGGTCAAGAAGTGGTCGCCGTCGGCCTGTTAGGACTCCAGCAGTGATAAAAGCCGTGAAGGCTCGAATTCAAAAGAAATCCCAAACGTAAGCAGAAATTGTTGGCCCTTCAGATGGGGTTAAGCAGAACCACGGTGAAAAGGGTGTTAAATGAAGACTTAGGGCTTCGGGCATATCGAAGAAAAACAGGACACCGTTTGAATGCTCGTCTAATGGACCTGAGACTGAAGAGATGCTGCGCTTTGTTGAAGTGGTACGCGGGAAAAAATATCGGGAAATTCTTTTTTCGCATGAAAAAATTTTTACCGTAGAAGAGAGCTACAACAAACAAAATGATAAGGTGTACGCACACAGTAGTGAAGAAGCGAGCAACCGTATTCCGCGTGTCCAACGAGGTCATGAAGTGGTCGCCCGCGGTCTGTTAGGACTCCAGCAGTGATAAAAGCTGTGAAGGCGCGAATTTAAAGAAATCCCAAACGTAAGCAGAAACTGTTGGCCCTTCAGATGGGGTTAAGCAGAACCACGGTGAAAAGGGTGTTAAATGAAGACTTTGGGCTTCGGGCATATCGAAGAAAAACAGAACATCGTTTGAATGCTCGTCTAATGGACCTGAGACTGAAGAGATGCTGCGCTTTGTTGAAGCGGTACGCGGGAAAAAAATGTCGGGAAATTCTTTTTTCGGATGAAAAAATTTTTACCGTAGAAGAGAGCTACAACAAACAAAATGATAAGGTGTACGAACACAGTAGTGAAGAAGCGAGCAACCGTATTCCGCGTGTCCAACGAGGTCATGAAGTGGTCGCCCGCGGTCTGTTAAGACTCCAGCAGTGATAAAAGCTGTGAAGGCGCGAATTCAAAGAAATCCCAAACGTAAGCAGAAACTGTTGGCCCTTCAGATGGGGTTAAGCAGAACCACGGCGTTAAATGAAGACTTAGGGCTTCGGGCATATCGAAGAAAAACAGGACATCGTTTGAATGCTCGTCTAATGAATCTGAGACTGAAGAGATGCCGCGCTTTGTTGAAGCGGTACGCGGGAAAAAATATCGGGAAATTCTTTTTTCGGATGAAAAAATTTTTACCGTAGAAGAGAGCTACAACAAACAAAATGATAAGGTGTACGCACGCAGTAGTGAAGAAGCGAGCAACCGTATTCCGCGTGTCCAACGGGGTCATTTTCCATCCTCGCTCATGGTGTGGTTGGGAGTTTCTTATTGGGGCTTAACAGAGGTACATTTTTGTGAGAAAGGTTAAAAACGAATGCAGTTGTGTATCAAAATACAGTCCTGACGAACCTTGTGTAACCTGTTTCTCATACCATGTTCAATAACAGGCACTTAGTATTCCAACAAGATTCGGCGTCAGCTCATAGAGCGAAGAGCACACAAGACTTTTGACAGCTCCGTGGCGTAGTGGCTTAGCAATGAGTGGCTGCGCTTGGGGGTCGCGGGTTCGAATCCCGCACGGAACAAGTATTGGTACGACCTACAAGTAATTGTTCCGAGTTTGGATGTTTGTCCTTGTGAAATTTGTGTTTGTAAACTGCCCCCCACGATACAGGAGAAAAACCTAGTGTGGAGGTAACGTTCTTTAAAAACAAAAAAAGACTGGCTGGCGGCGCGTGAAATCGACTTCATCCGACACAAAGACCAGTCCAGATTTGAATCCGTTAGATTACAAGATATGGCAACACTTGGAGGAAAAGGCGTGCTCAAAGCCTCATCCCAATTTGGAGTCACTCAAGACATCCTTGATTAAGGCAGCCGCCGATATGACATGGACCTCGTTCGGGCTGCGATAGACGACTGGCCGCGCACTGGCAGTTGGAAGGCCTGTATTCAAAATTAGGGAGGTCATTTTGAATAAACTATAGTGTCATAAGAATCTTTGTTTTGTTAAGTTCATTTTGGTATATAAATGGTTACATAATGAATAAACTTGTTTCAATTATTTTATATTAAACATGTGATAGAATTTATGACCTGACTAGGTAATATGCAATTTGGGTACAGATGATAAACCAGGGTCACATTGGGTAGCTTTATATATCGATACGAATGACGTCGGTGAATATTTTGATTCATATGGACGGGCACCTGTACGAAATTGTAAAAGATGGAACTGGAATGTTGATAGGACTTCAGTTTGTGGCGAATATTGCTTAATGTATTTGCTATATAAGTTTCAGGGATGTTCAATGCATAGTTTTACGAGTATATTTACAGAGAACACAATGTACGACGATATGTTAGTGGATGAGATGTTTCGCTCCTATTTTATAGATAATAAGTAATAAGATTTTGTATTTTATAAATAAAAATTTTAACAAAATTAGGTAATGTGTTTTATTAATGAGTCAGATTAGTGTAGATAGGAACAAAGGAGTATAATACAATAGCATAAGCCGACGCACACGCTGACGAATAATAGATAATGACGGTAGTCAATCAACAATAGATAAGTAGATAAGAACAATGGAGCGCTAATGACGGTGGAGGCTCGCAGCGGATATCAATTAGATAAGAGTTAATTGATCTGCACATCTCCGGAACCGTGCATCCTACGCAAAAATGGACCGCAGATTCGTGATCAGAGCATGCCAAAACCTTTCTTTTTTTTTTTTTTTAGGATCGTGAGTCGACGAACGTCGTACTTGTACCACTTCTGACTCAGTGCGCCAGAACTGGTACAAACTAACTACAAGTGCGCCAGAACTGGTACAACCTAACTACTATATTGCAACCTTATTATAAGTTGTAGCTCGAATGAGGCGGCTCGACTGTAGAAGAACCACGCTCTTACAGAATACCTGAGTAAAATAGCAGCTTGATGTTGCTGTGTTTCGTAAAGTGACTGTAAGGAACCGGAAACCCATTTTACTGGAAACACGTCTGTATTTTTAATATTAATTGAGGGTGTAGCGGCGCTGTCGTCGCGCCGCCAGTGAAACACACCGAAGCCTAAATCACTATCGTGTGGTGGGCATAGAAGAAGTCATGTAGGAGGTCGATGGATGCAGGAGGCTCAGGACCGTGCTTTGTAGCATTCCTTGGGGGAGGTCTATGTTCAGCAGTGGACTTATGAAGGACTATAATGATAATGATGGTGATGAGGGTAGATTAAGATGTACCTATAAGTGGTGGAGAGTAGATGGCCACAGCATCCCTTAACATCAGGTAGACTGTGTGCTCGTTGGTTACCTTTATTCTTTAAAAAAATTGCTTACATCATCATCATCATTATTACATCCCATTTATAAGTCCACTGCTGAACATAGACCTCCCTTAAAACTTTGACTGCCGTGTCAGTCAATTTGTACGGAGTATTGCATTTAAAAAGTGACCGACGGCAGTTTAATTGTTAAGGAATGCCACACATAACACGGTCTTGTGATCATGATCCACTTGCGTCCATAGACTTCCTGCATGTTCTACCAGGTCGTCACTCCATCTAGCAGGACGCCGCTCTACTCGTTGCTTACCGTTACTAGGATACTACGCAAAAACTTTTTCTTCATCGGTTGTCGGTTCTTCAGACTACATGGCAGGACAATTGCTACTTCAGCCTATTGACTACAGTTACTCTACTTTTACTATGACTTCTATTATGGATATGGTGCATATCTTAACTTTTACAAATTTAATCACGCAAAGAAACTCCGAGCGTAGCTTACTCCATAGCTCGCTGAGCGACCTTAAGTACCTTGTAAGGCCAACAGTGAATGAAGGACCGCGTTCCAAATTTTTACATCATCGCTGGCAAAACGTACTTCTGTTTTGACGCTAACTTGAAGGCACATAGTTACACAGAAAGAAGGTTAGAATATGAAAGTGAAAACACGTGAGTTTTCTAGTATTACAAGCCTTCAGCAAGAAACTCCTGTTAACTTTATGCGAATACAGCTATACAAAGTCTTCATAGCGCAGTCTACACTGTACATACTAAAAGATATTTCAGTATCTACAATGTCGTCATAAATGACCAAAGGCAAATGCTTAAGCAAAAAAATATAGAGACAGCCACGATGTTAGCTTTTAACAAATTTTTCTGTAATGAATATTTTATTACTTTAATGAGTAATAAATACTAGGTTTAAACATTTTTCGTTTTTTATGCGAATAAATACGAAATTTTGGATTTTCAATTTATATTTTCGCGAAATTTTAGTTTTCAGTTGCGAAATGTAGGTACGTAACCCTACCTATAACCTATATAAAAAGTGTAAGACTAAAAATTATAATGGTCAGTATAAACTGTACCAACTAAAATTAACTACATATGTTTTGATTTAATAATAATGTCTTTGAAATAAAACTAAATTTATGAGAATCGATTTAAAGAATAACACAAATACGTATCAGCGTTTTAAATATGCAATGACCATGTAATAATCCGGTTCCGGTAACTTTTAATAGCATCTTAAATTTGAAATCGTCGGTTTATTATTGCCATAACTAATAATTTTACTCAATATATGCAAGTTATGTAAATTCTTACAATATCAACGTAATAAAAAGAAAGAATTTATTAATTTTATTACTGTAACATTTTTATTTTCTCCGTCCTGCGGTATGGAAACATTCATCATAAGTCATAATTCATATGTTTCTAGTAATGTTACGAATTTAATATTCCATTAATCATTAACATTCCAAAACCTGTTTATTTTTGACTCCAATCCTATTCTTATTGTACACGTGTATGTGCAATACCATGTTACAATTTTGTTTTCAATGGCAATGACAAGTGTATTGTAAAAATTTTATTTAAGAAATATATCAGTAGCCAGAAGAATTGCAAATGGAGATTAAGATTCCATGCATCATTATGAGCCATTACCATGGCTTAACTTTCGCTTTAACTTTAACTTTAACGAGCGCTCTCCATCTGAGCTACCGCTCAGATGGAGAGCGCTCGCTGTAAATTTCTCAGAGCATGCTAGCAAACCGGGTTCGATCCACCGCCGGCACCAATAAAATTGTTAAATTCAATTTTAAGTGCTGATTTACTTCTGAAAAATAAGAAAAAAAAATATTTCGAATATATGTGAAGTTCTCGCCAACACGCATTTGGACAGCGCAGCGAACACTTTCTTGTCCTTAAATCCTCTCAGAAATTAGGGGAGGCCTGTGCCCAGCTATGGGACGTATATAGGCGACAAGACGACTCTTAATACGAGTATATTGATTTATTTCATAGTAGGCCTTTTTTAACAGAATTTACTTACCATCAAGTGGAGTATTAGCTCATTTGTCACTCAATGTTTTTTAAAATAGATATTTACTAAATATTACAGATTTAACAAAAGCCTTTCAGTCTTGACATGAAGTTGCTTATATTGTTATCATATGAAAATATTGGCAAGTTATTCAACTCAGTTTTGTTAAAATGAAAAATAAAATGTAGTTATTAAAAAAAAACTTTTAAGACGTAGCAAGATTACTTAGCTTTCTATTTACTTTTATCATCATCATCATAATGTTAAGTCTGAAACTACTAATTGAATGAGGGTTCCGCGGCGCCGTGACTTCATAATTACATAGTTGCAGCGCTGAAAAAAATTATTTGAATGGCTTACAAATAAGTGTTTTTCCTTGTGAAATGTTTGTATGTAAACTGCCTCCACGATACAGTAGAAAATCCTAGAGTTTGTGAAACGTGTTTTTAAAAAGAAAAAGATTGTAACGCGTGCAAATTTAACTCGGAGAGTTCTGAGTTCTAATCCCAGTATTAACGTTATGTACAAAACAAAAAAGATCAGATCTATTGCGAATGAACTATGTATAAATAACGCCATTATCAAATCCTTCTTCAGATATCTTAAGATTTTTATCTAACGCATTGCATGATACAATCATCAGCCTTCTGTTACGTCAACAGGTGGTGGCGTCAAGAGCGAGGTGCGCAGCCCGGGGCTGTGCGAAGCAGACGTGGCTTTATACGGCGAAACGCTACCCTACGATCAGTCCACGCTGTCCTACCAGTATTATAATAGGTGAGTTTTATATCTAGGGTTTTATATCTTACCTAGTTTAAGGAACACCTCCCGCCCTCCCTCAATTGCGTGAACTAATCCCGTCACCACAAATCCCAGCACCCTCCCAACACCACTACACTAGGAAAGAGACACCATCTACGATAGTACGACACGTGTTTCGCCTCTACACGAGGCATCCTCAGGTGATGTAGACTCTGCGGCGGCTGACCTCTAAGTGATCACATCGTTTTATTTCATTGAGCGGATGTGGGCGAATTAATTCTTACCAACTTTAATATAATGGATTTCCATAAAGTAAAGCCTGATTTTATTAATTATCTTATATCTGGGGGTCTCCTGGGGGAGTATAACTTTCTTTCCTAGACCGACTGATAGCGGAAATCCAGCTAAAAATATCTTTCATCGGACTAAACTTTGAGAATCGTATGAAAGTTCAGTTTCTCTCAATCTGTTATTATTACAGTTAACTCTTATGGTCGCCACACACAGTCAGTTCAACTGATCAGATCAAACTAGGACTGTTGATATTTTTAAAAATAATGGATTTACGATATATCCATAATTATAAATATATGAATATCGGAGTTTTATATATATGTTTGTTTATCGATATATCTAAAATCCGATATTTTAAATAATATCAACAGTTTTAGTTTGAACTGATCAGTTGAAATGTTCAGTTGAACTGATCGTGTGTGTCGTCCATAAGAGTTTACTGTAATGATAACAAAACGAGAGAAACCTAGGTCCCCGATGATCGTTAATGTAGGAAAACATCGTGAGAAAATTTTCATGTCTGAGAAATAAAATATTTACGGGATATGATAAAGTTCGTCAACCCTTACGCAGCGCGGCGTTATTCCTAACCCTCTCAGAAATGAAGAGAGGAAGAAGGCTATAACACTACACAACTGAACTGTTTTCTTCATATAGATCAAACGTTCATCCATCTATACATAAAGTCACAGCCTGTATACGTCCCACTGCTGGGCACAGGCCTCCACTCATTTTTGAGAGGTTTTAGGGCAAGGAAGCGTCCGCCGCGCTGCCCCAATGCGTGTTGGCGAACTTCACATGTCTTCAAAATATTTTTTTTTCTTATTACTCAAACATGCAGGTTCTTCACGATGTTTTCCTTCACCGCCGAGCACGTGGTAAGCCAGCTTAAAATTGCAATTAAAAATTTCATTGGTGACGGCGGGGATCGAACCCGGTTTCCTTGCGTACTGTGAAATTTACAGCGAGCGCTAATCATCTGAGCTACCATTGATCCATCCATTACAGCCAATAAAAGTCCACTGCTGAACACTGGCTTCCCTCATGGATTGCTTCATAGCAATTTTGCCATAGTTGCCATAGTTGCCACTCTTAGCATGGCAACCGCATTTTTTATTATTTTGAGTAGTTATTAGAAATTCCAGCTCCATCTCCTGTTTCAGTTTTTCTGTGTTGCCTCTTACGACGCCCACGGGACCGATATATTATCGATATACTATCGATATACTATCGATATATTATCGATATATTATCGATATATTATCGATATCTTATCGATATACTATCGATATATTATCGCCCACGCGATAGGCACTACCTACATACTTAAATATTACATTATCGTAATTATATTAGGGCCGTACGGCTATGAGCCGCTTTATGAGTACGTAAATAAAATAACACTTAATATAATATTGTATGTGATTTTGTTAACTGTCACAATAGTCACAATATGAAACTTAATTGTTTTTGTAAATTGTAACGCATTAAATCTTGTTTGTCTTTTTTATATACAGAATTCAATAGATAATTTCGCCAAAATATACATACATTTAACATGACATGTGCGAATTCATCAATGTCGCCATAGAAGAGATTAGGGGAAAATAGAAAATTTTGCTCATTTGTCAAAATCAGTCTTTTTTATAGAATAAGGATGATAAGCAAGCGAGCAGTCATCCTGATAGTTAACAGATGCTGTGGTCTGTGGATCGACATCTATCCTCAATTAAGTACCAAAATGCAGATTCATTACACCGCTAAGGACTATTATTTTATGAGTGATGTCATATTAAAATCGATTTATTAAAATCCTTTCGCTTATCGATTGAAGTCGGAAATAAATTAACAAGGATTATTCACACAGTGGTAGGTATACCTAAAATATCGTAAACCTAATTGTTCTAAATATCACGCCATGCAAATAGATGCCGCAGTGTAATGCCCGAATACGTATAAAGGTCAACGCTCTTTATGGGATTTGTGTGAAACCTTACAAAGACCCACGTCCAAAATTAAAAAGACCGGACTTCCGCGTTAACAGAATGCTGTATAAAGGCCTAATTATAAAATAACTGGACTAGAATAATCTTATTAAATGGCTGTTAAGCTAAAACTTTACGTCATAAAATTAAGCTTATCTGTGCGTTTTTTCGGCTTCCAGATTTTTTGTGCAAAAAAAACACAAATAAATTTCGTATCCAGGTTGGTAAGTGGTATTAAAAGTGTATATGTATAGGAAACTTATTTTTCACTTAAGAACCATGTTAAACCGTAACTTTGGACATTATAAATAAGATCAATGGTTATGTTATTTATTATTATTTCATATTTTAATTTATTTGTTATAGTATATAGTTTTTTCATATATGGATTATTCTCTCAGACCAGTAAAGAATTTCACGTAGGAAAGCCATGCTACAGATACATTATGATTCTAGCACGAATGGGTCAGCTAGACCGGCCACTCTCTCTCTCTCATAACACCGGCGTAGAATAGAAGCTCAATACTGCTGTGTTTCTTATTGTGAATTTAGAGAACCGGTTATCTCTTTTACTGGAGGCGAGGCATTTTATCTGGGACCTCAGGAGTGACAACGTACCCGCATTTTGATCCTTAATCGAAGCTATATGTAGAAGTCTATGGGCCACAGCATCCACTTACCATCAGGTGAACTGTGTGCTCATTAGTCGCCCTACTTCTACACGCCATCACACACACATAATATGCACCTAAAACCTAAGATTTTGTGGATGCAAGTTGCAATTTATGAAGATACACTTTTCGTGTTCGTGCGTGCGTATTCTTACAATGAGTTGAGTAGAACACGGTTTAACAAATAGAACATGTTGGAACATTTAAAATATACGTAGCGCTTTTATATACATTGTTGGTTTGAACATTTTATATAAACTGTATCAATAAATTACAGGACAAGCGCATTTTGGGAGACGCGTCATTCTCATGTAGTATGGTCCAGCAGCAAAATTATAATGTTTTAACGTTTATAACACAGTTTATAACGTCATCACTACCTCATCTTGCGTGTGACTATGGCTATACGAAAAGTGTTGATCTACTTCCGACAGAATCATGTTCTGAATCAAACGCATTTTTATTCGAACTCTGAGTATTTTTGTTCACCCGAAACCGTAGCTAGCGCACAATCGAACGGTGATTCAAATTGGAATTATCAATTATCAAAACTGAAGTTATCAGCTTTCCGATACTAGAAAGCGCTTGTAATCAAAAAAAAATACAATGCTTTTCTATTTCTTCTATTTATGTATTAAAAAATTATTCAAGTGAATTTTTGATTTATTAAATCTCTAAATAAAAAATATCCTGATATGCCGGACGGCGCTAATATTAATGATAACGCTTGATCATAACTTGATCGTATTTCTCGATTCGAATTAGTCAGGAATAAGATTTTAAAATCAGGTTCGATACAAAGTCAGTCAAACCGAAAACCTAATGAAATTCTATTACAATTTTAGGAGTAAGCTTAATGATATCTGTTTCAATTATATTTAATTAAATTAACTAGTCTAATTTATTTTTATTTCTTGATTGTATGTCAAACATAGCTTGCTACTGCTACGATTATAATCATCATTTTTCTTTGCCGTAGTCGGGTACTCAAAATATTTACTTGAAGGTACTAGACCTTGGACTTATCGCTAAGTACAAGTGCACTATTTATTTACTGATTTCAAAGTTCCCAGGCACGACGAAGCACTTGTAACCCGCTTCTTTATTAGGTATAATATAAAACCTATTGCAACTAAATACTAAACATTGTCCACAGTATGCAGCAGTATGGCGGCGGAGGTGCGGCCTCATCTTACGTCAGCTCTACATTGTACAACCAGCCTTACGCTGCCTACCCACCACCGCACAACACTAATAATAGGTATGTAACTTTTTAAACGTATGCATTCTTAGTGGTCATAGTACGTTGCTGATATAGATTCAAATCTCAGAGCCTATTTATTAGTGCAATAGTTGTGTTGGATAGTGTTTTATGTCCCCGTGTATCTGCACGCCATTGCGTCCTACCTTACTTTTGATAACATTACATAAGTGTTACATCAGGTATGTGAGGTTCTGTGATTTTGTTGGTTAACAGTAGAACTGTACCACGGTAGAAGTTGGACAAAAGATTTGTCACCATATATACGTGTTAAGTAACTACCGTATTACTGTGAGATTTTACATAGTTGAAGTTTGTATGGAGAAGAGTGAGGAAATTAAATTAAAAAAACGTACATTGTTTACGATCATACTGCTTTCGTCAAACACATGATTGTCACTTGGACAAATTATGTCGTTTGTAGAATTCATACTGCCGATTTCTCAGAGTAAGTTATCACTTTACGGCTCTAACTAAGGCCAAAGTCAAACACTTAATAACCTGTGGTCAAACAGTTGCACAGGGTAGAGATTATCGACAAAGAAATTAAAAAAAATTCCAGCAAAATCTTTATTTTTAAATGTTCGTATTTCAATAACAACAAACCTTAAAATTTTATAAGTTACGTTTGATTTTCGACCAATAGGCGACCACTTGTGTTTTATTAGATACACTTCCAAGTAGAAACATTAATAATTACCACGTGAACCGATTACTACTATTGTCTCTACTTGGCAGTTTAATAAACAACACACGTAAACAGTCTTCCTAAATTCATCTTCTTCGTCCTCTGCTGCCAAAGGAAGTCTGACTTACTAACCTTAACCGCTAGTACTTCGTCTTGGCATTGAGTTGATTATACTGCCATCTATCGGAATCTATAAGATTTATGAAATTTCCCACCAAAAGTCAAGCTTTCAACACTCACGGGATGAAAAGATGTGATGAATTCTCCTACTCTGCCATCACTGTTTGTAAGTTCACTGTTGTATATAGACCTTATGATTAAAGTAAACTAATTATACGTATTTTATTGCCTCTAATTTTTACTTTTTATCTCTCGACGTTTCGGGTGTTTTACAGCACTTACGGTCACGTTGTGACTGGTTAGGTTGAAGGTCCTGATGTAGAGCTAGAATAGAATAATAGAATGGAATACTTTTTTATTCTATATAGATTACGAGTGATTCCTAAAAAGAAAAGAAACGTCTGTTCTGGGAAGAACCAGCAAGAAACCCAGCGTGACTTTTTTTCGTAACTTAATTAACTTGTGCTACCTCCAGCCTTTTTATGACCTGTAATTAATATTTAAATTGTTAAATAAATGAAATGAACATGGATGCTATGCAAAATAACGGAACCACACGGTAGTAAGCTTAAAATGCTTGTATTACACGTGACTTTCCAAATTTTCTGTCCGTACCCTAAGGTAGAGTCGAAAGAGCTTTCTCATTACAGTCCTTCACACGTCCACCGTTGAACATAGGCACAGAATACGGTCCTGAGCCTCCTGTATCCATCGACTTCCTGCATGTCTTAACAATTCGTTACTCCATCTAGAAGGAGTGGGGGGGGGGGGGCATCCTACACTTCGTCTACTAGTACGGGGCTGCCACTCGAGAACCTTTCTTCCCTAATTCCTGACTACGATGGCGACTCGGACCATGTTTAATCAAAACATTCATTATTTCGTTCTTATGTAAAACAAATCACCTTATTTTGGTACCTTAAATAGACACAACATATTTTAAACACATGGGGTAAGCACACGGGCGCATGTAGAGCTTGACCATAACACAGTATAATAAAGACATATTTATATAATGTGAGCATAAGAAGGATATTTTAATTACTCCTTCAGTATTTTGATGCCTATTTTGTGTACTTTCAAATCAATCCCGGGGCCACATGATCAGCAGTTGAGCTGACGGCCATTAGACCGACGAGGTAGTTAAAGTGCTGATATGCCACGTGTTCAGCAGTAAAAGAAAACATCGTTCAAATCTGAGAAATGAAAGAGCATAAACAATTGAAGTTAGAATTCATCCTCTGTATGCAATTAAATATCATATCTTTCGCCGCAATGATCAACCCACAAACAGTCCTATATGGAAAAAGGCTACCTCTGTTAGGGATTACAAGTAAAAATAAATAATATATTTTGAATAAAAACTATTATTTACGGATTTTATCGCGTTTAATTACTTTTAATTTATTTTTATTATTATCCCGACGTTTCGGGTGCTTTACAGCGCCCATGGTCACGGGGAGGACTGAGATGTTTGACGTCCCAATGTCATAGTTAGTCCGGCTACCTTCAGTTTTTTAATATTTATTTTTGGTCCGATTTACGCAAAACGAGCTTATAGTATCATGAAGTCTTGCAGTGGTATGCTTGGGTTTGGGTCTAATTTTGTTAATTATAGGATCCCAAGCAGATGGTAGCACCCAACCATCTTCTCTATTGAAATTTGGATGTTTTTTAATTTCAATAGCCTCGCGTATCATCCTTGGTAGGAATCGGTGTTCTTTTGCGAGAATTTGTGGTTTATCAAATCTAATGTAATGGTGGGGACGATCTTGAACATGTTCGCAGACTGCAGACTTCCCAGAGCGTCGGTGCTTCACATCAGCTATATGTTCCTTTACGCGGGTTTTTATAGATCTCTTTGTTTGACCTATGTAAGAGAGACCACATTCACAATCTAGCTTGTACACACCTGCATCTTGTAGAGGAATATTACATTTGATGGATGGTAAAAATTGACTAATCTTCTTCAGCGGCTTGTAGTATGTCTTAATGGACGCTCGCTTCAAGATGTAGCCAATCTTGTCCGTGACTCCTCTAACATATGGTAGTAGAGCAGGCGCGCGCTCGACTGTGGCCGGCTTCACTCGTTCACTGTGACGTAGGCGCGGGACCCGAAGCTTGTTGTCTTGCAATACTTGCTTGACGTGCTGAAGCTCCGCGGCCAGATGTTTTCTGTCACAGATCACTCGTGCTCTCTGAAACAAAGATTTACCCACGGTAGCTAACTGTGAAGGATGATGGTGAGATTCACCATTTAGATATCGGTTGGTATGGGTCTTTTTTCTATACACAGTTGTCATCCGAAATCCTGATAACACCATTGGTCACACTGTGTATAGAAAAAAGACCCATACCAACCGATATCTAAATGGTGAATCTCACCATCATCCTTCACAGTTAGCTACCGTGGGTAAATCTTTGTTTCAGAGAGCACGAGTGATCTGTGACAGAAAACATCTGGCCGCGGAGCTTCAGCACGTCAAGCAAGTATTGCAAGACAACAAGCTTCAGGTCCCGCGCCTACGTCACAGTGAACGAGTGAAGCCGGCCACAGTCGAGCGCGCGCCTGATCTACTACCATATGTTAGAGGAGTCACGGACAAGATTGGCTACATCTTGAAGCGAGCGTCCATTAAGACATACTACAAGCCGCTGAAGAAGATTAGTCAATTTTTACCATCCATCAAATGTAATATTCCTCTACAAGATGCAGGTGTGTACAAGCTAGATTGTGAATGTGGTCTCTCTTACATAGGTCAAACAAAGAGATCTATAAAAACCCGCGTAAAGGAACATATAGCTGATGTGAAGCACCGACGCTCTGGGAAGTCTGCAGTCTGCGAACATGTTCAAGATCGTCCCCACCATTACATTAGATTTGATAAACCACAAATTCTCGCAAAAGAACACCGATTCCTACCAAGGATGATACGCGAGGCTATTGAAATTAAAAAACATCCAAATTTCAATAGAGAAGATGGTTGGGTGCTACCATCTGCTTGGGATCCTATAATTAACAAAATTAGACCCAAACCCAAGCATACCACTGCAAGACTTCATGATACTATAAGCTCGTTTTGCGTAAATCGGACCAAAAATTAATATTAAAAAACTGAAGGTAGCCGGACTAACTATGACATTGGGACGTCAAACATCTCAGTCCTCCCCGTGACCATGGGCGCTGTAAAGCACCCGAAACGTCGGGATAATAATAAAAATAAATTAAAAGTAATTAAACGCGATAAAATCCGTAAATAATAGTTTTTATTCAATGTGTAGTGTTCGCGTAAATTTAAGAAATCATTAAATAATATATTTATTAATTGTTACACAGGTCGTCATGTAAAGCCACACCGACGTATCTGAGTGCTTACGGCGTCAGCAGCGTCGGTACGGTACCGAGCTCTGGTTTCGGGACGCAGCCCTCACCTTACGCGTATTCATCGTATAACGGCGGTTTGGCGCAGTCCTTCCCTAATGCACAACAGGTACTTACGTAATAATTTCGTAGGATATTTGATATACTGTTTGGTATAAATAAAAGCGATATCTCTAAACATTTTACATTTAATTGAAAATTGTTTCTATAATAAAACGAATATTTTCATATAAATATTATTTAATTTGTGTGGACAACTTCGGCCTGCCTATCTAACTTAATTGATTTTTTTTACTTAATTTTCTTTTTTAAATATAATAATAATTATTATTGTTTTTTTACTTGAAATGGTGATTACTAATAGAATTCAATTTACAGAATGTTCAAATAATATAATCTAATAATGTAACCTATTAATTAAATCTAATATAGTAGTTTAATAAAAATAATGTTTAATATGGTAATTTAATATTATTATAAATGCTAAGCCCAAACTGGGTTCAAATGCGGACTGTTTTTACAAAACATCACATCTATTGTTACCATTTGATTGCAATAAAGATTATGATTATGATTTTATTCAGCAAGACGCCATCTCACTCAATGCTGCACTCAATTTTAAAGAACTTTTTATATTTTTTATTGCACAGACTTTCATCATAATTCTTTTTACAATAATTATTTTATTGCTTTCAAAATTTTTATTTTCAAAATCACTCTCAACGTATTTTACTGTACGGTTTATCCTTATGATTTATCCCTGTAGCTACTCGAGCGCCGTTGTGGAGAGTTTTTGAACTGTTATTTACTCCTTATGGATGGACACATTTTCAACTATCCTCCTATTGGAGATTGTTCTCCTTACCTCCATATTCCATGTATCTAATGTAAAACGGCGTGTTACTGTTATATTTATGATAAAATTTACCTACAATTCAAAATTTTGATCGTGTAATAGGTAGATATTAAAAAGTTAATTTATTTCACAAACTTAAATGGCTTTGTGTATTTTGAAAAACCCCAAATGAATAGTCATATTAAAATATAATTTATTTTACTGTCATCAGGACTACAGCAGCTACGCATCAGGGTATGCTGATCATAGCGTTGCACAATATGGCGGATATTATGCTGCCCCTAGTTACTCTCCATACGTAAGCTCGCCTAGTAGCAGTGGAAGCGCCGGTCATACATCATATCACCTTGGTGGAGGTTTATCAGGTTTGTCCAGTTTAGCATTTCTTTTTATAGGATAGGGTGACAAGCGAGCACACAGTCCACCTGATAGTAAATGGTTGCTGCGGCCCATAGACATATACATCTATCCTCGATTACAAATCAAAGTGCAGATGCGTTGCCACCCGTGAGGACTAAGATGGAATGCCTAGTTTCCAGTAAAAAAAGGGTCTGCGGTTCTCTACACTCACCATACGAAACACAGCAGCATTAAGCTACTATTTTACGCTGGTATTCTGTGAGAGCGTGTCCTTCCCCGTTCGAGCTGACCCATTCGTGCTACAACTATACTACTAATATAACTGCAGCATGACTCTACCACGTATAAAAAATATTATGGTTATATTATAATGACAGGGTTTTGAGAGAGGTTTGAAACCCTTTCAGAAATGAGAGGAGACCAGATTTAGTAGATTTTTACTTCTTTTGTAGATTTCAAACCCAGGCCTTTCAAAAATATATCTTGATAGAAAAGTTACCAAAAGTTACTAATATACATTCCTTATTTAGTAGCTTTTGGTAGATTACACTGACCATAATAGTTATAGAGGTCAGTAAACATAGTATTTTATTATAGAGTCTGTTCATCACAGTAGTTTTACTAGCACTTAGGTGATCACATTCACAGGTCTATACGAAATGTATATTTATTAAACGAAAATTACCGCTACAATTATATAGTATCCATTTTGTTTTATAATAAAACGTATCTTTTATTTTACTATTAAGGTCTTAAATAAAAAAATTGTGAGTTATTACCATCTTTCTTTCTAGGGCTAGTGATAGATAATATTTTCATTTGTAAAACCGAAAGTTAAAGAAGTGTGTTGTGATTATTAATTATTAAACGATAATATAATCGAAATTATTGTGCATGATAGGATCAAAATCTTTATTTTTAAATAGTTATCAGGATCTAACACAACACATTCAGTGCTCATTGCAAAATAACTAATTGCTAAATCTTGAGCAGAGTGGCTTTTTTGGAAGTGCTCATAAATATAGCAAAATAAAAAAATTATGGCCAGATTTACTAATACCTCAGAGGTTACTTCATGCTATTGTTTGTGTCTACAAAAATACAAATAATTGATGTTTTTATATGTAATCTAAATATACATTATAAATTCAAAATATGTTATATTACTCCTTTTAAAAATCATATTTTAATGTTTTATTAGATATTGGGTAGAAAACGGTTGTTATTTTGTAGAATCTAGTAGATTTTCGCTGCTCTGTTTAGTAGATTTGTCCAATAAAATCTGGTTACACAGCGCAGTTGTCAATGAGTTGTCATTACTCGAGAAAACTTGTTGGGTTGTTGGTTGTTATTGGAAGATAAAGCAACCACAAAAGCGATAAAGTTGGGATATAGTCTTTAGTGTTTAAATAACTACTTTTTGCGGTATTTGTAGTGTACAATATTCTAATACCGAGAAGTGTTTCTTATTATTAAATGATCTTCCTTTATAATTTATTTGGTGATTAAAAGTTCATAATGAAGAAAGAAGTAGAAAAAGTTTGTCCCATTAAACGTAGAAAACTTAATGATACCAATCCAGAACTACATAACGACAGTGTAGATGACAATTCTGATTACTGGCCAGACTCTGATAGCGATGACGGTAAAAAGTTTATAGTGCGTCATATAAGTGTATTTTAGAAATATGTATTGTAAATGCCAGGTCTAAAAGACAAAATGGTGAATGGAAGCGATGTCAAAACTGCAAGACATCTATTATAGTGATCACCTATAAGCCTAATAAAAACATTAATTATTTTGCAACCTTCCGCTAACAAAATAAAATGATGTGTCTTACCTGGATTGAAGAGCACCTCCCGCCCTCCCTCAATTGCATGCACTAACTCCGTCACCAATAGTCCCAGCACCACTACTCCCAACACAACTACTCCCGGCACCACTACTTCCAACACCACTATTCCAGGTAAGACACACCATCGACGATAATACGGCACGTGTTTCGCATCTACACGAGGCATCTTCAGGTGATTTAGACTCTACAGCGGCTAACCGCTAAGATTCCTAGCCGTATTATTGTCGATGGTGTGTCTTACGTGGAATAGTGGTGTTGGAAGTAGTGGTGCCAGGAGTAGTGGTGACGGAGTTAGTGCATGCAATTGAGGGAGGGCGGGAGGTGCTCTTCAATCCAGGTAACACACATCATTTTATTTAGTTAGCGGAAGGTTGCAAAATAATAATTATTTTTATTATAATGGATTTCTGGAATGTAATGCCTGATTCTATCAATTACCTATAAGCCTGTCAAGCGTACTGTAATCTATTCTGTATTATTGAAGATAAAAGCTTATGCCCAGTTATGACCTGTTATGAGCTGACAAACAAAGAAAGAAAGTCGATTATTATGAGAATATGTTGTAGGAACTCAAGTTAGATGGAACTGTATAAAAGTACTATATTAAGAAAATTATTATTTCAATAAATCACATTGTAAACATGGTTACAAATTTATTTCAGAATCACCATCCTCTATGTTACCATCATTAAATGATGCAAGTCCACTGTCACCCATAAAAAATGAAGTACATGCTGCTAGTAGAAGATGTAGGGAGAATTCAGGGTAAGATATTAAAGATTGTTTTCTTGACTTTTGTTCATTTAACTGTTTTTCTATAAAATTAAAATGACACACAATCTACCTAATGGTAAGTGGCTAAACCAAATTCAATAAAAGAAAACTTTAGATACATTGTCACCTTTAGAGGAAAAAGTTGGAATGCTTTACAGCCTGCACTGGCTCACTATGCCTTCAGGACACAGTAATGCAAGCTCTGTTATTACACTACCCAGACTGACTCTTAAGCATAAAAAGTATGTTTATATTATAGATAGAAAAGCAGTATAATGAACACTTCAATCCTTACAAATGTTTACCATTTTTACCCAAAACACTTAAAACATTAGGTATTAGAATAATTATTTATAGCCATAAAACAATTTATTCAAGAATATAGATTTTTACCTGAAACTAAAATAATGATTCTGTTAGTACTTGTTATTGCATATATTAATATCATGTGGAAGTAGTTTGTTTACTTATTAAGTACTTTGAATTTCAGTGAAAGCACAGCAAGCAGATCAAGAGGCAGAGGAAGACGTAATACATCATCATCTCCCGCACAACATGTACCAGAACCATCTACAGAAAGAGTCTTTATCTGGGACCTAGATGAAACTATAATCATATTCCACTCTCTACTCACTGGAACTTATGCTACAAAGTACAACAAGGTAGGTTAAATTTAACTAACATATTAAATTTGAATTACATAATGTATTTAATATTTATAATTTTATTAAATTAATGTATTTCTGTTCATAATTCCAACTAAATGTGAATGCTTATGTAAGAAGGAAGTCAAGTTGAATTGTTGATAAAAACTTTTTATGTGGTAGAGCCATGTTAGCTATATTAATAGTATAGTTGTAGTGTGAATGAGTCGGGTCGACCGGGGAAGGACCATGCTCTCACAGAATATCCAAAATAGCGACTCCGTGCTGATGTGTTTTGTATAGTGAGTGTAGAGCACCTGAGACCTATTTTACTTGAAACGAGGCATTCCATCTTACTCCTCACATGTGACAATTCATCTGCATTTTGGTTTGTAGTAGAGGATAGATGTAGATGTCTACGGGCTACAGCAACCACTTCGCATCAGGTGGATTGTTTGCTTAACACAAAACTGTGTAACATAGGGTATAAATATTTTCTCTAATCACCAAACATTTGAGGTAGTCCGGTATTTTTTAATTACTATTTCAACCATTAGCCTTGTTCATTATTTAAATTTTTTGATTGTAAACCAGTATTAAGTCCTAGATATAAAATAAATTCCAACTACTTGTTTTGGGCATAGTTTGTAATAAAATTAGTTATTTGAAAAAATATTGTTATAAAATACCATCAGTAAGTACAGTAGTATATCAACCCATAAATAGTCCGCTGGATATTAACCTCTTACACAAGATTTATAGTGAAACCTGGGTTTAGTGTAATAGCAAATACAAATACAAATACAATACTCTTTATTGTACACCAACAAAACGTTAATAAATAATGAAAAAATAATGAGGGATAAACAAAAGGCGGTCTTATTGCCTACATAGCAATCTCTTCCAGACAACCCAGAAGAGGAAATTAATAAAAATAAAAATAAGATTAATGGGTAGGGTGCACTAAACTAACTACTATAAAATGACAACATACCTAAGGTATATTAGTGACCATAACTAAGAGGAGAAAGAGAGAGGAGTTAAAGAGACAAATAGTGTTCCTTAATTTGTTTCTTGAACACATTTAAAGATTGAGCACTTTTAATGGACTGGGGTAAGGAGTTCCAGAGTTTTACTCCAAGAACAGCAAAAGATTTATCATAAAATGTCGAGGAGTGTATAGGACATTGGAGCGAAAGATTTTCTTTGGACCGTAAGGAAAAATCGTGACAAGAGCTAAGAAATTTAAAACGTTCTTTCAGATAGGGAGGACTTGATACATTAAATAAGACGCAGTAGAGCGCAGAAAGTATATGAGTATTCCGACGAAGACGGATTGGGAGCCACTTGAGTTTAGTGCGGTATTCCGAGACATGGTCATATTTACGAAGCCCAAATATGAACCGTATACAGAGATTTTGGAGTCGCTCAAGTTTATTAAGTTGCTCCTCGGTGATATCAAAGTAACAAATGTCAGCATAGTCGAGGATAGGGAGTAGCAAAGATTGTGCAAGCGTAATTTTGGTGGAAATGGGTAAAAGTAGTTAAGCCTTCGGAGTGAAGCAAAAGCCGCAAACATTTTTCGGCTCACTGCATTAATTTGGGGTGTCCAAGACAGACTGGAATCCAAAAGGATACCTAAATTTTTAACTACTTCATTATATGGAATAAGAATACCATTAAATACAACGGGTTGAATTTGACATTTTTTAATTTTGGAAATAGTTCTTGAACTCCCAATAATTATAGCTTGCGATTTTGAAGGGTTAACCGTCAACCCATAAGATCGTGTCCAGTCGAGAATAAAAGCCAGATCCTTGTTGATACATTCAACAGCTTTGGCAAGGTCTTCGATGGTTGTTTGTAAATATATTTGAAGGTCATCTGCATACAAGTGGTAGAGAGAAGATATTTGGGATGTAATCGTATTAATAAAGATTGCGAGTAAAAGAGGAGATAAGACACCACCTTGTGGAACGCTAGCTACGGTATCAAGCCACGAAGAAAGTCTATCTTGGACACGAATACGTTGCCGGCGCCCGTGCAAATAACTATGAAACCAGGAAATTGCAGTTGGAGATATGTTAAGAGAACGCAGAATCCCTAACAGGATATCATAATCAACAGTATTGAAGGCATTGCTGAAATCCAGCAACACCAATACTGTGACTTGATTCTCCATACCGTGACGAATGTCGTCAGTAATTTTTAATAACGCCGTAGTCGTACTATGACCAGATCTAAAGCCAGATTGGAGAGGACTAAGGATGCTATTTCTTAAACAAAAGGAATTAATTTGTTGTTGGACAAGGCGTTCTAAAACTTTGGAAAGGAAAGGAAGAATTGAAATAGGACGATATTCAGAAAAACTTGAAGGATTTGTTTTTTTAGGTAAAGGTATGATTTGAGCGTCCTTCCATTGGGAAGGGAAAGAAGATGAGGATATGGAAAAGTTTAAGATATGGGTTATAATAGGTGTTAAAAAGTCCAACAAGGGAATGATCATTTTACGACTGACGTCATCACTTCCGACAGCGTCGGAATGGATAGAGAGTATGTGTTTCCTAACATCACAATCTGCAAATTGCCTAAACACAAATGGAGAAAAGTCAGGAGTGGGAAACGATGAAAGTTGAGTAAGTGTTGCTGATTTTGCCATATTGTTCAGGCAAGAAACGGAAGAAAAATGCTGACTAAGCAAATTTAAATCAACGTTATTTGGAATAGGACATGAACGAGTTTTCCCAACTCCAATAGACTTTAAGAAGTTCCAAATACGACATGGATCTTCGTTTTGTACTGATTTATGGATGTGGCGGCGTCGTAAATCTCTACACATCTTGTTGCATTGATTTCGCAGGAGTCTGTACTTCTCCCGAATCCTGTCATTCTTAGGATCTGACTTGTAACTCGACTTTGCACTATTCTTCTTCTTCTTTTAAGATCTTCGGTCAACCACGGAGCTGGAGGATGACGTATTCGCACTGGGCGGACAGGAGCATGAGCATCATAAAGTTGAACAAGAAGTGAATTAAACAATGCTACCTGTTCGTCAACATTACAAGCCTTCATTATAACGCTCCAGTCCAAATTAGCAGCGTCTTTTTGAAGCTTATCCAAATCCATTTTCTCAAAATTACGCTGCAGAAGTATCCTTGATTTGGCTTTGGGTGGTCTTATTTTATAAGATAGAAACAGGAGATCATGATACGAAAAAGCATTTGCAGCACATTGACCAAAACTATCAACATGGTCAAGAGAAGAAACGATAACCAAATCAAGGAGGGATGG
Organism: Parnassius smintheus behrii; assembly: GCA_036936625.1. NCBI lineage: Eukaryota > Metazoa > Arthropoda > Insecta > Lepidoptera > Papilionidae > Parnassius > Parnassius smintheus. The sequence continues at coordinate 32,270,346 of JAUPFT010000028.1, forward strand.
GATACAGTTAGGGAAAAAATGAGTTTCAGAGAGAGGAAGGATATTTAAATTGGCTGCTTCTATAAGGGACTTAAGCCGGAGAGATCGGGCATCATTCTTGAGAAGGCAAGTATTAAAGTCGCCCATTAGCACTGTATGTGTATATAACGGAGTGAACTCTTCAAGAAGGTTATCTAAAGTAGTAAAATAGTCCACTGTGGAAGAAGGACTATAAAAAACTCCGAGAAGTAATTTGTTGTGCGAAAGAAGTACTTCAACAAATAAGTATTCTGCTTCGTTTTCAGCTTGAGATGGAGATGATAAACAAACAATAGAAAGAGGAATATGAGCACGAATGTAAATGGCAACACCACCACCACCTCGCGCAGTTCGGTCGTTGCGTATTAACTGGAATCCTGGAATGGAATAGGATATAGAAGGAAGACATGGCTTTAACCATGACCCTGAAACGAGAATTGCGTGAACATTATCACTTTCAAAACTAGCTAACATATCGGGATAATGAGCCGGAATACTCTGTGCATTTATTTGGACTATATTGAAGTTTTTGATAGCTTGAGAAAAATGGGAGTCAAGGGTCTCTTTTAATGGAGGAATGCTCTCAAAACTGTCGTCATTACTTAATACATCAGATACTGAAAAGGAAGAGGAGGAGCTTTGAATATGATCACTTTCACCAAAAGACATGTTATCCATACAAAAATATTTAAAAAAATTCAAACAACTGTAAATTATTAAAAAAAATACTAATAACTATAAAAATTATAAACTAAACCTTTAAGTTAAATTTACTACCTACCAACATTTACAGAATAGAAAATAATGCAAATATTTAAAAAAAAAAACAAAAAAGGTACTACACATATGCCATTCAGATCATATTTGATTGAACAAAAAAAAAATAAAAAAAAATATAACACAAGGTGCTTAAGAGAAATAACTGAAACCACAGACACTGATATTAAATAGAATTATGTACTGTGAGTAGTACGTTAGGAGTCATTTGTGAGTATATATTAAACATTAAGTCCAAACCACTTTTATGCTTGCAATAATGTAAACAAAGTACACGTCCGACAAGGTCTCATAAGCATGGATACCTTTGCATAAAAAAATACAAGTAAACAAATCTCCATGTTAGTACACCAAGAGCATTTAATACTCTGTAATGAGAGGATATTTCTCTAAGGTAAATAACATGGTGATTATATACTCTTTGCATAATTGTAGAAACAAAAATTATTTAATCTGTGGTCGAAACCTAAGATAACAGTTAATTATCAGTATCAATATCAAATACCTACATTCTTAAAATAACCTAACTTAGAACAACGAAATCAGAACAATAGACAAAGTCTAAGTTTTAAAGTGAAGTAGATAGATAATACTTCGTATATAATAGGGATCCATAACGACTAATTTGCTAATTAACTCACATCTTATTTAACACTTAACATTAGACTGGTATAAAAGAATTAAGGTTATCGAAAGTACAATGCAGAGACTAATTAACTCATATACGAGTATATATAGAACTACTAGACTAATTATATATATGGAATAATTAACTCATATCTTATTTAACATTTTAACATAGCAATTTTATCTAATGAAATAATAGCCAAAATTAAAGGATGAAGTGAAAACTCACATACATTTTATATTATTTATTCCTGCCCACACGCAAAATACGTGCTTATTAAACGTGGAGTTGCGGAAAGTAGCCAGTCGTAAACTATACTAAAATTATGTATATGGCCCATAAATATTTTTTGCAGCTATCTCTTGCGTATGATGTTAAGCAGAGTTTGTATGTGATATTATAACAATGAATGTCTCTTTGTATTTACAGGACACACAGCAAATAGTTCAGTTGGGTTTTAGAATGGAAGAGATGATTTTTAGTCTGGCTGATACACATTTCTTTTTCAATGATGTTGAGGTAAGCTTGTTTTTGTATGTGACTTTGTGTGTATTGTGTGGTTTTGTTTACAACTAAATATAAAAAAATTGCAGTTGATAACCCGCCTGTAGTGTAGAAAACTGTCATGTTGTGTGTTTCACTTCATTTTTATAGTTTATAGCGTTCATTGATTGTAGACAGTTAGGCTAGCTAAACTTTATTGATTTTATTATAATCATTTTTAAAACCGTATTTTGTATATGCAGGACTGTGATCAGGAACACATAGATGCTGTGGCGGCAGATGACAATGGTCAAGACCTATCTGCGTATAATTTCGCCTCAGATGGCTTTCACGCAAGCGCCGCCACCAGTGCTGGTTTATGCGCGCCTGGTATGCGAGGCGGCGTAGACTGGATGAGGAAACTCGCGTTTCGATATAGAAAAATCAAAGACACGTACAATAATTACAGAAATAGGTAAAATTATTAATGAAGTTTATCTATAAACTACAGTACCCGGTTGACCGAGCTTTGCTCGGTATTTATCGCTCGATTTTTTTTTAATTCATGTGTTTTGGAAATTATATTTAGATACAAATTACATACTGATGAAATATAAATAATATTTTTGATCTTAGCGATATAACAGAAAAACGGAACTGGTTATTTGAATAAAAAATCATGAGTGCAATTATTTTAACTTAAATTTTTGTGTTTTTAAAAAATACTAAAAAATGGGCTCGAAAAAATAGATTTTCTTAAAAAAGAAAGGAACTTGAAAAAAAAATTAAAAAAAGTCGGTCGGTCGGTCTAGGCTCGAACCGGGGTTTTACGATTCTGTGACCGCCCATTATACCAATTAAGCTATTTATTATTATATTATACATATTATATATTATAATCATTAACAATCTGTCAAAATTTACCTTCTTATTCTAACGATATTGTAGCAGTTTTTCATTGCCTAAAAACACGGACAAAAAGACATTTTCTAAAAATAAATACTAGCTAGATCGATTTATTATCCCCGAAACTCCCTGGACACTAAATTTTATGAAAATCGTTGGAGCCGTTTCTGAGATCCCGATTATATATATATATATATATATATACATTTACTTCTTGTATATATATATATATATATATATATATATATATACAAGAATTGCTCGTTTAATAGTATAGGATTAATTTAAAATGCAAGAATAACTTACTAGTGCAATTTTTTTTGACATTGAGGTTAATAATTAAATCTACAAGTACCATGTATAAAATTATAATATTATAAGCTCTGAGGCTTACATGTGAATGAGACTGTTCAGAAGTAATTGAAGTTTAAACTCAAACTCCACAATGTCAAAATTTGAGTCTAGATCATTTATACATTGACATATAGTAAAGTTTGTGTTAATTTTTTAATTTTTTTTTTTACTTTTCAGTTGTCGATGATCAATTTACCTACTTTTTTTACTATTTTATTTAGTTAATTAAGAAAAAATAATACATTGAAAAAAATATTTTAAATAAGTAATGACAAGGAAAAATTTAAACATCAAAAACTAGTAACCAAGAATAACAGACTTCTGTGTATTTTCAAAATGGATAATAAGTAATATGGATCAAACTTTGATATAAAATAATGAAATCAGAAATAAATATCGTATTTTTTACAGCGTGGGTGGATTGTTGGGACCAGCGAAAAGAGAACAGTGGCTTCAGCTCCGTGCTGAACTCGAGCAAGCTACGGACAATTGGCTGACATTGGCTTGCAAGTGTCTAAATATGATCAACTCCAGGTACGTATCAAATAAATAACATTAGCAAATGTGAAAAGAAAATTATTACCACAATAAGTATTACCAAACACTAGGATTTTACAATCTAGTTTTTATTTTAAAATTAGGTTTAGTAAGTTGATAGGGAATCAAAAAAAAATACTGAAAATATCAGAAATATCTCATGCCCAACTGGCATAATTTATTATATCCTGGATTATGACAGGGAGCAGTTTCAAAGGTTCTCTCGTATTTTAATCTCTAATCTGCCTTCTAAACAAAGCGAACACTCCAATTTAATTAAGAAGTAGCGAAATTCTGTAACAGATTGTTTTCGAATTGCGTTGTATGTTCTTTATATCAAATATAATAATAATACCAAAATGGCAACATGCAATATTATTCGCGATGCTACACTATTATTTTTTTTTGTTTTTAACTTATTTATCATTTCGAAGTTGAATACAAAAACGAGTAAAATAGCACCTATAAACCACAAAGGTTTGTAAATAATGTTATCATCTACGTTGATATTTCCAAGTGTGATAAAGAAAAACAGAATATACATAATATTACATTGTGTCACAAATAGTTTCGAATCGGGCTTTAGGTAATTAAACAACTAGACCCTTGGTAGGTTCATTACTAAATGTCAAGATCAGTGTTAAGTAGGAAGTAATATTTTAATATTGTTTTAATATTTTCTCGTGTAATCTTATTACGTAAATTAGAGGGTAAGTTGTTTATTAATTGAGGAACTAAATATGTAGCTGATCATTTGCCATAGATGTTATTAGCACAGGTAGTATAAAACCACTTTTGGGTGATTTATTTAGTTTTTTTTATAGAATTAGGATGACAAACGAGCACACAGTTCACCTGATGGTAAGTGGATGCTGTGGCCCATAGACATCTTTTAACCTTGATTAAGAATCAAAATTCAGATGCGTTGTCACCCCTGAGGATTAAGATGGAATGCCTCGATTCCAATAAAACGGGTCTCCGGTTCTCTATACTCACCATACGAAACACAGCAGCATCAAGCTGCTATTTTACGCTGCTATTCTGTGAGAGTATGGTCCTTCCCTGGTAAAGCCCACCCTTTTGTGCTACCACCATAATATAGCTGAAGCGTGGCTCTACCACATTGAAAACTACTATACATTACTTTGACAAGGTTGAGTTTTTAAAGAGTTATCCTTAGAATTATACTGAGATTATATTGACAGCCAGCTGATTTAGACCATGAGTGATACTCCGGAGGTCAGTGTACTGTTCCAGACAACTTCAAGCTCACCTGGGAAGTATTTGTAACTTTCGAAATAGCCTGGGATTGAATAAAGGAAGTCAATATAGCCTGGGATTGAATAAATGAAATCAATATAGCCTGGGATTGAATAAAAGAAATCAGTATAGCCTGGGATTATTTGTATTATGAAAATGTGTAAATAAATTATGTTCAATTTCCAAGCTTTTAAAATATTTGATTTTATTATACCTTTATTTTACGTTTTATATATTTAATTAAAACTCAAACACGCGTGTTGTCGCCCCCGATCCAATCAACAAACAATCCAATCAAATTAAGGCTACAGTCTTTTAAAGTTGACTCACATCGAATCATTAGCGCCACTTTGATTTCTTTTTTTACAGCAAATTATTGTTTCAGAGTAAAATATTTTGATAACACATAAATACCCAGATTATAAGTAATGGCTAAATTTTTTTTTTGGTTCATCTATGTGGTCTATGTTAGATAAATCAAACGGTAAATAGAGCTCTCTCGCACCCAACGCAATTTCGAGCTTTGTTCGTGTACCATTATAAGGCAATCGATAATAAAAAGGCGAAATCTATTCAGCGCGTTAATAGCTAAACATCTTCATCTCCAAAATGCGCTGTTTCTTTTTTTCTAAATATCTTTCATTGTCTTAAATAAGAGGTCTCAATTTCGTTAAATTTCGCTGTTTTCGCCTCATAAAAAACTATTTGTTTCATAGCAATAGCTGAAAATATTTATGCTATAATTATTTTTTTCTCAAGGGCAGGTGTTTAATTAGACAAATATTAAAAAATAATAATTTAAACCACTTTATTTCAAAATTAATAATTATTTCGATCGACCTATAAAATATTGACTTTATAAACAATAATTGCGGGCAATATTCCTTAGTAGCCGCTGAGCGGCTGTAGCGTTCAGACGTCTTGTCTGTGCCAAATTTTTGCACTTCCACTCGCTCTAACATTCCTCTTTCTCTCTCTTTCCCTAATCTTGGTTGCGCATTGTTACGAATTGAAAGTTTCTCTACTTTATTATTTTTTGCATATAATTCTTTAAGGGTTTATAAATCATTTTGTATTTGTTTTATAACTTTTAATTTCGATATGGACCATAAACGTAAAAAATATGCTTGTACCAGAAAACCTACCTACCTACCTACATATTATGTAAGTTCTTCAAGGAAATATAGAAGTATTATACATTTTTGGATTGCACATGATGTTTTGTTTACAAGCGACAGTAGCCTAATGGCAGGGAGCGGACCGCGAACTCAAAAAGGTCGTGGGTTCGAATAGTAATTCATGCATATAGGTAAATGCTATACAAAGTTACATTATACTTTAATGAGAAACTATAAATATGTGTGATAGTGGACTGTTTGTACTTATATAGAAATTATTTTGAGTTTTTTTTTTAATCTATTTTAGTATTTAGAACTACTTGACGTACTTGACGGATTTTCGATAGTGTCATCGACTTATTACGAAACCCTCAGTGCACGACTCATTCTAGCACTTGCCAGATTCATTTGAATAATCAATAATACGAGTACATGTTATACAGGTTCTAGATGATTATCTTTTAGAAACCTTTTCAACAAAACAACAAAAATTATACAAACTTAAAATATATTTTTTTTTGTGTAACGAATTTTGTAATAAAAGCATGGAACAAAAATAGATACGAGGTAGAAAATCTGTATGTGAAAATTTGTTAGCTAATTATCAATAATCCTGTATATTAGATAAATTGATACTGGAAAATCTTAGTAGAGCAACTTTCCACGCTACGGCCAGAAAGATAACTGCGGTGGCGGTACATGAAGTGGCGGGGCAGGGAGGGTGTAGATGTGTCACCAGAACGCAATTTTTCTGTTTTGCTCTGAAAGACTGGGCTCTTAATGTCAAAAAGCTTATTCCAAGGAACTATTTTGACATGTTGTAGCATTTGCTTAAAATGGGTAGGTATATAATTGTCTACTTCTTTCTTCCAGAGAAAACTGTGTCAATGTGCTGGTAACAACTACACAGCTAGTTCCTGCATTAGCTAAAGTCTTACTATTCGGACTTGGAGGAGTGTTTCCCATTGAAAATATCTACTCTGCAACCAAAACAGGTTTGTTAATATTAAATAATGAAATCTAACTGTTTCTTATTACTTTCTAATAAACCCTCTAATTGTGTTGAGATCCTAGTAACTTCTCGCAGTAAGAAACTTAACATTTAATTTTTGTTTGACTTTTTTAATTATCCACTTACACTATATTAACGAAATGCACAGAAACTGAGTCTAGAAAAATTCATAAATATGGTAAACCTGGTATGGCATATTACAAAAATAAAAAACATGTTCTTTAATAATCATCATCATCATCATTACAGCCCTTCACAAGTCCGCTGCTGAACATAGGCCTCCCCCAAGGTATGCCACAAAGCACAGTCCTGAGCCACCTGCATCCATCGACTTCCTGCATGTCTTACCAGGTCGTCACTCCATCTAGTGGGGGTCGAGGCTGCCACTCGAGAACCTTTTTTCCCCATCGGTTATCGGTTCTTAGAGCTATATGGCCGACCCATTGCCACTTCAGCTTACTAATCCGTTGGGCTTTGTCAGTCACTCTGGTTCTGCTGTGGATATAATCATTTCTGAGTTTATCACGTAGAGAAACCCCGAGCATAGCCCTCTCCATAGCTTGCTGAGTGACCTTGAGTGTCCTCATACGACCAGCAGTGAAGGACCACGTCACATTTCAATAGGTTATCACTGGCAACACGCACTGGATACAATCTAGTTTTCAGAGTTTGAGGTATACCTCACGAGAAGATGTGTCGTAATTTCCCGAACGCTGCCCAGCCGAGTTGAATCCGGCGATTGACTTCTCAGCTTATATATCTTTAATTCTCATCAATAAACCTTTTAGTTTCAACTGTTCCTGAAGAATTTTTAGCTTTGATTCAATATCTGAATCATTTTCATTCGACTGAGAGAAAATACACTGTTTTGTCTTTTGAGATAATTTATAAAAAAAAAAACAATAATATAAGATTATATTTTTTTGACGATAACAAGAAATATGTCATACAATCAGTCCTTTTTTTCACCTAAATTACTAATAAATAAGCTATCAATATCTCACTTTCAATGTCTCACTTTTCCTAATAGGTTTCTAAACGTTATTATTGTAAATCTATATAATTCGTTTTTATTACATGTTTTCCTAACTGCAGCATATTGAAAAACTTAAAAATAAATCTTATTGTCAATCAGGTAAAGAAACATGCTTCGAGAAAATAAAGCAGCGCTTCGGTGACCGTTGTACGTACGTTGTGATTGGCGACGGCCAGGATGAGGAAGCGGCAGCGAAGGCGAAGAACTATCCATTCTGGAGGATCTCCAGTCATTCAGATATCGCCGCGCTTTACAACGCATTAGATATGGGTTTCTTATGATTTGCTGCTAGACTAGTACTCTCGTTGCGATGTTGTGGCGAAATTTCACGATCTTCTCTCTCTGCCTCTCTTCTTCTCATTTGATAAACACGCCAACTGTATTATTAAAAATCTATTTGACTCTTGGTGAATCCTATTATCCTAGTGTTACACACACCAATAATTTCACTGCCTATTTATTTAAATATTTTGACAGTATCAGGTTTTGTTTTCCAATTGTTATCATTTAAGCTGTTAAAAAACTAAAGAAATGAGACAGACTGGGCTTACGTCGTGAATAATGAAATCATATCATATCCGTTTAGTAAATAATAGTTGGGGCTCTTTTTAAAGTACATTTTCGTATTTATCGCAATTACGTGGGGCCCCGAAAATTCATTTATTTTGTTTACAATTAACTTATCAATATTATTTAGTTTTTAAAGCTCAAAGTCAGCTCAAAACTTACGAAAAAATCTATACTAGAAATTTTGTAAATATTTATTAAAAATGTAGACAATTGCCTACATTATTTAATTATAATTCCATTCCTACTAAATAAGATTTATATATTATATACAATGTACAGAATGTAATTTTAGTAAATCAATTAATATTAAAAGAATGTGTTGAGAATACTGTTCTCACCATCAAAAAAGAAATTAATTTAATTCATATATCTGCCAATTTAAAATGCATTAAAACATTACTGCTTATGTTTATTTTATGCTATTGTACATCTGATATTAAATAGTTAATAGTAATCTCATACATGAGATACCATAAAACTATTAGTTGTATACATAGAAAAATACTTTTTAAGTTTCCTTGGTATTTAAAATAGTTGTTAACGTAATATTATCCTTATGAACATTTCAAATGACAAATTTATTTAAATAAACGTGAAATGAAAATTCTCAATTGCGTTTATTTAGATATAATTTTGATAACTTTTACGTTCCTGATTAAACTAACAAAAGCACAATTTTTTTTTTTTATGAAACATGTTTATTTTACCAGTAAACAAAATGGCTTCTATATCTTTTATATCTAATATATTGCCTTAACGAGCAATTTTTATTCACTAATCTCGCTATCAAAACAGCAGTAGTTTGTTTGATTAGTCTATCGGTTCAATTGAATAGAAATCATTTTGAGAGTTGAAGTACTGAGACAAAGTAGTTGAACTCACACCACCTGAATAGATTAAATCATTATATTATATTTAAAAAAAAACATGAATAATTCTATACAATTTGTAACATGGTAGAGCCATGCTGCAGCTTCAAGACATATGGATGGACTCGACCGGGAAAGGACTATGCTCTCACAGAATACCATCTTGAAATAGCATCATAAGGCTGCTGCATTTCGTATAGTGGAAGGGATCCAGAGACTTTTTGGTCTATGGTTGTTAAGAATGAATGAGGCATTCCATCTTAGTCGTTATCTTTATCGTTAATAGAACTTTGGTTTTTAATCGATTATAAATGTAGGGTAACTAGGCTATGGCATCCTCCTACCATCAGGTAGACTGCGCGTTTGTCACCCTTCTATTAAAAAAAGTAAAACCTGATAAATCTGGGTTACAAATTAATTTACTCAGATGGTGAGAGGTCAACTTTTTGGTTTTAATAATAGCTCTTAAAAATAAACTTAAAACAGTTTCAATAGAGGAAATCAGCCCGATATGTTTCATGAAAAAGTCTCTCGGAAAATATGTGAACTAATGATGATGTAGTGTTAAGTATGGAATCGGACAGAAGATGTCAAAATTTCGCAAGACAGTGGGGTCCAGGTTAAGGGACATCTACCGTCAAACAAACTACTTTTGTACGTGTTGACTGGTGACTTACACACTGAATGGTTTTGATATTTTTATTTGTTACATATTAGTCGTTTAATGCAATTATCAGACGAGAACTTTTTATGTAACTACTATAGTTTTAACCACATAGATGTTATGTTTTGAAACTTTATTAATTTGTATGTATTAGTAATGTTTATGTGTCTCTACTAATGGTTAAGACCATCGTAAAGGAAATTTTCTTTCACAATTTATAATTAAAATAAATTGGGAAACAGTATAGTCGTGCGTAGCCTTTTTATATTTGATTGTACAATATCATTTTTAAATATGTTTACATTAAAGATTTCTCTAGCCCCTGAAATACAAATATATGCGTAAAATATTCTGCAATGCAATCATTATTGTTTAAAATATTTTATTAGGAACTTAAAAAAATCTGAGAAATATTATAATATTTTTAATTACTTTTAAAAAAGGACAGCATAAAATAGACACTGCCATACTCTAACTACAATTACCAGGACTACATGACTAGGGGTGAATTGATGATTAGTTTTAAGCTATTAAAAAACTGAAATACATACATAGTCATTTATTTTTTTATTTTATTCATATTTAAAAATTCACATAATGTATTTGTGAAACATTAAGGAAGTCTGTATAAAAAAATAGGCAATTGTAATTAGACAAAATTTTATGTAAACGGTGCCCTAAGCACAAGTTTTTAACGCTTTTGTTTTCGTATCGTCTTCGACTAATATAGTATGGAAATATGACGAGCGCCACCGGGAGACGTAAATGTAATTATTTTATCATACAAAGTTACTCGATTGCGATACGAAAAAAAAACTCATGCACGGGGAGGAGGTCTTTAAAAAGACAATCTGTTATACGGAACGTAGCAATATTTTAAATTAATTAAAAAATATAATTGTAATACGAATTCGACGCAATGTAAATACAGATATACATAGATTTTAGTTTTAAAATGATCATAGCTACTTGCTAGTGAGATGCAAATTTGTTTCAAATCTTGCAATTATTCGACATGTAAATAAAAAAAATATATATTATTTGATCATTACTTGGTTTTTTTTTTGACGAACAAGGCAGACCAATATATACGAGAGGCGCTCAATGTGTTCCCGGTATAGGTGTGTATGTTAGAAAGAAGGTAAAATTAAGAAAATCTAGTTTTAATCTTCAATATAGTCTCACTTGACATTAATAAATACATATACTTGTTCGTGAAAAAAGCTTTTCTACTCCCTTGAAAAAATTTTCGTCTTGGCCTGAAAAATGCGGACTTGAGCTGTCAGCAAATCGTTTACATCGAGGGTTTTTTTTAAGTTTGGGAATAAAAAGTAGTCACTAGGGGCTAGATCTGCGCTGTGGTGGGTGGTTAATTTCCTCAAACCCGCAGTCTCTTACAGCAGCCTTGGAGAGCCGCGAAGTGTGAACCGGTGCGTTTTCATGAACTCATGAAGAAGAACTCCTTTGGTCAGCGTTTCTCTTTTTTTTTATTTTTATAGAAGAGGGGACGAGCATGTGGCTCACCTGATGTTGTGACTACTTTCCGGACCGATACGCCCCCAGGTCGTATCCGTCCGGAAAAATCGCCGGTGGTAAACTATTCCACAGAAAGGTCGTACGCGAAAAAAATTTTCTTCTGAAACGTACAGTGGTGGACCGCCAAGTATCCAGATAGTGTTGATGGTATCGGGATGTTTGCCGCGTAGTGCGTTTACGAAATTTGGCGGCTGGGATTAATCCGAACAATTCCTCAGAGCACGCCCGTGATATATACGATAAAATACACAAAGAGATGCAACATCTCTTCGCAACGCCAGTGAATTGAGCCGATTGGAAAGCACTCGGTCGTCGACGATTCTAGCCACTCTGCGCTGGATGCGATCAAGTGGAAGGATCTGGTACTGGGCAGCTCCAGCCCAGAGATGGAAACAGTATTCTTGCCTATTATGTGCGGCCGAACCTGCGCCTTGTAAAGTTGCAGGCAGTGTACAGGCATGAAATACTGTCCCGCTCTGCTGAGCACGCCAAGCTTTTTAGAAGCCAATTTGGCCTTCTCTTCCAAGTGACCTCGAAACTGTACGTCACTCGATATGTCGACGCCGAGGATTCCGATACTGGCTGAGGCAACAAGGGGAATGCCTTGAAACAGGAGATACGACAAAGGGGTTCTTTTTAGCGGTTAACGCGCAAACTTGTGTCTTCTGAGGGTTAAACTGGACTAGATTTAGTCGTCCCCAATCCGAGACTCTGTTCAGCAAAGGCTCGACTTCAGATACAAGTTTGTCCCGGTACTCGAAGACGTTTTCCCGAGAAATATTGGCACGGCCGGTGTAGGTACAGAGCATCACCAGTGCTGTCATCTGCATAGCAATGAATGTTACGGGTTTGCAACATATCATTGATATGTAGAAGAAACAGCGTTGGCGATAGCACGCAGCCTTGTGGAACATCAGTATTAATAGGCTTGTAACCGGAGCTTGCACCGTCTACAACGACCTTGATGCTCCGATTTGCAACAAAGCTGGTGATCCAATTGCACAATTTCTCGGGAAGCCCATAGGAAGGGAGCTTCGAAAGAAGCGCTTTGTGCCAAACCCGATCGAAGGCCTTCGCAATGTCCAAACTAACGGCCAGAGCTTCCCCCTTGGACTCTACTACCTGCGCCCATCTATGAATTAGGTAGACCAGAAGATCACCAGCTGATCGACCACGGCGAAAACCGTATTGGCGATCACAAATCAGCTGGTGATCCTCAAGGTACCTCATGAACTGGCAGTTTACAATAGACTCCATTGTTTTGGAGAACAAGGAGGTGATGTGATGGCGATTGGCCGGTAGTTGGACGGGTCTAAGCGGTCGCGTTTTTTAGGGATCGGGTGGACGAAAGGCGTCTTCCGTGATTTTGGGACTACGCCTAGGGAGTAGGAGTACCGGAAAAGACGCGTTAAAACTGGTGCCAACTCTGGAGCACACGCCCTTCAACGAACCTTCAAGACTACCGAGGCGTCGAGAACAGATGTCCTCTCTGACGTAAACGCAAACTCCAGCCCGGGGCACAAAGAAGTGTTCCAGTTTATACCCCGGGTAGGAGAGATACGAGACATCAGCCGGAGAAGACACCTGCGTCTCGAGACGGTAGTGGACGGCGTTTAGGTTAGAGTGAAGTCCCCTGATATTCGTCGCCTTGGTCTTGTTGCTCCGTTTGCCCCAAGCAGTTGTAGTTCTGAGCGGAATTTTGCCCCCCCCCCCCCCCACAGAATACGCGGGGCAGCCTGAGCACCCACGCTCAGGAGTGGAGTAACTTGGTCGTGGATGCTCAGCGAGGGATTCTCCAGGGGTGCTGCTACCCTCCTGGGGTAGTTTAACATTTAATTCCGCTACCATGTTGGTGGGGGGAGGGGGATTCGGGCTTCCGGCCACCTGCACTAACCAGACGTGCATTTATTTGTGTTATATATAATATAAATAAATAATTAGGAATTATGAAAACGCTTGTTGGGTCTTACACCACGCGGTTCTAAAATCTCCCTACAACGGGCAAACCGCGCCTGCTTTTGAAGCGCAGTGAGCGAGGTTGAGATATTCATGCAATATGGTGTGTATGGTACTAACGGTTAGGTTAGTCGTTTCTGCTAACTTCTTAATTCTTACTCGTGCATTTTCTACTACAAGTTTTTCAATAATTTTGACATTTTGTTCTGTAGGCACTGTGATCGGCCCACCCGGGCGGGGGTCATCTTCGATGCTTTCCCTACCTCTTTTGAATTCACTTGACCACTTCTGTACGGTTGACACTGAAGGAGCAAAGTCTTGGTAAACGGCCACCATTTCTTCATCGATGTTTCTTTTGAGTTTTCCTTGTTTAGTGATGAATTTAATCACCGCACGGTTTTCGATTTTTTTCAACATGGTCAAATCAGTCATTCCCTTCGTCTATGACTGAAGGTTACATAAGAAGTAATGAAGTTCGCCTGCCGGTACGAGGTTGCCACTCGAAAACCTTTCTTACCCCATCGGTTGTCAGTTCCTCGAGCTACGTGGCCGGTCCATTGCTACTTCAGCTCACTAATTCGTTGAGTTATGTCGGTCACTCCGCTTCTACCGCGGATTCCTAGGCTTATCACGCAGAGAAAGACCGAGCACGTTCCCTCCCTCTCCATAGCACGCTGAACGACTTTGAGCTTCCTCATACGGCCAGCAGTCTCAGATCCATAGGTCATCGCTGGCAACACGTACTAGTTGCACAATCTAGTTTTGAGGTATGCCTGACGAGAGGATGTTTCATAATCTCCAGAACACTGCCCAGCCGAGTTGAATCCGTCGATTGACCTCTCGATCGAAGTTGGACTTACTTAGTCGGACAATTTGTCCCGTCACTTCACTTCACAACTTCGAGTTTAGTGCGCCCAACAACTACCGGCATTGGTGTGACATGGGCATTACACAAAACTTTTGTTTTGTACATGTTCATCTTAAGACCTATTCGTTGGGGACACTATTGAGGTTATTGAGTATAGTGTTTAAATCCTCCAGCGATTCTGCCATAAGGACTATATCGTCAGCAAATCGAAGATGAGTGAGGTATTCGCCATTGATGTTAATACCGTATCTTTTCCTGTTCAGTAGCTTGAAAACGTCTTCCAATGCAGCGGTGCAGAGTTTCGGGGATATAACGTCACCCTGCCTTACACCTCTCTGCATTTGGATAGGTTTCATACTCCGGTTCCGTACTCGGATAGCCACCGTAGCCCTACTGTACAAACACTTCAGCACTTCGATATACCGACAGTCAACTTGGTACCGCTGAAGGGACTGTAGCACCGCCCATATTTTGACGGAATCAAAGGCTTTCTCATAGTCCACATACGCAAGACAAAGTGGCAGATTATACTCTTTGGATTTCTGTAAATTCGCTGGAGAGTATGTATGTGATCTATGGTGCTAAAGCCTTTTAGGAAACTAGGTTGTTCGGGAGGCTGGAAGTCGTCGAGTCTGCGTGCGAGACGATTCGTAATGACTCGGAAACAGACTATAGACGCGGGTCAGAAGTAAATCGGCCTGTAGTTCTTTAAGAGAGTGATGTCGCCTTTCTTGAAGAACAAGATCACCGCACTTCTGCTCCATGCCCTTGTAGTAGTGCCACCATGGAGGACGGAATTAAAGAGCCTCTGAAGGATAAAGAATCGGCTTTCCACCCGCTTTCAGATATTACTCTGTAATTTCATCCTCGCCGTTTTTAAGGTGCTGGAGGGCCACTCTAATCTCGCTCAGACTGACGTCCGGGATATCCTCAAATTAGCGTCGGATAAAACTTGCTCTTGATCGTTACTCACACTTGCGTGTGGCTTTTAATTAGAGCACGAGGGGGACGGAGCGTTGACTTCATTAGACGTGACCTCTCCAACTTCGCGTTTAGGTTCAGTGCACCTATCAACTATCATCATTTTCTTTAAATACTAGTAATTCTATTAATTTAAATTTCTAATATTCCTTTTAGCCACTGCTGGCAAGCTTAAAATCGCGTGTCGTCTGGTCGTCAAAATGAAGTCAATCTCATTTTTTGTCGAACCGTCGGGTCTCGACCAGCTCTACTTTCTGTGGGACCGCTTTTGAAAGAATGAGTTCATCATAAAGTCGTTATTTCTCCGTAAAGTCGACCAGCTGCTGGCCACTTGGCTTTCGTTTCCCTATTCCAAACCTCCTTACTTACTTTCAGCTCACCGTTCTCTCTTGTGCCTAGTTTTCATTGAAGTGTCCCATTAACACCGTATAGTGGTTAGTGAGTTTTTGAGAAATGCATGACTCTGGAGATATCCTGATACATTACCTCCACTGCCTCATCGGGATGTGCCGAGGTTGATGCGTAGGTTTACGCCAACGGTATTCGCTGCAAGATGATGTTGTGACCAGGATTCAGAAAGAAATGCTTCGGTGGTTTGGTCATGTGGAAAGAATGAATGAGGAAACAGTGACAAAGAAAATTTATGTTGCAGAAGTGAATGGCAGAGTCGGAAAGGGACGTTCTAGGCGAAAATTTATCGACCAAATTAGCAATTTATTGAAAACGGGCCAAATTAGGAGTACCCTTAACCGACGAGCATGTATGCGTAGGTATATGGATGTGAAGTAGGCGAGAGAGGTGTCAGGATCGTGCCAAATGGAAGTCTATAGTCTCTGCCTCCCCTCTGAGTGACAGGCGTGAGTGTTTATGTATATGTAATTTTATGGTATTCGCTGAAATATCGTTTGGTGATTCTGAGAATAATGTACGTTGTTAACGATAGACTTGTGGCCAGATGATTGCTCTCCCGGTGATAGAACAAGTAGCCGGTTTCGAGTATTTCCGTGTCCTCCCCCTCTCTTCGGACGTCAGATAATCCTATAATATCCCAGCGCAACTTGTCTATCTCTTCCAGGATCTTAATGTCAGCCCTCAGTGCGCATGCGTTGTATGTTGCCAGGTCGAGTTGTCTTAGGTGGCAGCCGAATCTCCATCGGATATTCTTAGCACCCCCTGCCCCGCCGTTACCATGGTCGCCAGCGTAGCCAGGAATAGCGGGGCCGCCGGGGACTGGGGGCCGTTTATTTGTGTCGTTGCTCGTGGGGCTACAATGCCATAGTTGCCACGCTTGGCGAGCGGTTTGGCAACCGCACTTATTTATTTCTTTTTGCTGTTCAGAAAGATACTGCTGCCCATCTTCTGCCTCAGTTTCCCTCTGTCGCTTCTTACGATACCCACGGGAAGATATGTTGTACCTTATAGGTATTCTTACCCGCCACTACACGGGGTGTAATATATGTATAGGTAAAATATATTTCAAAACTTTACAGCTGAGTTTTAGTGTGCTTTAGTGAACACTTATTGACAAGTGCTCACTAACGCCTTCTGGGTTGGTTCTCTTTTCGAACTAACAATAAATAATAGGTCTGATTATTATCCTATTTGTTTAACACTCAACTTTAAAAATAAATTAAAAAGCAACGGTAAAACCCTACAAACGTCACACTACTGGATATAAGTTTCTTCCGCCGGTCCGCCATATTTTTTTTTTATAGGATAGGGTGACAAACGAGCACACAGTCCACCTGATGGTAAGTGGTTGCTGCGGCCCATAGTCATCTACATCTATCCTCGATTACTAATCGAAATGCAGATGCGTTGTCACCCGTGGGGACTAAGATGGAATGCCTCGTTTCCAGTAAAAAGGGTCTCCGGTTCTCTACACTCACCATACGAAATACAGCAGCATTAAGCTACTATTTCACGCTGGTATTCTGTGAGAGCGTGGTCCTTCCCCGGTCGAGCCGACCCATTCGTGCTACAATTATACTACTAATATAACTGCTCTTGGAGGGTTTTGCATTTCTTTAAAGAAGCCATTAAAAAGTATTATTTAAATCGTCGAAAGTTCAACGAAAAATCTCTTTTTGTTGTACCTTGTTTAAAAAGTTAAAACCCAATACAGGAATGGCCATCGATGGAAGTAATATTGGTAAGACATTTGTGCCATAATCGCCTCGCGTTCTCGTATTGTTGTTACGAGCTTGAGGTTCGTGACAATAAAAATTGCCGATAGAATTACCTAAATTAACACTTTAATTTACTTTATACAAATTAAAGTTAAAAACACTAATAATTAAACACACTAATTCACTTAATTCCGCTCCGAAGCTTCGCTTGTGTCGCCGAGTTCAATACTCTGCCCCGATCGCATCTTGCAGCGCCTATTTATTTAAATTAGCAAAGAAGCGTCCGGAATATTCAGGTAAATGCGCGCAAAGGGACGAGTGTGCGAGTATAGACTTTCCAGAAACACCAGTCTCTTCGGATGGCGCTGTCGGTTGAGAGATTTGTTTTGTCATTCTCTGCAAAGCTCCCCTCGCTCTCGTTCCTGACACTAGATGGCGCTAGTTGACTTATTCACACAACATTGTTTTACTTCGTACCACTTTTTTTCTCACGTCATAACAAAGACTTGGCTTAATAGTCGACGACTCCGTGGCGCAGTGACTTAACAATGAGTTACTGCGCTGAGAGTCATCGGTTCGAATCCGACACGGAACAAGTATTTGTATGGGTTACAAGTAATTGTTCCGGAATATTTATCCCTTTGCAGTTTATAAATGTAAACTATTTCCACGATACAGGAGAAAATCCTATAGTGGGGTTAATATTTTTTTTAAATAAAGAAGGAAAAAAGTCACTCTCGACAGGATTTTTTGATCGCAGCAAACGTTTCACAAATGTGTCGCTTCTTTCTGTTGTCAGTTTAAGTATTTATACGTGGTAGAGCCATGCTGCAGTTATATTAGTATTATAGTTGTAGCACGAATGGGTCGGCTCGACCGGGGAAGGACTACGCTCTCACAGAATACCAGCGTGAAATAGTAGCTTAATGCTGCTGTATTTCGTATGGTGAGTGTAGAGAACCGGAGACCCTTTTTACTGGAAGCGAGGCATTCCATCTTAGTCCTCACGGGTGACAACGCATCTGCATTTTGATTCGTAATCGAGGATAGATGTAGATGTCTATGGGCCACAGTAACCACTTACCATCAGGTGGACTGTGTGCTCGTTTGTCACCCTATTCTATAAAAAAAAGTATATTACGCCTGGTGTAAAAGAGATGCGTATACCGCCATCTATCGGACGCTGTAGGATATTTTTGGAATATCACATAGTCGCCTTTTATGGCACCAATGGAAATGATGCAATATCTAATACCGCCACAACACGGCTTGTTCTCGTATATATAAAAAATTAGATGCCTTTACCGGATATCAAAAATTCCTAAACCCGCATTGGGAAGTAGCATCAATGTTAAGATAAGATAAAGATAAAATAATATGCTACTCGTATATTTGTTAGAACATGGTACATTACAGTAGATACAAAAGTTGTTGTCTGGTGCATCGTGATGATAAATGATAACAAAATCACTTCCCAAGCAACAATGGGGCATGATGACTTAGTACTGTATGTATTTTCAATGTATTTTATAAATATATGTTACAGGAAATGTATGAAATCCGTCATTGTATACAATTCCTAGGAATTGTATATAATTCCTATAATCACCCGGAAATGTGTGATGTTAATTATATTAGACACATTTCCTAGGAAAATTATACATTTCCTAAACAGCAATTGGAAATGTAATATATTTAAGATTTCAATGAATACGCGTGGACATGCGGTGCGAGGGGTGCGAGGGGTGCGAGGGGAGGGTATTGTTTAGTTTTTAATTTAGTATTAAAATATAAATACTCTTACTTTAATATTGTAATGTAGAATTACTTAAATAACAGACTGATAATAATTGTCGTTTGGATAACTTACCAAACGACACTGAGCTTTAAATGAAAATTTAGTAGGTTTTGTGATAAATGAACCTTAAGAATTAATAAATAGTTGATTTATTAAGCTTAAATTAGTATATTATATTATTATACCTTATGATTGTAACTTGTTAGTCTCAATGAAAGCCTAAATAAAAACTCTATTTCCTAATTTATCAAGAAGACAGTATTAAGATATTATAATTTATAAACCGTATGATTGTTACTTGATTGTCTCAATGACACCATTAACAAAAACTCTGATTTTTCATTTAAAAACGTGTTTTATTTATTTTATTCACACATAGCGTTCGATTTATACATTTCCTAATACGATATTGGAATTCTATAAAATTCCTAGAAAATGTATACATTTCTTAGGATATGCGCGTATTAAATAATCTCTGAATCAATATTTTATACATTTCCTAAATAGCTTCGGAATTTTATACATTTCCTAGGAATTGTATACAATTCCTAGAATTCATACATTTCCTGTAACATATATATATAATTGGTGTTAACGCTCGCTGTAAATATAACAGAACGCGAGTAACCCGAGTTCGATCCCCGCCGGCACCAATGAAATTGTTAATTGCAATTTTAAGTGCTGATTTACCACGTGCTCGACGGTGAAGAAAACATCGTGAGGAAACCTGCATGTCTGAGGAATAAGAAAAATATACATAAGTTCGCCAACACGCATTAGGACAGCGCGGCGAACACTTCCTTGCCCTAAAACCCAGCAGTGGGACGTATATATGCTGTAACTTTTATATATATATATATATATATATATATATATATATATATATATATATATATATATATATATATGTTTGACAATACGAAACAAAAAGAAGATTATATGGTTTTAACTGAATTTCGTTCAAAATTGGTCCAGTGCGTCCAACTTTATTTTACTTACAAGCTTCTCATATTGTTTTATAAGGATTAGCCTTTTTAATCGATTACTTTTAAATCTATACATTTATAATATACTTCACGTGTCTTAGACAGGTCCTGTATGTGGGGGCCCAAACGAAGGGTAAAGATTTTCCACAAAAGAAACAAAAACACTCGCATTGAATTAAAATAAATATAAATTGATTATAAGTTAAAACTTACAATTTACATCTACTCCTAGGCACCGTTTTGTCATTGTCATTCACTTAAACGCACAGACTACTAAGAGGATACTACGCATCTTAAACGGGAGAATACCGCAATAACCGATGTATGCTGACAGCTTTGACTAAAGAAGAAAGAAAGGACATGACATAAAGATCATTAGTTGTAGGAATGTAACGAAATATCAGCGTCTCTTTTTAGCTTATGAATATATTCGTATGTAAAAAAGGACAGCAGTAGTTTTATCATTACCAAATGTGGCACCAATTTTATGCTGCGGCTGGGCGCCATGTTTTGTCACAGTCAATGACAACTATATCAGTTGTCACAGGCACGCGTTGCGGATTTAGTATCTAATCCGTGATAGCGGGTCAATCGTGAAACGAGTGCGGCCAACTTTTGTGCGCCCACTGGACTCGGGGAAAAAAAGAGATTCCTTTTTTGACTTTCATAATTTTGGAAATGAAAACTTGTGGAAACGTTGGGCACATTTTATCATATAATTTTGTTTTTCGGGAAGTATGGCTAAGAGTTTATGTGTGATTGTAGATAACATTTTATGAATTTTTTCTTGCACACGTTTGGGGCTCCTTTAGCACTGTAGCCCGGCGGCCCCGTATCATTGATACGGTTGATACGGCGGTAGCTATGCCCCTGAATATAGGTACAATTAAAGAAAATTGAAGTATGTATCTAATATCAAAATCACTGCTTTTTATCGAGCTCAGGTGGTTGCATGTTATTAAGACATGAATAACAATTTGTAAAATTTTTGTCTGTCGGTCTGTCCGTGCTAAACTTCGGAATGATTGAACCGATTGTGATGTATGGATAGCTACGTCACGTACTGGTAGAGAACAAAACCAGGTGTGATGTAAGCAATATTTTACCCGAAAATCTTAGAGATTTTGAAGTAAAACTTCTTTATCGATGTAGTGGAGGAAGTTTCGAAATTTAAAAAAAAAGCATAAACGTTGTAACGTTTAATCCACATAAGTAAAATATAAAATTTTAATTTGAAGAATGATATGTCGTAAAGAAGTTTCACTTTGTATACACATATTTTTTAAAATGTATACATGTATTTTGTAAAATGGAAAATTGATAAAAGAAATGGTCATTGATGACTATTCTAAGAAATGTTTAATGACACCACATTTATAGATCCCATCCAGGCCAAGCCGGGGCGGTTGACTAGTTCACAATAAACGGTTTAAATCTTATGATTATATTCCCTTGGTCATAACCACAGAAATCGTAATAATAAGACAATTATTACGATTTCTGTGGTCATAACCTATATACTACTTATATGGTGCTCTGTGTTCGGCTACGGTTACTAAGCAACTGTTTAATAACATTCAGACGCGAGACGTATGATGTTTTAGTTTTGTTACTTAAAAAGTAAAAAGTATCGTTACAATGAAGTCCGTCGTGAATTCAATATTATTTAACGTGTCCAAGAATGAAATGTTTAAAATAAATGAAAACTACAAGATGCTACATCGAAAACTGAAAACAACATGGAAAGTTATGATGTAAGTGCATCCTGCATTTTTTTTAAAAAGAAACTAATTTTGCTATTATTTGGTAAAAATGCCCAACCCTATAAGCTAAACCAGTTGCTAGTGCTTAGGAATTTTGTCAGTCTAAGAAAGGATAATTTTTTTTATAGGGTAGGGTGACAAACGAGTACACAGTCCACCTGATGGTAAGTGATTGCTGCGACCCATAGACATCTACATCTATCCTCGATTACAAATCAAAATGCAGATGCGTTGTCACCCGTGAGGACTAAGATGGAATGCCTCGTTTCCAGTAAAACTATCATTGTTTTAAACTATTTACGCCACACCCGATTGAATTGTGATACAGATATTAAATAAAGAAATAAAAGTAAACAAGAGAATAATATGTAAAGACATTAATTTAATTTAAAAAAAAACTTGTTGGCCGTTACGGGACGCCCGGCAGATGTGAAATATCAAAGTTGATGGTAGAATTAACAGGTTAAAAAAACATTAAAGAGAAGTTACGTTGTACCAGTTCTGGCTCACTGAGTCAGAAGTGGTACAAGTACGACGTTCGTCGACTCACGATCCTAAAAAAAAAAATAAAGGTTTTGGCATGCTCTGATCACGAATCTGCAGTCCATTTTTGCGTAGGATGCACGGTTCCGGAGATGTGCAGATCAATTAACTCTTATCTAATTGATATCCGGTGAAGGCCTCCACCGTCATTAGCGCTCCATTTCGGCTTAAGCAATCAAAATATCTGGACCTGGCTCACGAGGTGACCGACATGTGGGGTGGTCTGCCGGCCGAAATTATTCCTGTAGTCGTCTCTGCGAATGGGCTAATCCCAGTTAGCCTCTCTGGTCATCTGAGGCGACTGGGACTCCGTGACGGACCGCTCCGGGCTCAAATGCAGAAGGCGGTGCTCCTTCATACTGCCCGCATCGTCCGCCGGTTTCTTTCCCTTTCCCCCTAACCCTTGGCCGTTTGGTCTCCCCTGCCGAGGGCTTCCATCTGGTTAGGCTTTTATTTATTTATGTAGTTTTGTATTTATTTTATTTTATTGATATTTATGTATATTTATCACCGGTAGTTTTATAGGTGTTGCTCACGAATCATGTAGCTCGAAGTTCAGAACACCTCGTTATATACCAATATTTTTACACAACCCTAGTCACTATGATGCTCATTTTATTGTTCACGCGTTAAACTTTTGTGATGGTGAAGTCGAAGTTACCCCTCAAAATAAAGAAAAATATATATCCTTTTCCAAAAAATTAAAAATGAATAACCACGAAATTATATTAAGATTCATAGATTCATTTAAGTTTGTATCATGTAAATTAGAAGAATTGGCCAAAAATCTCAGTAATGATCAATTTCAAGAATTACGTAGAAATTATCCTAATGATGAAGATTTCTTTCGTTTAAAACGGAAAGGCGTTTATCCATATGAACTTATGACTAATATTGATAGTTTAAGCCTAACATCGCTCCCCGAACAAAAATGTTTTTATAGCTCGCTCACAGATTCCCATATTTCAAATGATGATTACAATTATGCTAAAGATGTTTGGGAACACTTTGGGTGTTGTAATATGCTAGATTATTCAAACCTGTATTTAAAAACAGACGTTTTACTTTTATCCGACATATTTGAAAACTTTAGAAAGTTATGTATTAATACTTATGATTTAGACCCTGCCCTTTATTACACAGCACCCGGTTTGAGTTGGGATGCAATGTTAAAATATACAAAAATAGAATTAGAACTTTTAACAGATTATGAGAAAATTGCATTTATTAGGTCAGGTATCAGGGGTGGTGTATCTCAATGTAGTAATCGTTACGCTAGAGCTAATAACAAATACATGGGGGATTATGATGCAGGGAAACCAAATTCATATATCACATATTTTGATGCCAACAATTTATATGGTTGGGCTATGTCTCAATGTCTTCCTACTGGTGAATTCGAATGGGTAAATCCGTATACAGAATTTAATGTGTCTGAGACATCGAACTTCGGTTTTATTTTAGAAGTTGATTTGGAATATCCAGATGAATTTCATGATTTACATTCGGACTTTCCTTTATGCCCCTAAAACATTTGTGCAGGCAATATTAATGAAAATAAACTAGTCCCAAATTTAAATAATAAAGATAAATATGTAATTCATTACAGAAATTTAAAGCAGTGCATAGAAATGGGGGTTAAATTAACTAAAATTCATAGAGTTTTAAAATTTAAACAGTCTCGCTGGTTGAAGATGTACATAGATCTAAACACAAAATTAAGAACGTTAGCAAAATCAGATTTCGAAAAATATTTTTATAAATTAATAAATAATTCAGTCTTCGGTAAGACTATGGAGAATATTGAAAAAAGGGTTAACATAAAACTAGTTACACACTGGGATAACCAGGGCAAAGCTTTAGGTGCTCAAGATCTAATCGCTAAACCACAATTTCATAGTCTTTCAGTATTTTCGGAAAACCTAGTTGCGGTTCAGTTGCGAAAAACAAAGTTAATTTATAACAAAAGAATTTATTTAGGGTTTTGCATTTTAGATATTTCAAAAACATTAATGTATGATTTTCATTATAACTATGTGGTTGAAAAGTTTAGTGAAATCAAATTATTGTATACAAATACGGATAGTTTAATATATCATATATTTACAGATGATTTTTACTCTGATATAAAACCTGACCTTTCATCATACTTTGATACCTCAGCTCATGATACAAATAATATTTTTGAATATCCAAAATTAAATAAAAAGAAATTAGGTTTTTTTAAAGATGAAAATAATGGTAAAATCATGAAAGAATTTGTGGGTTTACGATCCAAAATGTACGCTTTTAACTTAGAGAGTAAGACTATAGCCAAGGCAAAAGGGGTAAATAAATGTATCACTAAAAAGATGACCATGGATAGTAGTTATAAGTCTTCTCTATTTAATAAAAAAGTGCAATATTATAGTGTGCTTAGATTTAAATCAATTAAACACACAATTTTTACACAAAAATTAAATAAGTTTGGTTTATCATATAATGACACAAAGAGGCATATTTTAGACAATAATATTGAAACATTAGCTTGGGGTCATTATAAACTGCGTTAAGTGTTGATAGTTTTTAATTTTATGTCTGTATGTAAATAAAATTTGTGTTGATTGTAAAATAATGATAATAGTATAATATCACGTAGAGTTTATTACATATTTAATCGTTGTTTTATTGTAAATAATTTAAGTTAATTGTTGTTTATATTTGCGTGTGTGTATTTATTTGAGGTTGAGTTAATTGTAAAATTATATTATAAACAGATCATTCTGTTTTATATAATTTTTGCAATATATATTAATTGTTTACACCAACACTTTCATTTTTTATTTCACCCTTTAGAACTTTAGACGTGTGTAATGTTTCACTTTATCCATCCGTTTACTGCTATTGTCGCAGGACCAAGTGGATGTGGGAAGTCAAATTTTGTAACAAATTTCATAAAATCAGTTACAGAAATATGTAATTGTGATTTAAATCAGATCACATGGTGCTTTGATGAAATGCAACCTTTATATAATTTACCAAATGTTAACTACCATCAAGGAATTCCAAATGTTAATATGTTTGATGGTGAAAACCCACATCTTGTTATTATTGATGATCTAATGAGAGAGTCCGATGGAAGAATTGTGGATATATTTACAAAAGGTAGTCATCACAGGAATCTTAGTGTATTTTATTTAACACAAAATTTATTTTATCAGGGTGAAGGGCAAAGAGACATATCCTTAAACTCAAGTTATATAATATATTTTTAAAACCCTCGAGATAAAACTCAAATAAGATATTTAGCGCGACAAGTGTCACCAGATAACCCAAAATTCATTGAAGATGCCTACAGGGATGCAACTCTAGAGGCGCATGAATATTTAATGGTAGATTTAAAACAGAATACCAATGATTTTTGTCGTATCAAGACAAATGTCTTCCCATTTAATGGTTTCTGTACAGTCTACGTTCCCACAAAAGAGTTTAAATACACCAAGAATCAAACATTTCAAATCATTGTTAAATGATGCATCGTCGACTCACAACGCATAAACATTTGCTAAACGCTTTGCATACGCTTAAACCAAAATATCAAAGAGCATTACTTAAAACGTGTGATGAAAAAGAACTTAACTGTATTTGTGAGTGTATTCATAACGTTTTACAAGGAAAAGTACCTCTTAAAGATCAAGATAAACAAAAATTGAATAAACACAAAAATATACTCCGTCAACTAGTGCGTAAGTGTAAACATAAACTAAGAAAAAATATAATTATACAAAAAGGAGGAGCTTTCTTACCAATAATATTAGGTGCAATATTGAGTGGATTAGTGAGTGGACTAGCCAGTTAACATGGAAAATGCAAAGAAAATGATACTTATCGTACCTGGATTGATTGAAAAATTAAAACAAGAAAATAAGGTTAATAGTGTTTATATCGATTAGATATTGAAATGCAAAACATTATGAATAGTGAGACGGAAGACCGAAAGAAATGGATGTTATATTTACAAACACTGCAAAGATACCTTCATTTTACCGAAGAGGATCATCAACCAAGTCGTCAACAAGATTCAAATGAGTTTAAAATTGGTTTTAAAAATAAAGATAGAGATCTAAAAACTTCAGTTGATGCTGAATCTTTGTTGGAGGAGAATCGATCCATTAAAAGTAAAGAAAATGATGAAAATCCACTTTACACACCAGCTCAAATACTCAGTTTAATACCAAAAACTTATAATAAAAAAGGACAGTTATTATTAAACTTAGTTGAAACAAGTAAAAGTAAAATACATTGGGATAATGAAGGTACAGTCATAATTAATAATGAAAAAATTCCTGGAAGTAATATTGTTGATTTAATAAATGATTCACTAAGACCCTTAAAAAGAAGTGATCCAGTAGGGTGGGATAGATTTGCTGAAGTATTAAAAGATATTAAAGTACCACTCACTTATATCGGAAATCCAAAGAGATGTGAGTTTATTAACCAACTTCAAGCAAAAGATCTGAACAAACCCTCTGAGATTGAATTTCAAGAGTTTTCTACACCGAGCAGTAGAGATAAAAAGTCTACAACTAAAATACGTAAAAGGCTTGAGTGGGAAAAATGGACCCCGTACTAGAAGAAATTAACAGGATTTATTATGATCCATCTAATCCCGCTGGTTTTGGTAGTACTGATAAATTATCAAAAGCTATGAAGGGTAAAATGAATAAAAAGCAAGTAAAGGAATGGTTAAAATCACAAGAAACATACACATTACATAAACCCATTCGAAAAAAATTCCCGCGTAATAGGTACATTCTATCAAATATTAATGAACTGTGGCAAGCTGATCTAAGTGATATGCGAACTTATTCTCGATATAATGATGGTTTCAAGTATATACTTTGTGTTATTGATGTATTTAGTAAATATGCTTTTGCAAGACCAATGAAAAAGAAAAACTCAGAAACAACTAAAGAATGTTTTGAAAGTATATCTACTGAAAGTAATTTGACACCCACTCACATACAATCTGATAAAGGTACAGAATTTGTTTCAAAAGATGTACAAAAATACTTTAAATCCAAAAAGATTAATTACTATACCACTAACAATCCTGACATTAAGGCCAGTATTGTTGAACGATTTCAAAGAACACTAAAAATGAAAATGTGGCGTTATTTCACTCATAATAATACTTATAGATATATAGATCTTTTACAAGATTTAATATACTCTTATAATCACTAACAGTATTAAGATGTGCCCATGTGATGTAAATTCCAACAATATAATGACAGTTTGGACTAATCTTTATGATAGATGGTCAAACAAACTTTCTTTAGAAAATCCTAAACCAAATTTCAATGTGGGTGATTATGTTCGAATAACTAATTATAAACATGTTTTCCAAAAATGATATGAATCAAATTGGAGTGATGAAATATTTATTATATCTTCAATAATTGATAGATTTCCATGGGTTGTTTATACAATAACAGATTTACAAAATGAACCAATAGTTGGTACTTTTTATGAAAGAGAATTACAGAAAATCACTTACAACCCCACCTCATAATATAAAATAGATAAAATAATTGACACTCGTTATTCAGGTAACAGAAAAGAAGTATTAGTGAAGTGGAAAGGTTATCCAGATAAATTTAACAGTTGGATTTTAGCGTCTAGTTTAAAAGAAATATGAATAAAGAAAGTTTTTATTTAACTTTGCTCAGCAATAGTTCAATAAAATACTTTCCTGATAACAAGACCACAAATTTTTCAACGAAATTACCAAAAGCTATTGAATTAGAAGGTGAATGGTCGGTTGGAGTTGTCGAGTTTTAATATCCATGTACCATGTTTACTGTTCAAGATCATGAAAATGTTATATACATTACAAAATCTATGTTAATGCCTAATGAAGATAAACCATACATAGTGTACTACAAAAAACATATTCCAGCTACCAACTATGATAACGTTGAGCGTATTTTAAGAGTGATAAATGGTATGATGAAATAAAAAAATTTGTGTCTATTTCTGTTTTGGATGAAAATGTAACATCCGTAACATTATCACCCAAAATAAGTTTACAACTAGGTTATGAACCAAATAAAAATCTCCTAGAGAGAAATTTTGGAAAGTGTCCTGCTAATTCACACTTAGGGTTACCATCTCAACTCTTTCTTTATTGCGACATTATCGATCCTCAGATTGTGGGTGATGTTATGACTCCTTTACTAAGAGTCATTTCATTAGATCCTACAAAATACATTTATGGTGCAAATAAAATGAACGTTTTCTCTCAACCTCACTACTTACCTATTATGCGAAGAGAGTTCGATACGCTGGAAATAGTTATAAGATCGAGCACAGGACAAAAAATACCATTCCAGTTTGGAACCGTGTGTATTAAACTACATTTCCGAAAGTTATAATAATGAATTCTCTTCGTGATCATCATAAATGTCCATATGAAAATTATTATACACATCAAGCTGGGTCAGGAGTTGGGGTAATTTATAAGGGTGCACCATACCAACGGGGTCATGGTATTGGGAGCTTCTAAGGGGGGTTATTTAGATCAGTTTTACCTTTACTTTCAAGTGGTGCTCGAGTGATTGGTAAGGAGGCATTAAGCGCTGGAGTAGGACTTTTATCGGATATGGTTCAAGCGCGTCCTATGGAAGCCTCAATAAAAGATCGTCTAAAGCAAGTTAGTACGAATTTAAAACGAAAGGCTGATGAGAAAATTGATCAATTTAACATGACAAGATCTGGGTATAAAACTAAAAGAAAACGATTGACCTCGTTCATTCCACCATTAACTGCTAAAGTGAAAGCTGCGAAAAAACTGGGTCTAAAACCAAAAAATATCAAAGATATATTTTCAAATTAAATATGTCTTTCCTTCATAATCATTCTTGCGAGTGCGTTAAGTCAGAATTGGATTTGTTTGCACTACCGTCTACACAAACTAGCATTGAAAATGGATTGTGGATTCATTATAAACCAATTTCATCTCTTGGTGATGATGGACCTATAGAGTTTCAAGTTCCTGGGACAGGCGATGACTACATAGATTTGTCTCATACATTACTCCACATAAAGGCAAAAGTATTAAATCAAGATTCAACTAACTTGATATCTACTACAATAGTAGCCCCTGTAAATAATTGGCTGCATTCACTTTTTAGTCAACTTGATGTTTATTTAAACCAAAAACTTGTATCACCACCTAATAATACCTATGCATATCGAGCATACATGGAAACCCTTTTAAACTATGCTCCTGCTGCTAAACAATCTCATCTTACTTGTAGTCTTTGGTATGATGATACAGCAGGAAAAATGGATTTTACGGATGGTAAACATAGGATTTGTTTAATGATGATTGATTGATTAGTGAAAGTAAGGAAATAGAAATGATTGGTCATCTTCACGGTGACATTTTCAACCCAGATAAATTTTTAATTAATGGTGTTGAAATGAGTGTTAAATTGGTTCGATCAAGAGAGAGCTTTTATTTAATTGCTGGGTCAAACGATGTAAAGTTTAAAGTTTGCATTACGGACGCAACTCTTATTGTTCAACGAGCACGAATTAATCCAAGTGTATTATTCGCACATCAAAATTTTTAGCTTCTACCACTGCTAAATATCCTATTACTCGAGCTGAAGTAAAAGTTTTAACAATTCCATCAGGTGTTCAAGGAAAAACTCTTGATAATATATTTTTAGGGCAGGTACCCAAAAGATGTATAATTGGATTTGTGAACAATTCTGCATTTAATGGTTCCCTTACTAAAAATCCATTTAACTTTGAAAACTATGGTATTAATTCTTTTAGCTTATATATTGATGGTCAACAAATACCTTCAAAAGCTTTGCAACCATCTTTTAATAACAGTATATTTACATCAGCATATCATAATCTATTCTCGGGAACTGGTATTCACTTTCTTAATGAAGGAAATGGAATCTCTTGTGAACAGTATGCCAAAGGTTACTGTCTATTAGCATTTGACTTAACTCCTGATTTGTCAGCCAACTCATCAGCTCATTGGAATCTCATAAAGCATGGTAGTGTAAGATTAGAAGTACGATTTGAATCCTCACTAATACAAACAATTAACTATATAGTTTATGCTGAGTTTGATAATATTATTGAGATAGATAAAAACAGAAATGTTACTGTAGACTATAGTAGTTAAGGTTATAATATGTGTTGTGTGTTAGATTTTATGAGTTATGTGTAACGCATTTTGTGTGTATGTAACTATGTGAAACGTTATAAAATTAAATAAAACAAATTGTATGCAATATATTAAATTTTATTTCTTTATAAATATTCTATTTAATCTAATACAAAACTCTGTTCGAGTTTAAATTTTACATAAGCACACTGACTAAACCACTGAACATGCTGCTGCCAAGGATCATCATCATCTTCCCAATCTTTTAAACCACCACCACAATGGAAACACTTGGTCCTGTCTGCATGGCCAGTATAAAAGAAACCGGCTTCTGCAAGATCTTCAGGTTTCTGTGGCATAACGAGAGCCCAGTTTTCGAAAATGAGCAACCGGCTAGATTTTGAACTGAAGAATGGATATTCAGCTCTTGAGTACTGCATATTCTTCTCGTTTTCTTCTCCACTCAGTGTTGTAGTTTCGTTATTCAATGATGTCTTCTGTACACGTATGCCACACTCATCTCTTCGTTCTGCTCTTGTCTTCCTGTAATTTAAGTAAACAGAATCACATTCACTAACGATCAGCTAATGACTGTCATTGTTTAAAAAGTATTTTTTAACTTTTTCACTTTCTGCTATGGTCTTTGTAATATTATACGAAGGCGTTTGTGTTGTCGTAGATGCTATCCTTATTAGTCTTTACGTAATATTTAATCCTCGTGGAAGCATGTTTCCAATGATCAGTAGTTGGAATCTTGGATAGCTTCTTCATATCGTACATTTCAATTTTGATGAGATGCGTCGCTTGGTCTCCGTCGTCAGAATTAGTTGAAATGTATGATACACCAACTCTAGCGGCTCGTGCTACGGTTGATGATAACAGCTTCCTCTTTTTTGTTTTTGATTCAGCTTCAAAAAAATGATCAATCGATTGCGATTTTCTTTTTCCACCATCGCATGTGTTATTATTAATGACGATGTCATCACTCTCTTCTTGAGGGGAGAGTGGCGAGTAGTAATACTGTTTATAGGTATTTTCATCGAAGCTCAATGATTTCTGCAACAACACAGTTATCATGTTAATATCAATTTGTTAACACTTAATCATAAAACTTAAAAAAGTTAAAGTTACAGCCTATTAAAGTCCACTGCTGAACATAGGCCTCCTCTCATTTCTGAGAGGGTTTTAGGGCTAGGAAATGTTCGCTGCGCTGCCTCAATGCGTGTTGGCAAACTTCACATGCCTTCGAAATTTTCTCAGACATGCAGGTTTCCTCACGATGTTTTCCTTCACTGCTGAGCACATGGTAAATGAGCACTTAAAATTGCATTTACAATTTAATTGGTGCCGGCGGGGATCGAACCCGGGTCGCGTACTGTGATATTTACATTTTGCGCTAACCGTCTGAGCTACCACGGCTTAATCATATACACACATAATATTTAAATATAATTTGTTAACACTAAATCATACACACGTAAGAAAATAACAGAAAGAAAAGTAAGTTTGTCAATAGAATAAACACTTACATCCATGGCCTTTGATGCGTTGAAGTAACACAAATGAGGTATTGATAGATCCACTGCGGTCAAACGACCATACACTAACTCCATGACTACAGTTGCTTGGTCTTATATAGTACCAGTGAGTAATAATTCTTATCTAAAGAATTTCTGCAGTAGAATTGATAGTAACTTTATGCGTCAACAAGCTTATCTCACATTCTGTTGCTTATCTCAACATTCCTTCGTCCTTCGTGTCGTGTCTTGTTCAGTGTATTGATGACTCAAATACGTTTTGTATAACACAAAGAATGCAATTTAATATTTAGAAATCACTATAATTGATCATTCCTATGTTAGTCATTGAGTAGATTGGTACTGTAATAATCTACTAATAGCGATAATATCATGGATACACTAGATGTACAACAACGTCTGAAAAAGATTCACCCCACTCTAGAAAATAATGTTTATGCTGCCAATAAACTGCCCATGTAGACCCACGTACCAACGTATATAATATGCAATTTGGATACAGATGATAAACGAGGGTCACATTGGGTAGCTTTATATATCGATACGAATGACGTCGGTCAATATTTTGATTCATTCGGATGGGCACCTGTACGATATCATCTAGAGTTTTTAAAAAAATATTGTAAAAGATGGAAATGGAATGATGATAGGATTCAGAATGAGTGGACTTCAGTTTGTGGCGAATATAGCTTAATGTATTTGCTATATAAGTTTTAGGGATGTTAAATGCATAGTTTTACGAGTATATTTACAGGGAACACATTGTACAACGATAATTTAGTGGATGAGATGTTTCGCTCCTATTTTATAGATAATAAGTAATAAGATTTTGTATTTTGTAAATAAAAATTTAAACAAAATTAGGTAATGTGTTTTATTGATGAGTCGGATTAGTGTAGATAGGAACAAAGGAGTATAATACAATAGCACCACGCTAAGGAAGAATAGATAATGACGGTATTCAATGAACAATAGATAAGTAGATAAGAACAATGGAGCGCTAATGACGGTGGAGGTCTTCACCGGATATCAATTAGATAAGAGTTAATTGATCTGCACATCTCCGGAACCGTGCATCCTACGCAAAAATGGACCGCAGATTCGTGATCAGAGCATGCCAAAACCTTTTTTTTTTAGGATCGTGAGTCGACGAACGTCGTACTTGTACCACTTCTGACTCAGTGAGCCAGAACTGGTACAACGTAACTACTAAGAGATATGGAGTATAATAAATTAAATAAAAAAATCTGTTTTGTTAGTAAAATCTATATATTTATCTTATTATTCTAATTATAATAATAATTACACAATATAAATCGGAGCGGTGGCGAATAGGGGATATGGCGTCATAAGAGAGCGTCATACCGTTTGCCGTCATTCGAGTCGGTTTTACTGACCAGACGCGTCAATAGACTTTTCATATCATAACCACCAATTCACTTATCCATTTGCTAGTTGTTGTGGCGACCATGTTTGTGTTTTAATTTAAAGAAACCATTGCAGAAATCGTGAAGCGCTATCTGCGAGTGTTCTGCAAGACATCAAGATACTCGTGATAGCAGGGCCACAGAACGTGTTCACAGATGACGAGTTCGCTTGTCTGAAAAACATGGTCGAGAGAGGTGATTCAGTCCTAGTGGCGATGACTGACGGCGGCGAGGAGCGCATGAATACTAACATTAATTTCTTTTTAGAAGAATATGGAATTGTTGTTAATAATGGTACAGTTGTATCATTATAAATAATAGTCTATAGCTAGTACCACCAAAGCTTGAATATAGAGGGGCCAGGAAGCTAGAGGCCACAGCGCACGCATCATCCCCAACCAATAATCCGACCATATCCATACTCTTGTAATCAAGTTGAGCGATAGGTACGTGTTGTGTGTAGCCGAGATGGATCAGGCTCTTGGTCTAGATGGACTTACCTAGTTGCCATTGTTGTTATAACCTATCCTTTCCAGTCCAGTAGCTCCAAAATATCTTCCAATTTAGTCTTGGAAAGCTTTGGAGATATTACGTCACATTGTCTTACAGCTCCACCAAGTTGATGAGTTTCGTATTCTGATCCCGTTTTAGGGAAGCCATCGAAGCCTCATTGTACGAACACTCCAGCACCTCGTTATACCCATAGGTAGTCGATCTGGCGCCGCTGAAGGGACGTAGCAACGCCCAAATATCAATATTATTAGAAGCTTTCTCATAATTAGATTCTACTATTCGGTCTTTTGTACAATTTCAGAAAGGATACATATAATATCTATGTTACTTAACTTCCGAAAGCGGTTGTTCAGGAGGCTGGAAGTTATCAAATAAAGAGAACATAGAGTCTTTGTAGTAAAGTGTTTGTGCGAGACGTCTCTAAATGACTAGAAAACGGCACGTATACGCGACTGACTGCCTTTTGCTCTTTTTCAATAGTGCGTTGTCGCCTTTCTTAAACGATTTCCAGACTTCTGCTCCATGACCCCAGAGTATTGCCATCATGAAGAACGATATCGAACAGCTTCGTAAAGACATTAAGTACCGGTTTTCCCCCCGACTACAGAAGCTTCGCTGTAACTCTATTTTCATCCAGCGTCATGTTTTGTATTAGATACTGGAAAGCCATTCTAATTTCGCTCATACGTCTTTGATGTCACCGTAATATACTCTAACGATGGTGTGTGAAGCTGTTCGTAGAAGTTATCATTACAGCTTATCAAAAGTCCACTAATAAACACCACCATAGATGGGAGAATCCATCTATTATGGAGAACGTAGATGGGGAACCCCTCTGAGGGGAAATATTATCATTATATAGACATCTTAAGACATCAATGAACAGTTGCCGTCTGGTCATCATAATGAAGTCAGTCGCATAGATCAGGTCCTTGTTCAGTGGGGAAATAAAGTTCATCATAAAGAGTATCTCCTTCTTCTTCATGAAGTCGGCCAGCTGTTTACCAATTGTGTTCCCTTGCCCTATTCCAAATTTAACTACGTTCAGTTTACCGTCCTTTCTTGTACCTAGTTTTGCGTTGAAGTCCCCTATTTACACCCTATCCGCCTCCACCTCTTCATAGAAATATATGCTAAGGTTGGTGCTTAAACCTATAAGATATTTAACGACGGTACGCAACCTTTATTGACACACTCCCGAAGTCGACCACGTTGTTAATGAGACCTTATTGTAGACAATTTATCTGTCACCTCCTTAGAAAAGACGGTGGAGGAGGACGGAGGGAGGCCCCCTGTGATAAAATAAAGTGCCAGATTCGAGGATTATCTTGTGTTCCCAGATAATCCTATTATATTATCTAAGCGCATCTTGCCTATCTACTATACCTACTTCAGAAATTTTTTCTTGGACATTAGGATGCGTACGTTAAATGCTACCCGGTAAAGTCGTCGAAAACAACAATCGAACATCAGCAGGAAATTCTTTGCACGCCCGCCCCGTTGTTCTTATACTTTTGCCTGTAATAGCGAGGAGAACTGGACTGGCAACCATTCACCAGGTATAATCGCCATAGTTGCCATTCTTGGCAAGTGGATTGGCAACTGCGGTTTTTATCGTCAAGTTATGAGGGGGATGTTGCTACTATTTCCTGGCTTAGTTCCCCTCTGTTCCCATACTAGCCACGGAAATTATTTTTCGCCCATACCTACACCATGGCTTTGTAATTATTATTATTTTATGTAATTGAATTTTTTATGTCTTAAGTTATTTATTGTCTGTTTCTCTAACTTTAAACTCCGAAAATATTGAGCCGAAGTCCGAGCCCAATAAGAGTATCAAGATCATATCAAATATGCAAATTTTTAAAATTATTATTTGTTGCTCAATTCGTTTATAATTGTTTTTTTTTTAATCTAAAACCTCTTCCATGCAAAGACTGTGTGGTGCGTGCCAAATACAACAAGTTCTACCATCCGAAGGAGTGTCACATCTCCAACGGCGTGCTAAACCGAGGCGTCATGAAGCACATTATGAAGATGCCCAACTACACCGCCGAGTCTGATGACTTTCTGTAAGTTGAACAAATAACTATAAATAAAACTAGTTTTTAGGAATTTTACTCGGAACGTCGGGAATATAAAATAAGATAATACACAAATGTGTAGCGTTCGGGTAAACGTAAAGTTAGTAGCGTCACAGAATTCATATGCTCAGTATATTCATTTTTAATAATTATAAGAACCGTATTCCTCCGTGGAAGCGTGATTTTAGGACAACCATCAAAACATCGGCGCGTTGCGGCGATTCAGTGCTCTATGCTCAGATTATAGATGTAGAACAATGATCGTTTAGATTACAGAACAATGTTCGCTCAGATTATAAAATAAAGTTTATTTATTAATGCTTTATCACCATTCTATATACCTTAAATTAAAGTGTTATAAAGCGCGGGCTTGATGCTTTTTGGCATTCTCTCCCAGTCAAACCCAAATACAAAGTTCTGTGAACTAAGGCTCCGTGCACCCAAGCAAAATACTTTTACATTTAGAATATTAGGTCTTTACCTATAAAATTGCCGTTTTTCATGATATAAGTGATTTTTTTTTCTAATTTTTTATTTCTACTAACCAAAATAACCACCCATGCAATTGAAGAATCTTTGCGAACGCCGTGGCTGTTTATTGACGCCATTTAAAAAAAATAAACTAGACGGGAGGCAACAAATTCTTCAAAGGTATTTTGTACTGCCTCTCGGGTACTGATTTTTTCCCCGCCAAAAATTTATCCAAATTCTGGAAAAAGTAGAAATCTGTAGGCAAAAGGTCTGGTTAGTAAGGCGGATGAAGGCGGATGAAGGCGAGCTTCCAACCCCAGCTCTTGTAACTTGGAGACCGTCTGTTGTGCAGTATGAGGTCGGAGTTGTCGTCCAGGAGCAGCGGGGATGAGCTACTGACCAAAGCTGTTTGGCAACGTGCGAGCTTCTTCGTTATTGTGTTCAGTTCTTCACAGTACACATCTGCAAAAATGCTCACACCGTTTGGTAAGAAGCTGTGATGAATCACATCAGCGCTAGACCACCAAACAGTGACTCACTTTTCCAGGGGTAAGTTTTCATTTAGGGCATTGTTTGGATGCTGAACTAGGATCCAACCGACTTGCTGAGCGCTTGCGATTGTCAAACCGAATCCATTTTTGGTCGCAGGTAATAATAAGTTTCAAAATTCCTTCGTTTGTGTGCTTGCTGAGCAGTGCAAGGCACTTCTCGACGCATGCTTCGCGCTGGCGATCATTGAGTTCGTAGGACACCCATATGTCAAGCTTTTTTTACCTTGCCATTTTGACGCAAATAAGCCAAAATTGTTTTGATGCTAATGTCGAAAGCTGTTGCTAACTAACCCGTAGATTGAGTATTATCTAAATATATACTTATATACTATATACTTATATACTTTATATAATATATAAAGTTTCCGGACGACCACGGGTTCATTTTTTAGATCGAAATTTCCAGTACGGAAGCGGGCAAACCAATAACAGTGTTACGTTGCTACCACGACGGTACTCATATTCCAAATGACCAGTGTTGCTGAACAGAAATTTCATAGATATTAGACTTATTATAAATACAGATAGGTAGGTAAACAGATAGGTTTTTCTATTATATATTTTACTAGCTGGCTCGGTAGACGTTGTTCTGACCTTTCCCTCGACCCTTTGCCCCTATATTTTTTTTAATTCACAATAAAAAATTATTGAGGGTCACTTGTCGAGATATAAACTATACTATCTCTCTAATTGGACCAATATATACGTGTTACATTATTCGCGACACATAGTGAGCATATTTCGGATATATATAGGGATGTTAATGTCAGGATATTATAATTGATAAAGTAACTTCTACAACTTGTTATGGAGTCGATATTTGCAAGTATGCGAATACATTTTTTCTGAATTAGAAATACTTTGTTAGCGTCTGTGCTGTTACCCCAAAGTACCACACCGTAGCGTAGCCAGGCGTCTGCGTACGCGTAGTAGGCACAGGTTGCTGTTTTTAAGTCGGTGGTTTTTTTAAGTTCTATAAGAGCGTATGTAAAACTAGATAACTTTTTGACAATTTTATTAATGTGTTCCTTCCAATTTAAATGTGCATCTATATTTATACCCAGGAGACAGTGAGAGTTAACAGATTCTAAGGGAATATTTAGGTATTGGTAGTTGATATGTAAGGGACATTGGTAGTTGAGACGTTTATATATATATATATGTAAATTAGATTTTAATTATGGCTAAGCGGTGTTGTACTTTCAGATTTAGTATGTCAAATTGTAACAATTGTAGGTAGACCTCTTTAAATGAATAAAAAATAACATAAAAATAATATAAATAAGTGAAATCAGCTTAAAGCATCATAAACAAAAATCTTAAAAGAACAAGAATCTCTGTTAATGCTGACTGGTAGAGATGAAAGAACTAATGAACAGCATTTGCATAAGATTATGCCAATAGTTTAGTATGTCTGGTGATTATTTGTGGGATGGCAATATTTCTTTAATCACATGTTGCAGACTAAGTATTTTCATGTTTGTAAACATTTGCCCATGTGACCGGCATTATTCTTAAGTATTAAGTGCTTTTGTAAAAAAAAAACAATTAAAAATTTAATTGCATTATCACGCATTATCATCACTGCAGTCTTTAACTCATCGACTGCTGAATAGGCTTTAATGAAGCATGGCTTCCAACCCTTTTGCCATGCATGACAATTTTGACAAAACCGCCTCAATTTACAAGAAATGCCTTGATTATCAGACGATTCTTTAATAGATTTATAATATAAAATTAAGTAGTTATACTCACCTATAAGTGTGGAAGGAAGATTGAAATTAGATAATAAAATTATTTTAAACATTACAGAGAAGAACCAGCGACACCTACCTTCGTATATCCTTACGGTGCAACATTGACAGTGAAAAAACCTGCAGCGGCCATCTTGTCTAGCAGCGACGTCTGCTACCCTGTGAAAAGACCGGTTGCTGCTTTGTACACCTCTGATAAGAGTGGAGGTACTAGAAACTCTACTCAAACAGTGGAAAATTATGCTACATTGTAATCTTTGTTTTACGTAATAACTTTTTTGACTTTTATATGTTTTATCGCTTTACAATAACGCCACGAGCAACTTTTTGAAAATCTAACATGTATGTACTACAATAGCGTATCTTGTTATACAATTATTTATTTAAAACATCCTGCTGGATGAAGGTTGCTCTGCGAGCTACCGAGAGAAAGCTATTCCCAGAAATTTTCTGCGTAAAAAAACTCTGAATGGGGATATCCTCTTTAGAACCGACCCATCCCAACGGATAAGTAAGGTGAAGAGGCGAATGGACCGGCTATAAAGATCAAAGAACCGATAACGACAGAGGTGGCTTAGGACCGTATTTTGTAGCATTACTTGAGGAGGCCTATGTTCAGCAGTCGACTTGCAATGGATTGTGATGATGATCTCAATAGTACATTAAAAGATGCATAAGTTAATTAAGTAAATCTTCTTTAACAGACTCGTATGATGTTGATGCTACGCATGGAGATGTATCTAGTTACCTCACATATAATACCATCCACTTGAACTTATGTTTATTAGATTCCTTGTCTAAGTCTAAGGCAATACGGAAGATGCAACCACTGTTGAACTACTGTGTTCTTTTTTGAAGGGATACAGAACTACTAGATATAATTTTACATTTAATATAAAGAAAAAGATAAAGATAAATTTAAAAAATTATCTTTACCTTTATCATTTAATATAAGCAAGAATTTTCCCGATGAAACTCCGTTTGTGAGATAAAGGCGTTAAACATTAAGATAAATCAGTCTTCTTTCCTCAGGTAAGTTATTCGTCATCGGTTCTGGACACTTCTTCGCTGATCAATATTTGGAGAGCGAGTGCAACGACCTCATTCGAGAAATGATATTCAATTACCTTGGAGGAGTTACGGACTTACATCTAAATCCCGTCGATGTGGAAGACCCTGACGTAAGTAGAAGACTTTTATTATCTTATCGTTCCCTCTCACACCGGGAGGAATTTAATAAAGTAATTTTTTTCTGTATCTACCTTCTTTTATAAAGGGTTGTAAAGGTCCACGTCTCAACATAGGCCTCCCCTTATTCCAGTAAGGATTTTCTATAGCATGGAAAGCGGATTGGTTATCGTAGCCGGATATTTGGAAACGGTCTCGTACATTTGACGCTGCTTGCCCTCGCCATTCTTGTTATACATCTGGTATTACCAGCTTATATTCCTTTGTTGCGATTTAAGTATTAAACAATAGGTAATTTTTATAATCGAAAAGGCATCCACTTTTTTTATATAGAATAAGGGTGACAAACGAGTACACAGTCCACCTGATGGTAAGTGGATGCTGTGATCCATTGACATCTACATTTATCCTCAATTAAGAATCAAAATGCGTTGTCACCCCAGAGGACTAAGATGGAATGCCTATCGTTTCCAGTAAACAGGGTCTCCAGTTCTATATACTAACCTTACGAAATACAGCAGCACTAAGCTGCTATTTTACGCTGGTATTATCTGAGAGAGTGGTCTTATCTCGATCGAGCCGTCCCATTCATGCTACAACCACAATATAGCTGCATCATGGTCCTGTCACGTAAATTACTGTACCACTGGTATTTCAAGAGACACGAGCAAATGTACGGATTTAACACGAATCTGTTAGCTCCACCGGGGAAGGACAACTCTCGCACTAGAATACCAAAAACGGCTTATTGGTGCTTTATTGCGTATAGTGATTGTAGAAATCCGGGGACCGGTTTAACCTGTAACGAGGCATTCCATTTTATTCCTTTAAGATGACAACACGTCATTGGTCATCATCTGCATTTTGATTCTATTAATAGAAGATAGATGGATGAACCAAATGGTATGCCTGTTAAATATACTTCTAAATAAAGTAGTTACTGCAGTCCACGAACACCTGCACCTTCAAACGAAGGCTACAAGTGATTTGTCGGTTCTGGGGACAAAAATGAAATACCTCACAGGAAGGAATTATAACGACTCTACAGACTCTTCGACATAACAAAAATAGGTTTGAATATGGTACCCATCTACTCAATTTCTATATAGAAAAGGAACCTCGGTGTTTACAGATTTATGCCCGGTATCTATATGTACACAAACGAAAGCACAGTTGTGTAGAGATACTAGACGATTGCTTAGGCCCCTCGGAACCAAATCCAGTCCGAAAAACAAGCTATGGAGCAAAGCTAATCTTACGAGATTTTCAACTTCAACGCTTCCAAAACCAAAGCGCGTCTCTTTACTGCTTAAAGGAGCCCGCTCACACCTTAATTTTCAAAATGTATCTTTTCAGTATACTGATTGCCTTAAAAAGTGAGATTTCTCGAACCTCAACTATGATTGGTTCAATGAGTACAGGGCCACAAAGCAGCTGCAAAGAAACGAATGCGTCCTTGCAAGGGTGTGGCGATATCACTGAGACAGCTTCTTACCTTATATAAAGCGCAAATCCGGTCGTCACATAAGTCAGAAAATAACGTCTAGCAGAATTAGACTCAGTGCAGATACGTGCTAAAAGGCTTATTGGTAGCCCTGATATGATTAAAATCTTGTCACTCTCGAGCACAGGTGCAGAGTAGCCACCCTCTCTAATAGGATGTATTTAGGATAGTGTTAGGAATTACATGGCTATATCCCTCTCCTTTCCACTATCGGACAACCAGGTGGTCGGCGGGTCGTTTGTTTTTCGATATTCGAATAAAGTTAAATACAGCGAAGAAGTTACATAAAGTTACATAAAGTTACAAGAAGTTACATTACAATCAGGGCATCTTTAAGGTATAGGTGATTAGACTATCTTTAGTGATTTGGATAAACGCTTCTAATAGTTTCACGTTATTAAATTTAAATTATTATTAAACTAATTATAAAAAAACGATGCGTTTCGCCTCAAGGCGCCATCTGGGTATTTGAATAGACCATTGTTACGCTAAGACAGTGCGATTTACCATCTAGGGTTGCATTACCACTTACGACCGGGCAACACTGTAGTCAAACACTGGCTTATAATAAGTTACAAAAGACCCTATCGTCTAGTAAATAGAGGTGCTTCCTTGCAGGTGAACGAGTACCGGACGCTGGGCGACGCGATGTTCCTCAGCAGGGTGCCACTGCCGACGCCCGGCACGGCGCCGCCCCCCCGCCTCGCCCCACTGCACCCACACGCGCTCTTCACCTGGAGCCTCTTCTCACTTAATCTGGCTCAATGTAATTATACTGCTAATCACGTACGTACAGACGTATACACCCACCCAGTCAATAGTTATACCCGTTACGTTTACAGGCTGTCATCATCACCTCATAACGTGGGATTTATGCCACGGTTGCTATTAGTCGCAGGCAGGCATTTTGGTAACCACATTTTTTATAATTTTTGATATCTTATCCGTAAGATGGCGCTGCCCTTCTCCAGTTTCAGTCTCCCTCTGTCGCCTCTTACGACACCCACGGGACGATATGGGGTCGTGGATATTTTTACACCACCGATACTCGGTTAAAAGCATCTAAATACGAGGGCGGCACTGAAAATTTCGGGAATCAAGGAAGTGACACAACATTACTATTTAAAAATGTATTTATTGCTTTTCGAAGTATTCTCCGCGAAATTTGACACATTTTTCCATACGATGGAACCAATCATTGAAGCAACCATTCCATTCAGAATTTGGGGTCTCCAAAATGGCCGTTTTGTAGGCGTCCACAGCTTCTTCAGGTTATGAAAATCTCTGTCCACGCAATTTTTTCTTTATTTTAGGGAAAGTATAGAAATCGTTAGGGCTTAGTTCGGGGCTGTACGCCGGATGGTCTAATATAAAATGTAATATAAATCTAATATAAATAAGGCGGATGTTCTGTGTGCGGTGTGAGAACTCGCATGGTCGTGATGGAGGATGATGCGGCGGTTGCAGTTCTCTTTACGGAGTTCAGAAACGACCTGTGGCAAATAAATGCTAGCATACCATTCTGAATTAACCGTTCTTTGTCCCTCAAGAGGAATAGTCGTAACATGGCCGGTTTTGGAGACAAACGTGGCCACCATTTTTTTTGCAACACTCCGTGAACGAACAATTTTTGTTGGCTTTAACTCGTTTTCGAACACCCGAACTCGTGACTGGTTTTTTGTTTCGGGTTCGTACGCGTATATCCAGGATTCGTCACCTAATACGATGTTGTATACAGCATTTGAGGATCCTGCGTGGAATCTTTCGAGAGTTCTGACGCACTAAGAAACGCGAGCCGCTTTCTGCTCTTCACAGAGCGAATGCGGTATCCATCGGGAAAACTACTTTTTTACACCTAATTGTTCATGCAAGATTATTTGTATTTGACTCATGCCAATGTCTAAAGTTGCCTGAATTTCGCTGTATATCACATGTCGATCTTCCTCAATCAGCTTACGCACAGCACCAACGTTTTCTTGGGCGACTGCAGTTTTTGGACGACCTTGACGGGGATCATCACTGAGCTTGACACGTCCACGTTGAAATTCAGCAAACCAGCGATAAATTGTGGTTTTGGATGGAGTTTCATCACCAAATGCAGAATTCATCCGGTCAACACACTGATTTTGTGTTAAACCACTTCGAAAGTCATAATAAATCATCGTTCTTGAATTTTCTCGAGTCAATTCCATTTTCTCACCGACTAAACAAGTTTGACAAAACCTTGTGACAAGACCGAGAATCTTTTTTTAAATAAATAAATGGTATTCGATTTTTAAAACCAAGGAGTTTTCAATTAAAAAGATTTTAGTATGACAGGAACAGTGGAAATATTCCATTCCCGATACTTTTAGTGCAGCCTAGTATAAGTTATATTTTTTTAAAAGTTTCACATTGGTAACCATAAAGGTTGCAAAGGGTGGATTTAATGCCAGTTAGCATTTTCGGCCAGCCAACCCATAACGTGGTGTAAACTTGTGACCGGTGCCTGAAATAACTAAATTATAATAAACAGAAATAAAAATAACACATTATTGTATTAGCATCCATAGCACCAGGGAAATCCTAGTATTTTATAAATGAGTGGGGGGGGGGGGCAAACGAGCATGTGGCTCATCTGATGGTAAGTGACTACCGCCGCCCATGAACAACTGCAACACCAGGGGAATTGCAGATGCGGTCGGACCGGCCTTTTAGAAAGGAGTAAACTCTTTTCTTGGAGGTCTTATCGGTCCGGAAAAACTGCTGGTGGTAGACGATTCTACAAAAAAAGTTATGCGAGGTCCAATAATCCAGGTGGTAAGGATCTCGAGTTCTGTCGC
Organism: Parnassius smintheus behrii; assembly: GCA_036936625.1. Lineage (NCBI taxonomy): Eukaryota > Metazoa > Arthropoda > Insecta > Lepidoptera > Papilionidae > Parnassius > Parnassius smintheus. The sequence goes on from JAUPFT010000028.1 coordinate 32,315,163, forward strand.
AATGTGCGATGGTGAAATTATGTGGCTGGAATTAATACGAAAAATACCTCTAAGCACGCCTCGTGGTAGTACGATACGCAAAGAGATGCAACATCTCTTCGCAGTGCCAGTGAGTCAAGCCCTCCGGAAAATGCTCGGTTGCCGACGATCAATGTATAAGATAATTGTCCTGAAATATTTATTTGTTATTCCAGTGCCAGAAGTCCTCGGGTTGTACGATGCCTTAGGAGTTAAACATGAACCTCTGAGGCTCATCGCACCGCAGTTTGAGACACCGTACCCACCATTACAGCTCGCGGTATGTGTAAATTTTGTTTTCGAGAGGAAATCTCATTCCAGCAAACGTAGCATCTCTAATAAAGTGATGACCTATATGATCCCACAAGGTCCCGCAGCAGGAATTCGTTCCTTTTTTAAAATTTAATATAGATCGTATGTTATTCTAATTAAAAGTAATTTTTACTTTACCACTGATTCAGAAATAAACCTCCGTCCTCGGAAGAACCTACAAGAAACCCAGTGGGCCTTTTTTAAATAAATTTAAGAATATGATAATGTGGTTAGAAACTATTTACAGAATTTATTTTAGAAACAGCTTGGACCACTTCATGGGTTATTATTAACCATGTATTCCTTTATATCATAATAACCCTATTTATACAGTTTTTGTATAAATAGGGTTATTAAATATTTAAACTTGGTAATGGAGAGACCTTGTATATTTTCTGGGACTTTGTTGTAATAGCGTATACGAACATTGTCCCAAGAATGAATAACTGACTGTGGAGTCTAGAAACTAGTATCACTAGCTTGTGTTTGTTCCTAGTGTTTACAGAGTGTATATCACTTCTTTTACTAAAACTACCTTTCTTTTCATGAACATACGTTAGATTTTCATAAATATACTAAGGGGCCAAAGTTAATATATTTATTTCTTTTTTTGTAAGATACTCTCTCGGTTTTAGGTTGTAAATTGCTCTTATGCAAAACAAAAATAGTTTCTAAATCAGCCGCATTCCCCCATAGCAAAATTCCGTATGACATTATGCTACGGAAATAAATGAAATAAACTAATCTAGTTATCTTGACACTAGTGAGATCTCTAATTTTTTTTATAGCATAAGCTGTCAGAGCTTATTACGCTTGCTAGTTTGGCTATATGAGGATATCCGGGCGGCGTTTATTCCACACAATCGTATTTCTTTGTTTTCTCCATCTGTCGTTATCCACACATCCCTGGACAATTGACCAGTGACATTACACTAGAACAAAATATGTTTTTACAAAGTATAGAGTGGCCCTCCACTAGATGGGGTGACGATCTGGTAATAGAATAAGAAGGATCAGGTGGTTCACGACCGTGCTTTGTAGCATTGAAATTGTTCACAAAAGTTGTGACGACTCAGTAGCATTGTTCATTTTAAGGTTTTTCCGCCAACATTCCGAGAACCGCCTCCTCCTCCACTGGAACTCTTCGACCTAGATGAAGCATTCAGTTCAGAGCGCTCTCAACTCGCTAGATTGGCCAACAAATGCTTGCAGCCAGCTTTTACAAGAATGGGACAAGGTATAGTCTAAAGTCATATAAGTTTATTGAAACTACAATTTTAATAAGTATTTATAATCTTATATTGTATAATGGTTCCGCCACACTATGTGCTTCGCGCTGCTCATCACTCTACCACAGAATAAATAATAGTACTACGTAGCTCTACTCCTCGCGCTACCGCGATGTTGCCTTCTCTGCCCACACACTGCTCTACTCGCGCAACTAATCGTGACACTCCGCACTAGGTCGCTCGTGTTTAAAACACAATGGTTGTTAAAACTGTGGCCATCCCCAGCGAAGCTGGTGGATCACATCTATTCATCGCATTAGAACAATGTTTCCATAACTAGTGTTCGATTCGAACGGCGTTCGCGCGTTTATGTGGTCAGCCACTCGCGCTCATGTTGCCGGTCCTTTGACTCGCGCCAAAAAAAAACCGACAAAATAAGGAGCGATGGGCATGAAGAGAGGCATGACGTGCGGCATGACAAGTATTGTGGCCACATTACGTCTCTGACTCCTTTCCTCGCTACTTCCCATACCATTCGACGAGTGTGTGGCGGGAGGAGGGGGGGGGGGAGTAAAAAGTATCTATTTCTATTTTGAAGCTTTATGGTGATGATTTAAAGAAATTGATCACCTATGTGTTTCTTCATATTTCTTCTTTATCAGAATATTATACACTTTGTAATGTTGTATTTATTTAAAGATCAACTAACATTAGAATTTTAACAAAAAGTAACACAAAACAGCACTAATTGTTGCACAAACTGAATCTCTGAAATTGCATTTTTTATAAAAAAGGATGACAAACGAGCACACAGTCGACCTGATGGTAAGTGTATGCTGTGGCCCATAGCCATTCACATTTATCCACAATTAAGAATCAAAATGCAAATGCGTTGTCACTCCTGAGGATTAAGATGGAATGCCTCGATTCCAGTAGAAAGGATCTCCAGTTCTCTACACTCACCATACGAAACACAGCAGCATTACGCTGCTACTTTACGCTGGTATTCTGTGAGAGCATGGTCCATCCCCGGTCGAACTGACCCATTTGTGTTACAACTATAATATGGCTGCAGCGTGGCTCTACCACGTACAAAATAAGTATAAAAATAAAAGTGACAAACCAGCACACAGTCCATCTTATGGCAAGTGGATACAGTAATCCAACACACATCTTTACTTAGAATCAAAATATAGATTCGTTGTCCCCCCTGAGGACACAACACATAGACATACCATAGCGGCATTATACTGTTATTTTAATCTATTAATCTGTGCGAGTGTGGGTGCTGCATCCATAAGTCACAGAAGTGATCTACTAACTAATAAAATTAAAAAGGAGATGGCAACAGCATCGAAATAAAACAATAAAAACTGCGGTTTCCAACTCGTCTGCTAATTATGACAAGTTTTTTTTTTTTAAATTCTTAGAAAAATGGCTTTGTTGCTGATGCGATTATGACGCCCTGGTAGTTACAACAAAATTATTAAATAGGAGAAATTAACAAATAAATTAATTAATTACTTCATCTCTTATTCAACACAAAGTTTTTTGGCATGAACTGATAACGGGCTCTTACGAGGAAATCTCTGTTCAGCAATAGACTTTTGATAGGCTGAATTGAATTTTCTGTGCAACCGATAGCTTTCAATAAACTTTGCTGTTGGTTATATTCCGTCCGGTTTTGCGATCATCAAGCCGAAAGCCAAGCTTGACGCTTATGATAAATGCTCCCAACGACTGAAGGGATCCCATGTGACTTTTATGTCGGCTTTATCAGATGAAGAAGGAGATGAAGAATTTATCTTATCAGCACTTATTGCCAAAGTTGGAATCTTCCAGTAGGTCATCATCATTTTCTTCCCAGGTGATGGGCGACAACTAGAAAACGAGCTGGAGTACTTTATCCGCGAGTGCGGTCGCGTGGTGCGCTTGTCTAGAGCACAGCCTGCTGAAGAAGGACCTACGGGGAAGGCCATACTGCATCAACTCGCAGTACAGCTGGCTACTTTTAAAAAAATAGCGCCCAGGGAAGACTAAATGAAGATACTAAAAGATTTGTACTCCGTTTGCTTATTTGAGATAAAATGTGAAGTACTCGTAACATCCTAATAATATATACCAGGCAGGCCTTTTAAATTTTGTCGTTTACACATTTACCGGCAATTTTGAATTTGAAACTGTTCAATATTCAAATTTGTTTAAAGTCAGAATCACAAAACAATTGCAAGTTTTAGTCACAGAGTCGTTTTGAAACTGTCAGGACACGTATGAAAATGAATCCAAGGGAAATATCCGTGCAATAATTTTCTACAACTTTCGAAGAGGTCTACACGGCTTCAATGTTTCCAAAAGCTAACTTCCGTTTTCTATGATGAAGCCCCATGTCTGAGAAATGTCAAATGTTGTCAATGTTTAGAATTCCAGCGTAGACACACCAATCCTAGTGACAAATCTCGTGAACGAAGTTCAAAATCCGCCTTCACTGAAAATAACATCGTTGCTGTGAGAAAACTAACTCTCGAAAATTGTCATGAGACATATCGACAGATAGAGACGTTATTAGACATCTCAGGGACAACCATTCAAAGGATCTTGCATGAAGCGCTTGGTGTAAGACAGCAAATTTGCCTTCGGATCAAACATTTGCTATCCGACGATCATAAGGCGACCTGCGTCAGATGGTGTAAGAAAATTCTTCAAAGGTTCAACCAAGAAGAGTTAAATCAAGTTTATGACATCAACAGTGGTGACGAATCTACAATCCCGATTTTAAACAACAATCTACAATTTGGGTCTTCCAAGACGAGCCCAAGCCATGGCACGCAAATCTTACAAATACAAAATAATGAGATAATAATATTTGTGAATAAAATGTCTAACATAACAAAATGTCAATAATTAATCAATAATTAGGTAATAGATACTTAATAAATATTTCACAATTGGTCCAGTAGCTTTATATCAGTCTAGTTGCTATTACGTATCGTAGTTTAAACATTCCTCTACAGTATAAAAAGCCTTTTCACTGAGCCATTTGTATAATTCTCTTTTAAATTTAATGACAGGTAGGTCTTGAATTACTTGTGGTATCTTATTATATACTGTCACACACATCCAATAGCAATTTTCGCACTCTTGGGTATTGTAGTGGAAACCAACCTATTCCTATTTCTAGTACCTCGTTTGTAGAAATCTTTAACTTGTGTGAAATAACACATATTATTTTTTACAAATTTCGCTGCTTCAAAAATATATAGCTAAGGAAGTGTCAAAGTTTTCAAGGATTTAAACAAAAGCTGACATGGCTTGTTAGGTACATTACAACATATAGCTCTAACACTCTTTTTTGTGCAATCAACGCCTTTTTATGTCTGTGCTATTTGAATAATAGCATGAACCCCATATAATGAGTCCGTATCGCAGGACTGATTCAACGTAAGTGAAGTACGCAGTAAGGGCTGTTTAAGTAGTAAAGTAAGCCGTAGAATGGTTAATTCAAAGTGGTATACCACAGTTTGTTTACCACAAGTCATCGCCAATTTTCGAAAATTTAACCCAAAGCGACACATCATCCTACACCATAACAACGTAAGCTCACACAGCGCTGGTCAAACGATTGGGTATTTGAAGCAGGAAAACATAGAAATTCTTGACCATCTTCCATACAGTCCTGACCTAAGATTTATTTACAATACTTAAAATTAAGAAAAATCTTCGGGGTCAAGGGTTCCAGTCCGGTGAAGAAGCAGTTGACGCTTTCAAAACAGCCATATTGTATACCCCCACTTTGGAATGGAATAAATGTTTTAATAACTGGTTCGAGCGAATGTAAAAGTATATTAAACTACGTGTCTACGTTGAAAAAAAAAAGTACTAAGTATAAGGTTCTAGTTGTATTTTTGGTCAAACGACAAACCTCAGAAGGTATGCCTCGTGTAATCTACAAATTAGCCTCATGAAGAAAAGACTTGCAGGTTAGAACATTTATTAACACAGTCTAGTAAATAATATCTTATCATAATTTATAGGACTGTGCTATTAAATAGACTATGCATAGATTAACCCATAGAATACTACAATACATACACAATAGAACGGGGGAGTGGGCGGAGCCCGTGTAACCAAAATGTCACAAGAGGTCAATTCACACGTATAAATGTCAACACGAGATGTGTTTTGACGTTACAATCGTTTCCAAATTTCGCACGCAAATCATTTAGAAAATACCAAAATGCAAACTATTTACATATAAATATGTATTAAAATTTAAACGATTTTTTTAATGAAGTCTAAAATGTGTAAATTTACTCAGTTTGTCAACACAGCGAATCGGGTTTGTAGTAGTGATAGTACGACGTAATTGCTTGTATGTGTGCTCCCGGCGACGCCGCCGAATCTCGTACAAAATAAGTTTGACAGCCATTCTATTGTGTATTACAGTATTCTATGGATTAACCTAAAGGTTAATTGCTGCTATACGCATCTGAAATTCCTAGGTCTTTCGCTGCAGCTCATAGAAAAAAGCTATCAAATTTAAACCGAGAATGCGTTGTCACACATAAGCCTGAGACCAAGATGGATGGACTCACTGTCTGGGATTATACTATATCTCTTACTTAATATGGCGGAAAACAGCAGTGGATGCTCTATTACTCGATGACAAAATAAGATCCTAACCACATAGCAACGGAAGTTAAAAGAAGTTGGAATGAGAGTCTAACAATAATTTATATTAAAGTGCTAAAGCATTAATTAATGTTCAAATAACAATTATGCAAAGTTAACAATAAAAACCTAAGTCCAAAGATTAAACATCACAACTAACATAAGAAAATTGTAAATGTACAAATAAGATTTTATATAAAATATATTAAGGAACCTTATTATTAAAATTGACGTAAATTTAGGAAGCGCATAATTTTGTTCTCTCTCTTTCCACTTAATAACAATAGAAAGAGACAGGCATAGAGATAATTAGCAAGTAATTTAAGTAAGCAATCAACTAAGGCCGTAATTTTTCAATCATTACATACAATTATTTATAGAATAAATTACAACCTTATTGAATATAAAAGTGAACCAAATGAACTATTTTATTCAAATAACTTTAATTCGTGTTTGTTATATTTTTATACTATGAATAAATTTTATCTGATGATTAAAAAATCAACCCAAAGTATCGCAATTTAATTTCAAACTGACATGTAAGCGATATTTTATTATATATTAAGACAGTTTAAGTAAATGAATAATTGTAGCAAATATGTTAAAAGATAATAACTATCTAAAATCGGAGTAATAAAATAAAATTATGTGTCTTACCCTAGTTTGAAGAGCACCTCCCGTCCTTAATACCAACCACTACTCCCAACATCACTATTCACTATACAACACGTGTTCCAAACGATACATCATCAAGTGAAACCTACGAGCACTTAACTTAACCCTATAGAGACGTAATACAAGGCGACCCAAACCTGTCAACTCGTCAGTGACTAGTCACTGATATATTTCGGAACACTTTTGTTTCCCGCCAGTGGCGACCAAGACCTAGAACCGAAGAGACGGCTTGTATTTAAAATATAAATTGAAATCAATTTACGGCATCATGTCTTGTTGTGCCTTTAAATGGTGGGGAAACAACAGTAAAACATGTAGCGTAACAACAAACAATATAACTTTTCATCGGTAAGTATATTTCTTTATTTTACAAATTATTTTCAACATTTTTATTACGCAACAAGGGTCAAGTTAAACTGGACGGTACCGCCATGCGTCACTCCCCGTCCTTTTTGCATTTACTGCAAACATGTATGTCTGTCTCTGCTTATCATAATTAGCCTCGTGACGCTAATGACTAGTGCAGTGCGGTATATTTATTTCGTATTGTCGATATTTACCCACAAAATGATTATTGTATTTAGATATCGTTGTTTTGGATATATTAGATATAGACGGATACGTAATTTATGAATTATATATATATATATATATATATATATATATATATATATATATATATATATATATATATATATATATATATATATAATTTTATATTAAAGTATTACTAAGAATAGTAGATTATTATTTACTACTCTTAGTAATACTTTATAATATTAATTATAATTATTCTTTCCGTTTATGAGCTTTGGGTAATTACGATAACAATGTTGTTTTATTTAAACTGTATGATTTTTTCCCTATAGGCTTCCAACATCATCAATTTCACGCCGAAGAAACTAATCGTATTATGATTTAACGAAAAGTGTAATGAAGAAATATATTGACACAAGAATGACATTTATACTTAAAAATCAAAAATTGAAAGGAAAATGTGCAGTTAGGAGAATATATACAAAATTAATTTATTTTAAAAATCAATAATAGCACTTAATAAAATAAATATAATAAATAAACATGAAAATCTTTTTTATTCTCATTTCAATCTCACCGTACTGCCTAGTAGTGCCTCGACCTTGAGCCGAACTATCTTGCATATCTCCTATGGGGCCTTTTTCATAAGATAGGGTAACAAACGAGCACACAGTACACATGATGGTAAGTGGTTGCTGTGGCCCATAGACATCTACATCTATCCTCGTTTACGAATCTAAATGCAGATGTGTTGTCACCCACGGGGAATGGAATGCCTCGTTTCTATTAAAAAGGGTCGCCGGTTCTCTACACTCACCATACTAAACACAGCATAAAGCTACTATTTTATGCTAGTATTCTGTGAGAGCGTGATCCTTCCCCGGTTGAGCCGACCCCATTCATGGTGCAACTATACTACTGATATAATGGCAGCATGGCTCTACCACGTATTAAATATTTAAATTTTTTATTTAAAGTAATTTTACGCTAAAGTTCAACAAATCACTAAAATTTTATTTTAAATTCCTTTATTTTCTCTTGAATTTTTTTCGAAGCTGGCATTTATATTTTACCTGAGTATACTGCTTGAAAAGTTAGTACATTTAAAATTGCATTTCTTAGTTGCACAGGAAAATTGAAGTCACAGTCAAAAGCTAGTTACTGATACTGAATGTATGTATTAAAAAAGCGAAAAATTATCAATATCGATAGAAAGCATAAATTCATTAAAATGCACGGCCTAGCGATCGTGTTCGGAATCTCTTCGGAATAGTTCGGAGTACTTCGCAGCGATCACAACTCCCCCCGCGCCGCAACTAGTTGACAAAATTGTTTTCTTTTAAATTCGCATGTATTACTTCTCTATAGGGTTAAGTGCTCGTAGAGTGAAACAGACTGCGGTGGTGCAGAGCGCAGAGTTTACGTCAGAATCAGTAGTGATGTGAAATTAGTGGTGAGAAGGATAGTGCTCGCAATTGAGGTAGGACGGGGGGTGCTCTTTTTTATTACGCGGTTCTTTAATTAATTTTCAACATTTTTAATATAATGGATTTTCGCAAAGTAACGCCTGATTCTGTTAATCAATTAATTGTAGATTTGTTGTACAATTCATATAATATAATATAATTATTAAATACTTCGAGAACATAATTGTTTTTTTTTTTTTAAATAGGATAGCTAGACAAAAATATATTAATTAAGTGGTTCTGTGGCCCATAGACATCTACATCTATCCTCGATTAAGAATCAAAATGCAAATGCGTTGTCATCCGTGAGGACTAAACTGGAATGCCTCGTTTTCAGTAAAAATGGTCTCCGGTTCTCTACACTAACCTTACGAAACTCTGCGGCATATAGCTGCTATTTTACGCTGAAATTCTGTGAGAGCGTCGTCCTTCCCTGGTCGAACCGACCCATTCATGCTACAACCATAATATAACTGCAGCATGGCTCTACCATGTATGGTAAGATTTTTTTTCATATGGGAAGCCATCTGGATAGGTACCCTCTAAGTTCCTATAAAAAGCGATTTTTTAATTAGGTGGGTACGGTGGTAGGCCTCACAGCCTGTTATAATACTAATTCTCTATACCGTTTAGATCGTATAGTACACGCGCGGCTACTTGGATGCAGAAATAGCTTCTAAGCTGCAAGGTAAGCTGGGTTGTTTTGTTATATAAGAGAAGATAAACGAGCATGCGGCTCACCTGATAGTAAGTGTCTACCGCCACCCATGAACAACTGTAACACCAGGGGATTTACGAGTACGTTGCCGGGCTTTTAAAAAGGAGTATGCTCATTTCTTGAAGGTACCTAAGTCGTATCAGTCTGGGAAAAATTGCCAGTGATAATCTATTCTACGGAGAGGTCGTACGAAGAAGATAACTCTTTGTAAAACGCACAGTTGTGGATCGCCAGGCATCGAGATGGTGTGGGTGGTGTTGAGAGTTTTGTTGAGATGTGCATACAGATTCTCTATTCCGAGTACAGAGTATCCACTCCTAGGAAGAAGGAGTCCTACCATCTATTAGATTGGCTTTAACATCATGCTGGTCAAGAGTATCGACGATCACAGTATCAGTATCAGCATCAGACCTAAAATGCTGTTGTCTGTTGCAGGTATTTTACGTGATTCAAGCGAGGTAATTCTACAGCTGTCAGAATTTTTTTTTATTGAAATTTAGGTGGTCGTCTCACGAGCCACTTAACGAAATGTGGGATTGATTCTTTTACGCCGCCATACACGAAAATTGGATAGAATATGTTTATTGCTATAAAAATCTTGTATTTTAATTATTTCTTTATTCATTATAGAGAGTTGAAATTTTCACATTTAGAAATTATCTAAACTTTAGAAAAACTATGAATAGGCGTGGCACGGACATTGGAGACAGAAATAGATGACGAAGAGATTCCAGTGAAACTTTAGGCAGTTTGTAGTGCAGAGTGTGAATGGGCCATGGTCGTAAAGAATTAGTTGACGACAGTGGTAATTGATAAGTACCGGATGTTTGATAGAAAGCATTTTATTCATGATCGGTCGGAACGCAATTGTTGACAGTATACTTCTGTAGTTACTGTTTTGCCAGACGTGCGCAAGAAGCTGTGGTTAATAATGGTATAGCTACACCATATAGTAGATATTTTATAGGAGTAAGGATGGCAAAAGAACACACAATCTACCTGATAATAAGTGGATGTGTGTAAGCCCATAGACTTCTACATCTATCCTCGATTAAGAATCAAAATCTGGATGCGTTATCACCCCTGAGAACTACGATGAAACGCTTCAGTCGGTAACAACGGTCTAGGGTAGTCATATGTATACAACTTTATGAATGTTGCAATTCTCACGCAAGATTTTGCTGTTGTCTTACGGTGAATTCATATGATACCACATTACGAGATTCTGTATTTTCCAAATTTGACGCGTCAACAAAGCAAGCTGCCGCTATATGACGTGAATCTAATTTCGCTGCATTGCACCACGCGCTGAAATTAACTTGAAACCTGACTCTGATTACGTCGAGACATAATAAGGGTTTGAGATTCCGTATTGAGGCTGCATGGACGTGAGAGGCATGCGGCGTTGGCGGAACGGAAGGGGAAACGCATTACTCGCGAGGTTTAAAAGGATTTCTGCGCGTAGTATTATTTTATTCGTAAATATCAACTTTATTCTCTAGTTGTCCATGAAGCTTGGATTGCTTTATGGTGAAATTTCCTGAACATCATCATTAATATTAAAGTTTTTTAGCAAATCCACTGCTGAACTTAAACCCCATCAAAGAAATGTCGCACAGTAATCTCCTGAGCCATCTTCCTGGATTTCTTACCAGGGCGTCACCCCATCTGGTAGAGGGTTGCCTTGCACTTCGCTTACCGGCGCGATGTTGTCTCTCGAGAACCTTTCTTCGCCGTCGGTTGCCGGTTTTTATATGGTCGGCCAATTGCCATTTCAGCTTACCGATCCGTTGGAATTTGTCAGATACTATGGTTCTACGAATATCATCATTTCTCAGTTTATCACGCAGAGAAACTCCATCATAGACCCTCCAGAGCCTGCTGAGCAACCTTGAGCCTCCTCCTACGACATATTGCAGTGAAGGTTCATATCACCACTGGTAACAATGAAATGAAAGTATTTACGTAAAACTGATTACACCAAAAACGCAATGCTTCTATTTGTGGTGTCTCGCCTTTACGAATGTCAGTGATGGTGTGTGCCATCTGCGTAGTGTTGTCATCACGACGAAACTGTTATTCAAATTACATTTTGAGAATTATTTTTTTCCATGCTAGTAAACCAAGGAATGACAAACGAAATAAAAGGCGAAAAAATTAATGAACCAAGGGTTTTTTATGCAATGTCGTATGTAGTGCCACCCACAGAAATCTATTATTTAAATTTCTTTAGTGCCGCCTCTTACGAGTACGATACCCAGATGACACAGTACGGGATAGTCAATATTCATATACCGCCACTACACGGTCAAACCAGTATTCATCATTACAGCCCTTCACAAGTCCCCCCTCTCTTAGGCTCCCCCAAAGAATGCCACAAAACACGGTCCTGAGCCACCTGTATCGATCGACTTCCTGCATATCTTACCAGATCGTCACTCCATCTAGTGGGGGTCGCTTTACACTGCACCTACCGGTACGAGGCTGCCACTCGAGAACCTTTTTCCCTAACGGTTGTCGGTTCTTCGAGCTATATGGCCGGCCCATTGCCACTTCAGCTTACTAATCCGTTGGACTATGTCGGTCACTCTGGTTCTACTGCGGATATCCTCATTTGTAAGTTTATCTCGCAGAGAAACCCCGAGCATAGCCCTCTCCATAGCTCGCTGAGCGACCTCGAGCGTCCTCAGACGGCCAGCAGTAAAGGAGCACGTCTCAGATCCGTAAGTCATCACTCAAATGCTCAAACTAGTATTAAAAAGCTACAATTTCAGTGGTAAGATACTATTAATAAGTTCTTAATAAGTGCTATATTGATGATGACTGCTGTCACGCATGTTCAAAATAGATACATTACACTGTTCCTATGTAAACCATACTGACATCGTTCATTGATAAATCTATAATTAGTACCCGGTTGACCGAGCTTTGCTCGGTATTTTTCGCTCGATTTTTTTAATTCGTGTGTTTTGGAAATTATATTTAGATACAAATTACATACTGATGAATTATAAATAATATTTTTTGATCTTAGCGACATAACAGAAAAAACTGAACTGGTTATTTGAATAAAAAATCATGAGTGCAATTATTTTTATTTAAATTTTCGTGTTTTTAAAAAATACTAAAAAAAGGGCTCGAAAAAAATATATTTTCTCAAAAAAGAAAGAAACTTGAAAAAAAAATAAAAAAGTCGGTCGGTCGGTCTGGGCTCGAACCGGGGTTTTACGATTTTGTGACCGCCCATTATACCAATAAGCTATTTATAATCATTACCAAACTGTCAAAATTTACCTTCTTATTCTAACTATATTGTAGCAGTTTTTAATTGCCTAAAAACACGGACAAAAAGACATTTTCTAAAAATAAATCTTAGCTAGATCGATTTATTATCCCCGAAACTCCCTGGACACAAAATTTTATGAAAATCGTTGGAGCCGTTTCCGAGATCCCGATTATATATATATATATATACATATATACAAGAATTGCTCGTTTATATCTATAATTATTCCAATTAGTTTGAGTAATCGTATCGCTATATATAAAGATATTTTTTTATAGAAGTGGGGGCAAACGAGCACGCGTCTCACCTGATGGTAAGTGACTACCGCCGCTCATGAACAACCACAACACCGGGGGAATTGCAGGTGCGTTGCCGGCCCTTTAGAAAGGAGTAAGCTCTTTTCTTGAAGGTCCCCAGGTCGTATTGGCACGGCAAAATCGCCGATGGTAAAATTTCAAAGAGAAGTTTTACGAGGAAGAAAACTCCTAGTAGAACGCGTAGTGGTAGACCGCCAAACATCCAGATGGTGAGGATGGTATCGGGAATTTCGACGCAATGTGTGTTCGTGAAATTTTGCGGCTGAAACTAATCCGAACAATGCCTCAGAACACTCCCCATGGTAGTGCGATAGAAAACGCAAGGGGATGCAACATCCCTACGCAGCGCCAGTGAATCGAGCCAATCAGAAAGAACTCGGTCCTCGACAATTCGAATCACTCTGCGTTGCTATCTGCTAGCACTGGGGTGCCCCAGCCCAGAGATGAGAACAGTATTCCATGTGAGGCCGAACTTGCGCTTTGTACAGTTCCAAGCGATGTGCCGGCATGAAATACTGTCTCGCTCTGGATTCCGATGCTAGCTGAGGTAGTAAAGGGAGTGCCTCCAAACTGAGGAGATACGACAAAAGGGTAATTTTTAGCGATTAACGCGCAAATTTGTGTCTTCTGGCTTCTTGAGAAGCTTCGTGAAAAGCGTTTCGTGCCAGACCCGATCGTAGGCCTTCGCTATGTCCAAACTAACGTCCAATGCCTCCCCCTCGGACTCTACTGCCTCCGCCCATCTATGAGTAAGATAGACCAGAAGATAACGAGCTGATCGACCACAACGGAAATCGTATTGGCGGTCACCGATTAGCTGGTGATTCTCAAGATACCTCATGAGCTGACAGTTTACAATAGACTCTATTATTTTGGAGAACAAGCAGGTGAGGCCTACCACCAGCCTGTAGTTGTACCCCTTTTTTAGGGATCAGGTGGACCAAAGCTGTCTTCTAAGAATTCGGAACTACGTCTAGGAAGTAGAAGTATTGAAAAAGACGCGTTGAAACCGGTGCGGTACTCCATCAGGCCCACTCGACTTGCTGACGTCCAGAGAGAAGAGTGCTTTCCGAACCGAGGGCTGTGTAAACCGCACATCCGGCATGGAGCATTCATACCGCGGGATGGTCGGCGGTGTGTTCCCCCCGTCACCGAGAGTCGAGATGGACGCAAAGAGAGAGCCTAACAAATTGGCTTTCTCCTTTGCAACATGGGTCAGTGAGTCGTCCTCCCTATGCAGAGATGGAAGAGATGGCTGACAGAAATTCCCCTGGCCAGCCTTGGCAAAAGACCAGAACGCACGGGTTCCCGAAGGAAAGCGAACTAGCTTCTGTCAAAATGTTAACTTTACTCTGTTCGTGTTACATATTCATTTGTTAACAAACATTATGTTTACTTGTTGTTCTGCAATAATTACTGTTTTATTGAACTCTTAAATGTAATTCTAGATTATTTATAATAATTATAAAAAAATATCAATAGTTTGGTGTTTATTGCCCTCCTCGGCTACTGATAGTAAATAAGACGCTACAACGTACATAAATAAATAAACGCGATATAAATAATTCTATCTCAATCAACTCACCATGGTCAAGTGTGGAGCCTGTGGTCGCTACCTGCCGGCGAAAGATGGTATTATATGTGGCAAATGTAATGTAGCCTATCATCGAGGCTGTCTGAAACTCTCTGAGAAGACGAAGATATCAGCTTCATGGTTGTGCCCTGCTTTTAAAAATAAGGTTCCTCGCACTGGAGACCATTCCAACATACCGGTTAAGTGTCAAGAAGTTTGTGAATGTAGCCCTCTCCATAAAGATATTGATATAGGTTTAGAAATTCGTCTTTTTCGAAATGAAGTTAGCGCTATGAGGAATGAGCTAAAGGAAGTCAAGAACAATATAACTATGCTAATGGATACAGTTCTTGCGTGTAATAAAAACCTGGAGGAAATGGATTGCAAAGTCACAAGTTGGAAAAACTATATGAAGAACGTCTGATTAAGTGCGACACTAAAATACTAGAGGACACGATTAGTGAAGCGGTTCGGGACGAGTTCCTACGTTGTGCGCGGGTGCGACGCAACATAACGAGTGAGTATAATAACAATAGCGCTCAAAAACCCATGTCTACTGGATCCCGCAAGATTGTGATGCGGAGAAGTGGGCGTGCGATTCGGGACGAGTTCCTACGTTGTGTGCGGGTGCGACGCAACATAACGAGTGAGTATAATAACAATAGCGCTCAAAAACCCATGTCTACTGGACCCCGCAAGATTTTGGTGCGGATGAATCGGCATGCGGTTCGGGATGAGTTCCTACGTTGTGTGCGGGTGCGACGCAACATAACGAGTGAGTATAATAACAATAGCGCTCAAAAACCCATGTCTACTGGACCCCGCAAGATTGTGGTGCGGAGGAGTCGGCGTGCGGTTCGGGACGAGTTCCTACGTTGTGCGCGGGTGCGACGCAACATAACGAGTGAGTATAATAACAATAGCGCTCAAAAACCCATGTCTACTGGACCCCGCAAGATTGTGATGCGGAGAAGTGGGCGTGTGGTTCGGGACGAGTTCCTACGTTGTGCGCGGGTGCGACGCAACATAACGAGTGAGTATAATAACAATAGCGCTCAAAAACCCATGTCTACTGGACCCCGCAAGATTGTGGTGCGGAGGAGTGGGCGTGCGGTTCGGGATGAGTTCCTACGTTGTATGCGGGTGCGACGCAACATAACGAGTGAGTATAATAACAATAGCGCTCAAAAACCCATGTCTACTGGACCCCGCAAGATTGTGGTGCGGAGGAGTCGGCATGCGGTTCGGGATGAGTTCCTACGTTGTGTGCGGGTGCGACGCAACATAACGAGTGAGTATAATAACAATAGCGCTCAAAAACCCATGTCTACTGGACCCCGCAAGATTGTGGTGCGGAGGAGTCGGCGTGCGGTTCGGGACGAGTTCCTACGTTGTGCGCGGGTGCGATGCAACATAACGAGTGAGTATAATAACAATAGCGCTCAAAAACCCATGTCTACTGGACCCCGCAAGATTGTGATGCGGAGGAGTCGGCGTGCGGTTCGGGACGAGTTCCTACGTTGTGTGCGGGTGCGACGCAACATAACGAGTGAGTATAATAACAATAGTGCTCAAAAACCCATGTCTACTGGACCCCGCAAGATTGTGATGCGGAGGAGTCGGCGTGCGGTTCGGGACGAGTTCCTACGTTGTGTGCGGGTGCGACGCAACATAACGAGTGAGTATAATAACAATAGCGCTCAAAAACCCATGTCTACTGGACCCCGCAAGATTGTGATGCGGAGGAGTCGGCGTGCGGTTCGGGACGAGTTCCTACATTGTGCACGGGTGCGACGCAACATAACGAGTGAGTATAATAACAATAGCGCTCAAAAACCCATGTCTACTGGACCCCGCAAGATTGTGATGCGGAGGAGTCGGCGTGCGGTTCGGGACGAGTTCCTACGTTGTGCGCGGGTGCGACGCAACATAACGAGTGAGTATAATAACAATAGCGCTCAAAAACCCATGTCTACTGGACCCCGCAAGATTGTGATGCGGAGGAGTGGGCGTGCGGTTCGGGACGAGTTCCTACGTTGTGTGCGGGTGCGACGCAATATAACGAGTGAGTATAATAACAATAGCGCTCAAAAACCCATGTCTACTGGACCCCGCAAGATTGTGATGCGGAGGAGTGGGCGTGCGGTTCGGGACGAGTTCCTACGTTGTGTGCGGGTGCGACGCAACATAACGAGTGAGTATAATAACAATAGCGCTCAAAAACCCATGTCTACTGGACCCCGCAAGATTGTGGTGCGGAGGAGTCGGCGTGCGGTTCGGGACGAGTTCCTACGTTGTGTGCGGGTGCGACGCAACATAACGAGTGAGTATAATAACAATAGCGCTCAAAAACCCATGTCTACTGGACCCCGCAAGATTGTGGTGCGGAGGAGTCGGCGTGCGGTTCGGGACGAGTTCCTACGTTGTGTGCGGGTGCGACGCAACATAACGAGTGAGTATAATAACAATAGCGCTCAAAAACCCATGTCTACTGGACCCCGCAAGATTGTGGTGCGGAGGAGTCGGCGTGCGGTTCGGGACGAGTTCCTACGTTGTGTGCGGGTGCGACGCAACATAACGAGTGATTCACTGGGGTTGCCCGGAGATCCGTGTAGGATTTACATTAATGAGCGGCTCACTCCCGTCAATAGGAAATTGTTTGGAAAGACACGTGAAGCAGCAAAAATGGCAAGTTGACGCTACACATGGACAAAGGGTGCTCAAATATTCGTAAGGAAGGAAGACGGAAAGCCCGTAACACGCATCCGATCTGATACAGACCTAAGTCGTGTTTTCTGCTAACTCTGTGTTGGTTGCTAAAAGTATAATGTTTATGTACCTTTGTTTTTGTTATTTTAGTAATAGTGAGTGTTTGATTGGTTTTGGAAAGATGATAATTTTTCTTTAAATATTTTAATATTATGGCTAACATATTTGTATTACAATGTGACATTAGGGACACAGTATGTTATGCCACATTTAGGTTAATTTTACGAGTATTGTTTAATAATCTATATAGCTTTTTACCGACAATATTCTTTATACACGCTTTATTTTGCAGTTATAGGTCAATACACTGTGGTTTTTACTAATAAATTAATACTTGTGATTTTTTTGCTAATTTTAAGTTAAAGGTTTACACACCTATTTATATTTTTAACTTTGTAGTTTTAGTTATAGTGAATGTTTGGTTTGTTTAGGAAACATAATATTTTTTTTCTTTAAATTTGTTAATATTATGGATAACATATTTGTATTA
Organism: Parnassius smintheus behrii; assembly: GCA_036936625.1. Classification (NCBI taxonomy): domain Eukaryota; kingdom Metazoa; phylum Arthropoda; class Insecta; order Lepidoptera; family Papilionidae; genus Parnassius; species Parnassius smintheus. Next base: position 32,333,221 of record JAUPFT010000028.1, read on the forward strand.
TAAATATTATACAGGCTTTATACAGGCTCGGTACGTCCCTTAACCTAAATTTATTATTTAACAACCTATATAACTTCTTACCAACCATATTCTTTATACACGCCTTATCTTGCACTAATAGGTTAATACACTACAGCATTTTTGCTAATTTTAAGTAAAAGGTTTATATACTTTATAATGTCGGAATTATATACTATCTTTGTGGTATTAATAATGGTGAGTATTTGATCAGTTTGGTAAAAATATTATTCCTTCTTACAAAAAAATTAAATATGGAAAACAAACTCATACTATAAGATTGTATAAATTTTTTGTGTAACACGTTATATCTTAAAAGTTTTATTCGGTAACTCAAATAGCCTCTTATTTGCAATTTTTTTAACGCTTGTATTCTTTTGTATTAACAGAACAAAAGACTTTAATTTGTCTAAAAAGTGCTTTCGTCTAATGTGTGTTTGTGTGTTTCATGGGATAAATTAGAGTAAATTAATATAGCCATATTAATTTTCTGTCTTTTTGCGAGTTAATAGCGGCGAGTGTACTGTATTTGATATGTTTTTTGTGACATCTATTTTCATATAGTTTTGCGTTAATGTATATTCATGTAATTATTTTTATTGTTAGTTACAATAAGCATTCACTTGTTCAAATAGAAAAAAAACTCTGATATATTATGCTTACAAAAAGCATTTGATTGAATATTATATCATGTAACATAAATATATATCATATATAATATATATGTAATATATAATATGCATAAATATAATATGTATATTAGAATAAACGTTAAAACCTCAATGCCTGTGGTGGATGGTACTCAATGTGTATCAAACTGTTAGGAATGAATAAATCTATGTAACTGAAAGTACCAATATCTAAGTATTTCGTGCTCTCGCATATTAAAGGTCCTCGACAAAGGTCCTCACCACTACGTAATCTAGAGACGTTAGTGAATTTTAAAATACACTTAAAAATTTGCCAAACGAACCGAAGGGAAGTATAAATAATTGATCTGTGTAATTGATTGACCTATTTTTAATATAGTATTTCTAATCATAAATTTTATTTATATATTTAATGATTAATAAGTATTTATTACCCTCTATATATATTAATACATATTTGTCTATATTTCTGTCATTTTAATATATATAATACATATATAAATATATTTATCATAAACATTTTAGTAAAACGTTAAGACGTTGCATACTGCCGTCTACGGCACATCCACATGAGGTAAAGAATACAGATTTAAGTGAGAAAAAAAAACTCGCTCGCATGAAAATGACCGTCAGAACTTGTTCAGGGCAGTGTGAACATCAGCGCTGCAAGCTCGCGGCTTATGCCGAGACGGTCCCTTCCACCACTTCATCATAGCACATTGCATTCACATAATTATAATGGACGCATTTCTTTTATTTATTCATATTTCCTGTTTTTTGTATGTTTGTTAATAAGTCACTTGTTTTATTTTTAATTGTAATTTGTCATGTGTAAGTGCAGTGTTGTAAATGTAAGTGTTGGAATAAATGTCTTTATGTCTTCTCGTCAATTCTGCCGATGTGCTCAGACCTTGCCTTGGTAATGACTCTTTTGAAGGACCTGGAGGCGGAATTATACTTCTTTTTAAGAGTGCAGGTATTTACATCCCGAGATGTTGATGCGTCAGCCCACAGCAACTGAACCACTATTCGGTGTGGTGGGCGTTAAAATCGCCAAGGAAAACGATCTCTGCGGATGGGATCTGCTGTCGCACGGAATCTGTAGCCATTTGGCCGTGGTCGATGAGTCGGTCTGTTTTGGCATGCTCTGATCTCGAATCTGCGGTCCATTTTTGCGTAGGATGCACGGTTCCGGAGATGTGCAGATCAATTAACTCTTATCTAATTGATATCCGGTGGAGGCCTCAACCGTCATTAGCGCTCCATTATTGTTATCTATTGTTCATTGAATACCGTCATTATCTATTATTCGTCAGCGTGTGCGTCGGATTATCAGTGCTATTATATTATACTCCTTTGTTCCTAACTGCAACGGTAATCTGAATCATCAATAAAATACATTACCTAATTTTGTTACAAATTTTATTTATAAAATACAAAATCTTATTACTTATTATCTATAACATATGAGCGAAACATCTCATCCACTAAAATATCGTTGTACAATGAATGTGTTCCCTGTAAATATACTCGTAAACCTATGCATTGAACATCCCTGAAACGTATATAGCAAATACATTAAGCAATATTCGCCACAAACTGAAGTTCACTCATTTTGAATCCTATCAACATTCCAGTTCCATCTTTTACAATTTTTTTTTAAAAACTCTAGATGATATCGTACAGGTGCCCATCCGAATGAATCAAAATATTGACCGACGTCATTCGTATCGATATACAAAGCTACCCAATGTGACCCTGGTTTATCATCTGTACCCAAATTGCATATTACCTAGTCAGGTCATAAATTCTATTACATGTTTAATATAAAATAAATGAAACAAGTTTATTCATTATGTAACCATTTATATACCAAAATGAACTTAACAAAACATAGATTCTTATGACACTATAGTTTATTCAAAATGACCTCCGTGATTTTGAATACAGGCCTTCAATCTGCGCGGCCAGTCGTCTATCGCAGCACGAACGTGGTCCATGTCAATATCGGCGGCTGCCTTAATCAAGGATGTCTTGAGTGACTCCAAATTGGGATGAGGCTTTGAGCACGCCTTTTCCTCCAAGTGTTGCCATATCTTGTAATTTAACGGATTCAAATCTGGACTGGAGGAGGGCCAGTCTTTGTGTCGGATGAAGTCGATTTCACGCGCCGCCACCCAGTCTTGTGTGCTCTTCGCTCTATGAGCTGACTTCTTGTTGGAATACCCAGTGTCTGTTATTGAACATGGTATGAGAAACAGGTTACACAAGGTTCGTCAGGATTGTATTTTGATACACAACTGCATTCGTTTTTAACCTTTCTCACAAAAATGTACCTCTGTTAAGCCCCAACAAGAAACTCCCAACCATACCATGAGCGAGGATGGAAAATGACCCCGTTGGACAGCGGAATACGGTTGCTCGCTTCTTCGCTACTGTGTGCGTACACCTTATCATTTTGTTTGTTGTAGCTCTCTTCTACGGTAAAAATTTTTTCATCCGAAAAAAGAATTTCCCGATATTTTTTTCCCGCGTACCGCTTCAACAAAGCGCGGCATCTCTTCAGTCTCAGGTCCATTAGACGAGCATTCAAACGATGTTCTGTTTTTCTTCGATATGCCCGAAGCCCTAAGTCTTCATTTAACACCCTTTTCACCGTGGTTCTGCTTAACCCCATCTGAAGGGCCAACAGTTTCTGCTTACGTTTGGGATTTCTTTGAATTCGCGCCTTCACAGCTTTTATCACTGCTGGAGTCCTAACAGACCGCGGGCGACCACTTCATGACCTCGTTGGACACGCGGAATACGGTTGCTCGCTTCTTCACTACTGTGTTCGTACACCTTATCATTTTGTTTGTTGTAGCTCTCTTCTACGGCAAAAAATTTTTCATCCGAAAAAAGAATTTCCCGATATTTTTTTCCACGTACCACTTCAACAAAGCGCAGCATCTCTTCAGTCTCAGGTCTATAAGACGAGCATTCAAACGATGTTCTGTTTTTCTTCGATATGCCCGAAGCCCTAAGTCTTCTTTTAACACCCTTTTCACCGTGGTTCTGCTTAACCCCATCTGAAGGGCCAACAGTTTCTGCTTACGTTTGGGATTTCTTTGAATTCGCGCCTTCACAGCTTTTATCACTGCTGGAGTCCTAACAGACCGTGGGCGACCACTTCTTGACCCGTCATCTACACTATGATTTAGTGTTAACAAATTATATTTAAATATTGTGTGTGTATATGATTAAGCCGTGGTAGCTCAGATGGTTAGCGCAAGCTGTAAATTTCACAGTACGCGACCCGGGTTCGGCCCCCGCCGGCACCACTTAAATTGTTAATTGCAATTTTAAGTGTTTATTCTATTGACAAACTTATTTTCTTTCTGTTATTATCTTACGTGTGTATGATTTAGTGTTAACAAATTATATTTAAATATTGTTTGTGTATATCATTAAGCCGTGGTAGCTCAGATGGTTAGCGCAAGCTGTAAATTTCACAGTACGCGACCCGGGTTCGACCCCCCCCCCCCGGCACTACTTAAATTGTTAATTGCAATTTTAAGTGCTGATTTACCACGTGCTCGGCGGTGAAGGAAAACATCGTGAGGAAACTTGCATGTCTGAGAAAATTTCGAAGGCATGTGAAGTTCGCCAACACGCATTGAGACCACGCCGCGGACATTTCCTAGCCATAAATACAAAGACAATAGCAGAAAGTAAAAAGTTAAAAAATACTTTTTTAACAATGACAGTCATTAGTGATCATTAGTGAATGTGATTCTATTTACTTAAATTACAGGAAGACAAGAGCAGAAGGAAGAAATGGGATGATGGGAAGTAATGAAGAATGAATTGTTATGTGAAGTTTGTTGGAACAAACATATTTTAGTCGCGTGTAAATACTTTTAACATTTTGGTTCAAAATGACACAAAATCTAAAAAATATTAGACACATCATCGACATGGACGGATTTTACATTACATATCCTCATAAACATTTTCAATGTAGAGAAATGGATATTCTAGACGTAAAACTATCCAATAAAAATGATGCGTTTATCGATCATTATTTGTTTCGGCCAAGTTATCCTTTCAATTATTTGTCGCCAAAAGACAAAAAAATTGTTCGTTATTGTGAAACACACGCGCACGGCATTCCATATTTTGATGTGACCGAAGAATTAAAATGTGCCTACAAACAAGAGAACATCATTCGCATATTAAATTGGTACATTAGAAATTTGTGCAAAGACGAAGTGATCGCATACAAAGGTGGTTCAACAGAAAAACAATTTTTAAAAATGTTGACGACGAATGATAGAATATTTAATATTGAAGAATACAAATGTCCAAAATACAATGATTTGGTAAATGTCATAAATTTAAACAAACGTTACGTGTGTAATAATCATATATTTGCAAAAAATAATCACAAAATTTTACATTGTTCTTGTGACGAAGTGTGGGTTTTTTACAAGTGGTTATTGCTTGAAAATAAAATTTTAAATTAATCATAAATTTTGTTTGATTTCCAAAAAAATTTGTCATACTATACTATATAATACAAAGGTGGTTCAACAGAAAACAATTTTTAAAAATGTTGACGACGAATGATAGAATATTTAATATTGAAGAATACAAATGTCCAAAATACAATGATTTGGTAAATGTCATAAATTTAAACAAACGTTATGTGTGTAATAATCATATATTTACAAAAAATAATCACAAAATTTTACATTGTTCTTGTGACGAAGTGTGGGTTTCCTACAAGTGGTTATTGCTTGAAAATAAAATTTTAAATTAATCATAAATTTTGTTTAAATTCCAAAAAAATTTGTCATACTATACTATATAATACAAAGGTGGTTCAACAGAAAAACAATTTTTAAAAATGTTGACGACGAATGATAGAATTTTTAATATTCAAGAATACAAATGTCCAAAATACAATGATTTGGTAAATGTCATAAATTTAAACAAACGTTATGTGTGTAATAATCATATATTTGCAAAAAATAATCACAAAATTTTACATTGTTCTTGTGACGAAGTGTGGGTTTCCTACAAGTGGTTATTGCTTAAAAATAAAATTTTAAATTAATCATAAATTTTGTTTAAATTCCAAAAAAATTTGTCATACTATACTATATAATACAAAGGTGGTTCAACAGAAAAACAATTTTTAAAAATGTTGACGACGAATGATAGAATTTTTAATATTGAAGAATACAAATGTCCAAAATACAATGATTTGGTAAATGTCATAAATTTAAACAAACGTTATGTGTGTAATAATCATATATTTGCAAAAAATAATCACAAAATTTTACATTGTTCTTGTGACGAAGTGTGGGTTTCCTACAAGTGGTTATTGCTTGAAAATAAAATTTTAAATTAATCATAAATTTTGTTTAAATTCCAAAAAAATTTGTCATACTATACTATATAATACAAAGGTGGTTCAACAGAAAAACAATTTTTAAAAATGTTGACGACGAATGATAGAATATTTAATATTGAAGAATACAAATGTCCAAAATACAATGATTTGGTAAATGTCATAAATTTAAACAAACGTTATGTGTGTAATAATCATATATTTGTAAAAAATAATCACAAAATTTTACATTGTTCTTGTGACGAAGTGTGGGTTTTTTACAAGTGGTTATTGCTTGAAAATAAAATTTTAAATTAATCATAAATTTGTTTTGATTTCCCAAAAACATTAATTATAGTATACTATATATAATACAAAGGTGGTTCAACAGAAAAACAATTTTCAAAAATTTACATTCATTAATTTAAATTTAAAGAAAAACAGAACATCGTTTGAATGCTCGTCTAATAGACCTGAGACTGAAGAGATGCTGCGCTTTGTTGAAGCGGTACGCGGGATAAAATATCGGGAAATTCATTTTTCGGATGAAAAATTTTTTGCCGTAGAAGAGAGCTACAACAAACAAAATGATAAGGTGTACGAACACAGTAGTGAAGAAGCGAGCAACCGTATTCCGCGTGTCCAACGAGGTCATGAAGTGGTCGCCCGCGGTCTGTTAGGACTCCAGCAGTGATAAAAGCTGTGAAAGCGCGAATTCAAAGAAATCCCAAACGTAAGCAGAAACTGTTGGCCCTTCAGATGGGGTTAAGCAGAACCACGGTGAAAAGGGTGTTAAATGAAGACTTAGGGCTTCGGGCATATCGAAGAAAAACAGAACATCGTTTGAATGCTCGTCTAATGGACCTGAGACTGAAGAGATGCCGCGCTTTGTTGAAGCGGTACGCGGGAAAAAAATATCGGGAAATTCTTTTTTCGGATGAAAAAATTTTTACCGTAGAAGAGAGCTACAACAAACAAAATGATAAGGTGTACGCACACAGTAGCGAAGAAGCGAGCAACCGTATTCCGCTGTCCAACGGGGTCATTTTCCATCCTCGCTCATGGTATGGTTGGGAGTTTCTTATTGGGGCTTAACAGAGGTACATTTTTGTGAGAAAGGTTAAAAACGAATGCAGTTGTGTATCAAAATACAATCCTGACGAACCTTGTGTAACCTGTTTCTCATACCATGTTCAATAACAGACACTGGGTATTCCAACAAGAAGTCAGCTTATAGAGCGAAGAGCACACAAGACTGGCTGGCGGCGCGTGAAATCGACTTCATCCGACACAAAGACTGGCCCTCCTCCAGTCCAGATTTGAATCCGTTAGATTACAAGATATGGCAACACTTGGAGGAAAAGGCGTGCTCAAAGCCTCATCCCAATTTGGAGTCACTCAAGACATCCTTGATTAAGGCAGCCGCCGATATTGACATGGACCTCGTTCGTGCTGCGATAGACGACTGGCCGCGCAGATTGAAGGCCTGTATTCAAATTCACGGAGGTCATTTTGAATAAACTATAGTGCCATAAGAATCTATGTTTTGTTAAGTTCATTTTGGTATATAAATGGTTACATAATGAATAAACTTGTTTCATTTATTTTATATTAAACATTGTAAAAGATGGAACTGGAATGTTGATAGGATTCAAAATGAGTGAACTTCAGTTTGTGGCGAATATTGCTTAATGTATTTGCTATATAAGTTTCAGGGATGTTCAATGCATAGGTTTACGAGTATATTTACAGGGAACACATTCATTGTACAACGATATTTTAGTGGATGAGATGTTTCGCTCATATCTTATATGTAGATAATAAGTAATAAGATTTTGTATTTTATAAATAAAATTTGTAAAAAAATTAGGTAATGTATTTTATTGATGATTCAGATTACCGTTGCAGTTAGGAACAAAGGAGTATAATATAATAGCACTGATAATCCGACGCACACGCTGACGAATAATAGATAATGACGGTATTCAATGAACAATAGATAACAGTAATGGAGCGCTAATGACGGTTGAGGCCTACACCGGATATCAATTAGATAAGAGTTAATTGATCTGCACATCTCCGGAACCGTGCATCCTACGCAAAAATGGACCGCAGATTCGAGATCAGAGCATGCCAAAACCTTTTTTTTTTTTTTTTAGGGTCGTGAGTCGACGAACGTCGTACTTGTACCACTTATGACTCAGTGCGCCAGAACTGGTACAACGTAACTACTAGTATAGTTCTACTGACTCAGTGCGCCAGAACTGGTACAACCTAACTACTGCCGGGGCGTCGAAAGCGTCCTCTCTGACATGTACGCAAACTCCAGCCCGGAGCACAAAGGAATATTCTAATTTGTACCCCGGGTAGGATAAATATGTATTAGCTGGAGAGGATGCCTAAGTCTCGGTTAAAAAGAGCAAGGCCGGCTTCGCCGTCTCCAGATAGTGGTGGACAACGCAAGATTGGAATGAAGTCCCCTGATGTTGCACAAATTCACGGATAGCGTGGCAGGGATCGCCTTGGTGTTGTTGCTCCTCTTGCCCCGAGTAGTTTTTGTCGCGAGCGGAATTACGCCCCCCCCCCCCCCACCAATACGCGGGGCAGCCTGAGCACCTACGCTCAGGAAGAGTAGGATAACTTAGTCGTGGATGCTCAGCGAGGGATTCTCCGTCACCAGGGGTGCTGGTACCCTCCTGGGGTACTGAGCGAAACGCAGAGGTGAAACTCTAATTCACGCTGGTATTCTGTGAGGTCGTGGTACCACCCCCATTGCGCCGGCCAATCCGTGCGACAACAAAAGCTGCCGCGTGGCTCTATCACTATTAAAAGTCATTCTAATTAGTATCTTTCAGGCATTTCTCTGAGTCCTTCGATAGCAACGGAGCGATATGGCGTACTTGTGTCTCAGCACGAAAATTATTTGTATTTTATTTATATAAACTGCTACTCGTAGTTTGTATATTTTTTATTCTTAAATTGGTTGTATATGTAAAGTTTTTCCACTTTGTGCGATTTTAAAACATACTAATCTAAAATTGGAAACTGTTCCATTTTATCGCATCAATGAGTGAAACCATCACAAAAATCAATAAAATACTAATAAAATAATTTTACAACCTGCACTAGTTTCGCCATGTTAACACTTGACGCGCAGCAATGAGAACATTACTTGTTGCAGTCATTTTTTGTGCTTTACAAACATATTGCCTTGGCAATATTGGCAATGTTGCACCCCTTGAAGACTCCCGGTTTTTGGCAAGAGCCTACCCAAAACAGAAGAGGATACCCGTTCATCGAAATATACAAATATTAAATGCTCAACGATTTATAAAATCTCTACCGGTGGAAAATTACAGACTTAATACTAAGAAGCGATATATAGAAACTAGAGAAGGTTATACTGTATTTCCAGCGATTCCTATAAAGAAGATCCCTGAAAGCCCTTTCTTCCCTCTGGAGTCGTTCTTCGATCAGAAAGCTAATAGAGTCTATAAGAAAATGCTACCTGATTATGGATTATTAAATTTGTCGAGACGCAAGAGATCCGCGAATTCTGGAAGTAGCACAAATCCTGAAATACACCATACAACAAAAAATATTAATACTAATGATAAAGAAAAAAAAGGTGAGAAAGATATGCCAGCTCGTAGGCAGAATTCAAGAACGGTGAAAATAGAACGTAAAGTACCAATAGACAAAGAGGCAAAAGTTGTCGTAACTCCTAAAACTCGTCCTTCAAAAGTTGTAAAAAAGATTAAAAATAGTGACAAAAGTAGCATGAGGCAAAACGATGTTAATTTACGTAGCAAAGTTACTGGGTCATCGGAAAAGAAAATTCGTTCTAAAAATAAGAATCCGAAATCGCGACCACGAAAACGTAACAATAACGATAGAAAACAAAAGAATAAACAAAACGATAAAAAGCGTTCAGGAAACGGAGGTCAATTTCAAAAAGGTAAATAAATTGTAACATGTATAGTATTAATAAATTACTGGATTCAAAGTTTTATTTATTTATGAACCCCTTGTTTGTTAGTCGATAAAAGTAGGCGTCTTATTGCCGGGAAAGACGCGAAGATCGATGATTATCCTTACGTGGTTTCTATACAAAAGGACAATGAGCACTGGTGCGCCGGCGCGTTGCTCAACCCGCGACTTGTTGTAACGACGGCCAACTGCGTTTGGAAGTGAGTACAATTTTATTTTTGTGTATAATAAGGGGTGTGAGACTGAATATGTGAGTCTTTTCTCGAAGTGATAATTTCACATACAGGTAATAGAGCGATTGTCTGTTGACAAAATCCGAATGTTACGTATTGGTAACGGGAAGGAGTGTTGCCGGTACCGGGGTATCGACTCTACGCTTTCCAACCTGAATGCCAAGTGTGCTGAGTAAAGAGCCAGCTTTTACTCAGCACGCTGGGCATAAATAATAAAGCCAGTTGGCTACTTTGAAAGGTATGCGGCGCCGCTATCGTCGTGCCACAAGCGTAACACACCGAAGCCTAAATCGCGCTATCAAAGTTCCGAAGCAAAAAAAATAGTATATATAGAATAGCTCCGAACTATCACGGAGCGTTGGCCGCTCCCCGGGCAGAACACCTTGCTCGGCGGGAGATCTCCCCTTTCCCTCCCACGGCCAGAGGTAGTTCATACGATATGTTGTAGTTAGCAACAGTGCAGTCCTTAATTAGCAGCGATGATTACTGACAACTTTAACTTTCCTTGCTAACGATTTCTGCCAACAACTGTACTGTAATTCAAAGAAAATCTTTCCATTACAGCCTATGAAAGTTCACTGCGGAATATAGGCCTCAACCATAGGTTTCATATAGAGGATTTTGTCTTAGTTGCCAGTTGGTAGAGTCACGCTGCAGCCGTATTATGGTTGTAGCACGAATGGGTCGGCTCAAACGGGGAAGGACCACGCTCTCACAGAATACCAGCGTGAAATAGTAGCTGCTGCTGTGTTTCGTATGGTGAGTGTAGAGAACCGGAGACCCTTTTTTACTGGAAACGAGGCATTCCATCTTAGTCCTCAGGGGTGACAACGCATCTGCGTTTTGATTCTTAATCGAAGATAAATGTAGATTTGTTTGTAGATGTCTGTGGGCTACAGAATCCACTTACCATCAGGTGGACTGTGTGCTTGTTTGTCACCCTAATGCTATAAAAAAAAGTCATAAGGAAGACGCTACTGCTCATCTGCTGGTTCAGTTTCCCTCAATCGCCTCCTACGTCACCCGCAGGATGATATGGGATAGTGGATAATCGTACACCACTACTACGCGTCTAAAATTTTATTTTATCAGCCTGTAAAATTACACTAGCGTACATTTGCCTCTTGCACCACGCTCAACAGGTGGGTTGATGATCACAGATTTAGACGTCCCGCACCTTTGACGTTGTTCTCATTTGCCCTTCATCACCGGTCTGAGAATTTTACTCCGTTGTACCGCCGTTTATTGAAGGAAGCAGAATGAGATTTCTCAGCGATATCCCATAGCGGCATGTTAGGCCACCCACAGAACGAAATAAGATGATGGATACACAACCACAACACTGCTATTTTCTATTTAAGTGACCATCGGGTCACCAAGCCTACAAATAACATCAAAATTTAATCGAAAAAAATCGTTATCGATGCTAAGTTAAGCTTCTATCTGTATATTATATTATTTATACAATGAATTCGTAAATCTCGATTTCTTATTGGCTCCTTAAAAAGTCCTAAACAAACTATCTTTAAAAGTTATTTAGATAAATACATTATAGCCTAACATTGGTTAACCTCTATAATGTGTTAATTGTCAGTTCTTAAACAATTTTGATCAAGTTACCTATTTTTAAGCGTAGCTGCACTGTTGTTAAATTTACTAATCAGATTCAACTAACTAGGGGTAAATCTTTCAACGAGCTTAATTGAAATAAGTTTTAGGCTAAATGTATTTTTCGGCACTCGTCTGTTTATATAGTAGTACCGGGATGACCGAGCTTTGCTCGGTTTTTTTTTTTTTTGAAATTACATTTATAAATTACATACTGATGAAACATAAATAATATTTTTTGATCATGAGTGCAATTCATCATGAGTGCAATTAGTTTTATTAAAATTTTCGTATTTTTAAAAAATGCTAAAAAAGGGCTTGAAATAATAGATTTTTTCACAAAAGAAGGGAACTTGAAAAAAAAGGAAAAACGCCGGACCAGAGACAGGACGCGAACCATGGAACTCCGATATCACGCCCGACCGACATCCCACCTGAGCTATTACGATCGCTATAGATCTGTCAAAATTTACCTTCTTATATTGTAGCATTTTTTTATTGCCTTCGCTACGACTCATGACTATTAGTATAATAAACTTCTCTGGCTTGCCTTCGAAGTACAAAGTCAAATTTACTATACATCTTTTTCTCATAAACTAGTATATTGTTGTACGTCAATTTGTCCGTCCCAAAATAAAGTGTTTTTTCTTTCTTTTTTGAAGTGAAAACTTAAATATTTAGTCTGCGAGAGAATGAGATTTTTCTACTTCTACGTGTAAACTGTACACATGTTTTTTTTTGTTAATAAGGGAATGTTTATCTTTATTACTTTTCTGATTGTAGATCAGAACGTGTCAGTCGATTAAAAATAAGGGCCGGTTCGCGGTACGCGGACCGTGGTGGGCAGACCGCCGGCATTCAGGAGATGATGAGACATCCATTATGGAGTTTGCGTCGTAATCCCGACCACGATGTTGCACTGCTGCTGTTAGATAAAAACATTCAGTGAGTGTGTAATATATATTTTTGTTTTTACTTATGTTGTAATTTTGTTCATTATGTCGTGATTATAATCAGGATCTGCTTATCAACCGGTGCATAAACGAGTTCTTAACAGACATTCGGTTCCTCCATAGTAAACTCTACCTTCGGAGTTCTTATTTTTTTAACCTTGCCGGCCAATGGATCTTCATTGTGAAACGGTGGTAGATTAAAAAGAAGCTTTTCGGACGAAATTTTAATTTATTTCAGCAAAAAAGCATAACACGTAGGGAGAGATTCAACTGTTTTCAAAACGTAACAGAATAAGAATCAATTTTACTCATTGGTTTTAGTTTTGTGGCCTCAAAGTACATTTGTATTTTACATTCAATTGTCTCAATTCAGGATTTACCAGCCGCAAAGAAAAATTGAATGAAACTACTATTAAGTACGCGAAATAAAAATAATTTTAGAACGTTTGAAGTCCACACAAAAAAGTCTTAACTCAAGATCTATTTGTATTTATTAAAAAATTTGTCTGTCTTACGACGCAATTTTTGAAAGTCTTTGAAAGTGTTGTCAAATAGCAGCTGATGGCTGTTGAGTTTCGAATGGTAAGTGAAGAGAACCGGAGACCCTTCTTACTGGAAACGAGACATTTCGTCTTAGTCTTCAGGGGTGGTAATGCATTTGCATTTTGATCCTTAATCGAGGATAGATGTAAATGTTTATGGGCCACAGCAACCATTTACTATCAAGTGCACTGTGTGAATGTGTGATCGTTTGAAACCATTATTCTATAAAAAAAGATTTATCATTCTTTATTACTTCGCGTTCTGAAAACTAATAATTTATTATTTATGTCGGCTTTTCCGGCAACATCAAACACGATGACTGACTGTATGTTCTTCTTAGGCTGTGCCTCCGTGTATAATCCGAATACTTCTCTTATGATTCAAGTTCGCATCATTCATAACTTGTTTTTATCTCTACCTAGATTCTCGGATCGCGTGCACAGCGTGGACCTGCCTAATCGCGTCATGATGCCGACCTTTGAAGATGCCTGGGTCACCAGTTGGGGAACTGACAGGGTAATTTTCTATATAATGTGCGCTTCCAAATTACGAGTTAATAATAGGTGTTGCTAAAATTAATTTTAGTAACACCTATTATTAACGCAACTGTGGCAAATATACCCCCTATGAATCTGTGGGGGAGGCCTATGTCCAGCAGTAGACTTTAATATGCTGTAACAGTAACGGTAGTGACGGATATTAATTTACCTTATATTTGGATCATACGGCATGGCAATTCCCATAGTCGCCTTTTATCACTCCCACGGCGTGAAATCGGCTGATGGATTTTGTTACCCACTATACGACCATTACTGAACTATCAATGCCTTATACGAGTATATTATATTATCTATGGCTAACAACGTTTGCGTAGACGGAGAAACCTATAGACAAATTGACGCCTTCTTCGCATTTGCACACGAAAAAGATAGATTTATGCATACGTCTTGCATAGAAATGAGATAGAACGGTGTGATTGTTTGTCCCTTTCTCCGTGCCGGTTTTTTCGTTTAGCAAACTCTATAGTGTAGGTGTGCCGCGCACACACATGTAAACTTCGCAACGTTGTATTGTAACTATATTATGTAGTGAATAAGATTTTTCAGGCAGTCACTAGTTGCCCGCCAACTGTATGGCACGTTCCGCTATAATAAATATATATTAGTAAAAGAATTCACCTTTCATTATGGTCACCAATAGGCACCCCTACGGAGTCAGCTCCTAAACTGGTGACCCCGACGTGATCAAGATGACTGAAGTGGTCTATGTGATGTTAATGCAGTAGTGGGCAATATTCGCGTGGTTGTGATCAGTGGACAATAGATATAGTAACATGAGTGCGCCGTTTCCGCCTATGTCACAGAACGTGCCGCCTGTTAACGTGCCACCCGTTCAAGACATCCAGCCACCCGCGCAACCGCCCATCATGGCGCCAGGGGTAGATGCAGTGTCCCTACAGTCTCGCCTCGCAGACTTTTGGACGGACCAGCCACGCGTATGGTTCGTACGCACGGAAGCTATCCTCGCACCTCAGAGGTTGAGTGATGAGGCGAAGTTTGACCTGGTCGTGTCTAAGCTAAGTAAGGAGGTTATCGCGCAAGTGACGGACATATTACTCAACCCGCCTCCTACCTACAAGTACGACGCACTCAAAGCTCGGCTACTCCACATCTATGAGGAGTCAATGTCGAGGCAGATCGAGAAGCTTATGAGCGAGCTAGAGCTGGGCGACCAGAAACCATCTCAGCTGCTTCGGCGGATGCGTGAGCTCGCTACTGACAAGGTTCCTGATGAAACCCTTCGCGTCTTGTGGCAGGGTCGTCTTCCGACACAAGTCCGAGCCGTGCTAGCTGTGTCCGACTCCAAGGACCTGGACAACCTAGCAGCAGTTGCAGATAACGTCATGGAAGCTGTGCGGCCTTCATATGCCGCCACCGCTACTTACACCGTGCCAGCGCCAGCATCTACTACCGCCTATGACTTGGCCCTGTTGAGAGCTGAGGTGGCTAAAATAAAGGCTACCGTGGACCGGATCGATCAGCAGAGGTCGCGGTCCCGCGCCCCGGATCGCAACCGGCGTCGTTCACAGTCCAGGCGCCGTAGCAGTTCCTGCCGTCCCCGGAAGGAGAACTACTTATGCTTTTACCATTACAAGTTCCGAGAAAAGGCCAACAGGTGTACGAAGCCTTGCGCGTGGAAAACAACACAGCCGGAAAACTGAGCAGCGAGGTACAGTCCGAGGGTCTTCAGGTCTGTACCGTTTTTCCATTCAATCGTTTGTGTGTGTCAGACAGTAACTCCGGACTTAGATTTTTAGTTGACACCGGTGCCAATGTGTCTGTTTTACCAGCCGCGAGAAAAGATCGTCTAAATCAGTGTAGTGCATATAAATTATACGCAGCTAACGGCAATGAAATCGCAACTTACGGTACCAAGACAATAGTGTTAAACTTAAACTTACGCCGACCTTATCGTTGGGAATTCGTTGTAGCAGATGTCAAACAACCAATTTTGGGCGCCGATTTTTTAGCGTACTACAAATTATTAGTTGATTTAAACGCGCGTAAATTAATAGATAAAACTACAGAATTGAATGTTTCGGCATCTGTTGTCAATGTATCTCAACCTAGTGTTAAAACTATTGATGTAAATCATCCATATCAGGATTTATTGTTAAAGTATCCGGACATCACTAAACCAGCGTCATTCCGAGAAACTGCGAAACACGATGTCGTCCACTATATCGAGACCTCTGGCCCGCCCATGCACGCGAAAGCGCGCCCGTTGCCACCTGACAGGTATAAAAAAGTTAAAGAAGAATTTCGCATCATGCAGGAACTGGGCATCTGTCGTCCTTCAAAGAGCGCGTGGGCTAGTCCGCTCCATGTAGTTCCTAAAAAGAATGGAGATATAAGACCTTGTGGGGACTATCGCCAGCTGAATGCGATAACAAAGCCCGACAGATACCCGATTCCTCGCTTGAACGATTTTACTTTTATTCTTCCGGATAAAAAGATATTTTCAAAATTAGACATCAATAGAAGTTATCATTTTATACCTGTCGCACCAGGTGACGTGGAGAAAACCGCTATCATAACACCATTCGGACTTTTCGAGTTTCCCCGAATGACCTTCGGTTTGCGCGGAGCAGCACAAACCTTCCAGCGCTTTATGAACTCCATTTTACAAGGTCTTGATTTTGTCTTTTGTTATTTAGACGACTTACTTATAGCTAGTGACAACGAAGTTCAACACAGGCAACATTTAGAAATTATTTTTAAAAGGCTTAATAAATATGGAATTTCGATTAATTTGGCAAAATGTCGTTTCGGACAAACTAAACTAGAATTTTTGGGACACGAGATTAGTACCGACGGCGTCAGGCCGTTGCAAGATAAGGTTCAGGCAATTGTGGAATTTCCGAAGCCGAAAACTGTTGCAGAGCTAAGACGTTTTCTCGGTATGGTCAATTTTTATCGAGCTCATCTTCCTAACGCAACTTTATATCTAACAGAATTAAATAAATATCTTAAAAGCTCAAAGAAAAATGATAAGACTCCCATCGTCTGGACGGATAGTGCGAACGAAGCATTTACGCAATGTAAGGCAGGTCTCACACAGGCCGCTACATTGACGTACCCTAGAGTGGGTTCCGAACTCGCTTTAATGACTGATGCATCCAATATATGCGTGGGAGCAGTCTTGCAACAAAAGGAAGGAGATAGCTGGAAACCATTGGGCTATTTCTCAAAAAAATTGACCACCACCCAACAGCGATATAGCACATACGATCGCGAGTTGCTCGCTATATACTTAGCTATAAAACATTTTCGGAAATTATTTGAAGGGCAAGAAATAACCGTGTATACGGACCATAAACCTTTAGCTTTTGCATTTCAAAAGGTAGGACGCGATGAAAGCGAAACGCCTCGGAGAACGAGACATTTAGCTTTCATAAGTGAGTTCACTACAAATATAAAACATATAACCGGTACGAATAACATCGTAGCTGACACCTTATCGCGCATCGAAGCCGTGACTATGCCAACTGCGTTGAATTTCGATGACATTGCAAATGAGCAGCGTAGCGACAGTTATATCATGAATGTTATGTCTGGTTTAAATACCGATAATATTTTGTTAAAGGAACTAGTTATACCTATGTTAAATAAGTCTATTTTTTGTGAGATGTCTACTGATACAGCTCGTCCGTACCTACCGGAAAAGTTTCGACGCCTAGCTTTTGATAGTTTACATAATTTGAGCCATCCTGGAATTCGTTCTACGCGAAAGATGTTAGCCAAAAAGTATTTCTGGCCTAGTATGAATCGTGATGTTTCTTTGTGGGCAAAAACGTGCATACAATGTCAACGTTCTAAAGTTAACAGACATACGGTATCGAATCTGACTAAGTTTCCGGAAGTAGAGCGTTTTGAGCATTTGCACGTCGATATCGTTGGCCCTCTTGAGATCTCTCCAGATGGTTATAGATACTTACTTACGATAATTGATAGGAGGACCAGGTGGCCTGAAGCTTTTCCGTTACGAGACATTACGGCAGAAACTGTTGCCAAACATTTATATGAAGGTTGGATTTGTCGTTACGGTTGCCCGATAAAGTTAACTAGCGACCAAGGTCGCCAGTTTGAGAGTAGTCTTTTTAACCAGCTGTTAAAAATGTTGGGGGTTAATAGAATTCGAACTACTCCTTATCATCCGCAAAGCAATGGCGCAGTTGAACGTTGGCATCGTTCTTTAAAAGCAGCACTTTCAGCTCGCCTGTCACATGGGTCCTGGGTGGAAGAGCTACCCACAGTATTACTGGGGCTTCGCGCGGCCGCCCGCAGCGACTCAGGGGTTAGCGCCGCCGAGTTAACGTTCGGACGAAACTTGCGTCTACCGGGAGACTTTTATGACAGCTTTTCGAACAACCGTAACGTCAATGATTATTGTTTAGTGGATAAGATTAGAGATACTATTAGTAGTTATAAGCCTACATCCGACGATTCACGTAACTGTCATAGTCTTTTTGTGCACAAGGACTTACGTAACTGTGAATATGTCTTTGTTAGGGACGATTCAATACGTAAACCTTTGAAACCACCCTACGACGGTCCGTACCGCGTGATAAAAAGGGGCCCAAAGGTTTACCTAATTCAATTACCCGATAGACAGGTACATATTTCTATCGACAGATTAAAGCCTGCATATGTATTAAAGGAATGTGATGGTAACGAAGCAACGCCACGCCAAAGTAACGCTGACAACGCAGCGGATGTTGCACCTGCGCATGTACGGTTCCCGTTACCACCGTCCACACCGCTGACGTCGTTGTTACCCGGCCCGAGCAACCCGATAACCGTGAAAACAACGCGAAGTGGTCGGATTGTTAAGTTACCTTCACGATTTATAAGCTAGTGTTAATATAAAATATATATTATACAATTACATGTCTAAATGATAATCAGGTTTAGTTACTATGGATGTGAAAGTATTATTTGCATTGTCTAGTGCATAATATTTTCATTCAGGATATTCAAGTTACATTATTTAAGTTGAATGTAATTGTAGAAGCATCGTGTTCAGTATTTTGCGTATACTGCACTTTCATATAGGTTCCAGGTAGCTAGTTTAGTTATAATGTATTTAATATAATTTCATTCGAAATACTTCCTTTGCGAAAGCATTAGCGCGATAAGTTTTACGATTGTTACTATGGGTAATTTGCAAGAAAAACCAGTTATTGTTTCTCAGGCTCAAAATACTGTAGAGAATAAAGTGGATAATTTTCAAACATGGTTATATGTGATAGCCAGTTTTATGGGGGCGATAATCCTGTACACTATTTGGGTAAAGTTTAATAAGAAGTTCAAAAGCTGGCTTCGTCATCAAGTGTTAATGGCAGGCATTCCGATATCGGGCCAGAATATGGGTCAGATGATAGGTGCTTCTAGCACCAGTCTGCAGCATGTGCCCGCGCCCGCCGCGGCCGCCACCCCTTTCGCGGGGGTCTCCGTACAGCCCTGCGCACAAGCGCATTAGCAAGTTTTTGTTGTTAGTTTTAAGTTTATATTCATTGTATAGTTTTAAGTTTTTTTGTATTCAATTGTTTTAAAGGGGGAAGTATTGTAGGTGTGCCGCGCACACACATGTAAACTTCGCAACGTTGTATTGTAACTATATTATGTAGTGAATAAGATTTTTCAGGCAGTCACTAGTTGCCCGCCAACTGTATGGCACGTTCCGCTATAATAAATATATATTAGTAAAAGAATTCACCTTTCATTATGGTCACCAATAGGCACCCCTACGGAGTCAGCTCCTAAAATAGTTTGCTAAATCAAAGTTGCTTAGCAAACTCTACAGTTTGCTAAACAACTTTTATAGCGTAGTGATTTAAGGAGGTTACAAGTTGGTTTAAGTGAGAAAAAAGTGTTATATGAGCTTAAGATTGGTGAATCTTGTTCAGTTCAGTTCTTAGAACAATTAAATTTTTTATTTAAACGTGTTTAAAAGTCATAAAGATTATTGTATAACCTAAAAATTCGTTATCGTCCTTTCTCACTCGAGGCCACGCCGATCATTAGTCTATAGGTTTCTCTGTCTACGAACGTTTGTCAGTCTGTGTATAGACAACTTATTGATAGACTTTGTTTTACTTTGTTTGCTAAGACGCCGGGTTTCCCCGTCCACCATACGAAATATTTTGAATGGAGTTATTTTACGTTTTTTTTTAGATAATTATATCTTATGTATACGAGTATATGCAAATGCATTGAATAATACTTATTTTTACGGATTTTATCGCGTTTAACTTTCTTCAGTAAGTCTGCAGAATGTGAACATGATCAGGATCGTCCCAAACATTCTATCAGATTTTAATAGACCACAAATCTTCAAAAATAATACCGATTCCTACTAAGGATGATTCGCGATTATAATCGCTATCAAAATAAAAATAAAATCTTAATCGTATCCCATAATTAATAACATTAAACGAAAACTCAACATACTAAAGCCATATTTCAAGATACTGTAAGCTCGTTCTGCATAGATAAGACTAAAAGTGAATATTTAAAATTTGAAGGTAGTTTTCATGGATAACGACGACGTCGATCGTAGCGTTTTTTTTTAGTTAAGTGACTACCGCCGCCCATGATCAACCGCCAGGAGAATTGCAGGTGCGTTGCCGGCCCTTTAGATAGGAGTAAGCTCTTTTCTTGAAGGTCCCCAGGTCGTATCGGTCCGGAAAAATCGCCGGTGGTAAACTATTCCACAGATAGGTCGTACGCGGAAGAAAACTCCTTGTGAAACGTACAGTGGTGGACCGCCAAGCATCCAGATGGTGTGGGCGTTCATGTAATTTGGCGTGTGGGATTAATCCGAACAATTCTTCAGAGCACTCCCCAAAAAATACGCAAAGAGATGCAACATCTCTTCGCAGCGCCAGTGAATCGAGGCGATCGGAAAGCACTCGGTCGTCGACGATTCGAGCTGCTCTGCACTGGATGCAGTCAAGTGGAAGGAACTGGCACTGGGGAGCCCCAGCCCAGAGATTCGAACGGTATTTCATGTGCAGCCGAACCTGCGCCATGTAAAGTTTACAGGCGGTGTGCCGTCATGAAATACTGTCCCGAAACTGCACGCAACGCCGTCTTAGGCCATACCGGGGCCCTTGGGCACACAAGAATTTGGGGCCCTGTTGGAAAGTAAAAAAAAATGAATGACAAAATCATTTTTCTGCTATGATCTTATATTCATTATAGTAAATTGGCTAAAATCAAATAATTTGTCATTAATGAGGGCAGCCATCAGGGTGGCGCCACTTTACAATGAGGTAAAATATTTGACAGATTTCGTAGCGGGGACGATAAGTTCTTAGGAAAATGTAAACTTTAATGTTTCTGTCCTAAACTTTCTTTCAAAAAATAAAATATTCTATAACAACATCAATACGTGTATTCTTTTTATTTATTAGGTACAATAAAATTTAGGCTTCACTTGTCTAAAAAAAATAAAATAAATAAATAAATCTTTTGAAGTGTTATTTTTATTATACAGTACGAAACATTGACTTATTACTAGCGTAGAAATCATTAGTACGTAATGATATTTTTATCTCATAGATAGATTGATCTCATACATAGATTGCTGAAAATTCAAAAAAAACCAGGCTATAAGTACCGTGACTTTACAGCTCCCGACAAAAACGTTTAGATGGTGGCGAAACGCGGATCTACATATTTTCTACCTAGGAAATCTGTCAATGCCACTTTTTCCGGCAGTGTAGCTTGTTACTGCTCAGGGTTGCCAGAAAGTCACTAACAACGCCAACGTTATTTACTCTATAATTTTTTTGTCGAGTTATATTTTCCTTTCGTCACGGGGCCCCCGTGTGCCCTTATGGTAAAGACAGTACTGACTGTACGTCACTCGATATGTCGATGCCGAGAATTCCGATACTGGCAGAGGCAACAAGGGGAGTGCCTTGAAACTGAGGAGATACGACAAAGAGGTTCTTTTTGGCGGTTAACACGCAAACTTGTGTCTTCTGAGGGTTAAACTAGATTAAATTTAGTCGCCCCCAATCCGAGACTTTGTTCAGCAAAGACTCGACTTCAGACACAAGTTTGTCCCGGTACTCGGTGAAGTTTTCCCGAGAAATATTGGCACGGCCGGTGTATAGAGCATCACCAGTGCTATCATCTGCATAGCAATGAATGTTGCAGGTTTGCAGCATATCATTGATATTTGATATTGATTGTTTTTGCCCGTTCGCAGAACGATTACAGGTATAATTTCGGTCGCCAGATCACCGTACATGTCGGTCACCTCGTGAGGCAGGCCCAAATATTTTATTCGCTTATCTATTTCGGTACATCCTTGATTGTGTCCGGTCCATCAGCACAATATCAGGCTTATTCACAAGAATAGTCCTGTCTGTGATGATGGCCCGGTCCAGAGCCTGGCGCGATCATTTTCAAGCACGGCTTCCGGTGTGTTATTATGATTATTATAAAATCTGTGACAATTGTTTTTTTTTTTTTGATATAACGTAGACACAAAACGAGATGGAGTGACGGTTTTTTTTACAGAATTAGTGTGACAAACGAGCACACAGCTCACATGACAATAAGTGGATGCTGTGGCCCATAGATATCTACATCCATTCTAGAATTAGAATAAAAATGCAGATTCGTAGTCACTTCTGAGGACTAAAAAAAAGAACGCATCGTATCCAGTAAAAAGGGTCTCCGGTTCTCTACACTCACAATACGAAACAGCAGCAATGAACTGCTATTTGCCACTGGTTTTCTGTGAGAGCGTGGTCCTTCCCCGCTCCAGACGACCCGTTCGTGCTACAACCATAAAATCGCTCTGCCACGTTTATGATGGCAACCACATTAAGTAATTTCCATACGGCCCTTTAAGTACATTGTCCAACGCAACCGAAATTCGCCACGACAACACGGCGGTATTTTACGTTGTATTTTTTAACGTGTATGCAATTCAAAAAACTAATTATTGTATTTACTAGCCTGACGGAATCTTCGAGAACAAGGACCTAACTCTCCAGGCGTACCACGCGCATCTCATGGACCATGGAAAATGCAACAATATTACGAAGCGCTACGGCCTCACCGTGACCCGCAACTTCATCTGCTTGTCTCAGAACGGAAAAAGAGCACCATGCACTGTTAGTTTGTTTTAAATAGCACTAATAGTAATATAATTTTATCAGTTCCGAATATAAATTAACATAGCACAAAGTAATTAAGCAACTAAAATGGCGTCTACTCAGCACACATGTTATAACAACCACGTAGCCATAATTATAACGTTGATTATAATCTTTCTCGTAGTAAATTTTAGTTTCTTTTCTTCTTTATCCCGAACAGTGCGCTGGACAACATATGCCTCTCTCATTAGTATGATCTTAAGAGGCACGGTTAGCAAACAAATTGTCGTGCGCGGTCGCCGGTCTGGTTGGAGCAAAGCGAGCGGAGCTCCCACGAAGCATGAAAATGATTCTTTGAAATCTATTTCCTCCGTAACCCGTAGGCCAATTCACATAATTTTTTCGGCAATATTTGTAACTTAACCCAGACAAAGTTTGTAAACAATAAAAATCTGAATTTTTCTAAAACTTAAAAAATTAAAAAATAGCCAAAAACCAAATTGTTTATGGGAAAATACATGTAAAGCAAAAGCGCGCTATTTAGACTTTTGCTCCGCTCCGTTTATGATGTTAGCAAAAGGTTTTACCTTTGCATCTGCATCGGCCCTAATTATTTACTATCTGTGGGTGCGCGTAAAGTGAAAAAAGGTATGGCGGGATGAACGACCAAGCGGACTGCATTAGCGCGGTTCGAAAGGAACCAAAACAAAATGGCGAACGTGACACATATTTTCCCCGAAATTAATCCGAGACGTTGGCAGAGAACAATTAACCGAAAGTTATCTTACGATTTTGGCTTAAAATACTGTTCAATGTTTTGCTATTATATTTTTTTAAATTGTTTTATTACATAGTTGGCCTAACAAACCCCATAGATCGAACTCGTAACCCTTTTTCGACAATTTTTTATTGCTTTTCAACGAAACATAAACATATTACCTTTTCATTCAACATTTTCAAACTATAAGGAACGAAATCGAACATACGAAATTTCTTTCTCTAATTTACTTCATTTTTGGAGTTACAAGCACAAGAAACTTTGTTAAATGTAATTAAAGTTTAAAAAGTTAAGGTTACAGTACATATACATCCCACTGCTGGGCACGGGCCTCGTCTCATTTCTGAGAGGGTGTTAAGGCAAGGAAATATCTGCCGCGTTCTCCGATGCGTGTTAGGAAACTTCAAAGACATGTTCTTTGAATTTCATTTATTTTTTTCTCATACGTGCAGGTTTCTTCACGATGTTTTCGTTCACCGCCGAGCGGCAATTCAGGACTTAAAATGTCAATAAACAATTTCGTTGGTTCCGGCGGGGATCGAACCTAGGTTGCTCGCGTGCTGTGAAATTTACAGCGAGCACTAGCAATCGGAGCTACCACGGCAATTATTTTAAAAATATATAAAATTTCACTAATTCACCGTGTTATACTCTTGCAGCGGGATACGGGTGCTCCAGCAGTAAGCGATGGCGTGGTATGGGGATTAGCATCATGGGGTATACGCAAATTGTAAGTATATTGGATATACTTATATCCAAAGATTTAAATAGCTAGATGCGCCCTCATCTTGAAAACTGTGGCATTATTTATGGATGTGTTCGTCTGCAAGACGCTGACGCGCGCACACTAATGCAATATCGTCATCTCTTATTATCCTACAGAAATTGTGTTTTTTCTTTCTTTGTCGCACAAATGAGCACTGATTGCGAATGAGTGAGCTCACTCATTTAAGAATGGACACATTTCGGAGTGGTCGTACTATGGTAAGGGCGCATCCAACTATTTAAATCTTTGCTCATATCAGGATAAACTTGATTGCCTCGTTGGTCAGATGGTGAGAAACGCGGCTGCTAATAATGAGATTCCGGTAAAAAAATTCAGTTAGTTAGTTAGGTAGCAAGTTGGCGTTGTCCCACTCCAAAATATAAAGAACTGCGTTTGCCAACCCGCTTGCCAAGCGTAACAAATGTGCCAAAATGTCTTGTATGAGGCAACGTATGAGGAAGCCTAGGTTCAGTGGATTTTTCCAGCAGTAATGGATGGATTGATCTACACCAGTATTATATATATAATAATAATATAATAGTTATCAATTAATAATATAATGGAGCCGTGGTAGCTCAGATGGTTAGCGCTCGCTGTAAATTTCACAGTACGCGAGCAACCCAAGTTCGATCCCCACCGGCACCAATGAAATTGTCAATTACAATTTTAAGTGCTGATTTACCACGTGCTCGGCGGTGAAGGAAAACATCGTAAAGAAACCTGCATGTCTGAGAAATAAAAATAAAATATTTCGAAGACATGTGAAGTTCGCCAACACGCATCGGGGCCGCGCGGCGGACACTTCCTTGCCCAAAAACCCTCTCAAATATGAGAAGAAGGCTTGTGCCCAGCAGTGTGACGTATATAGGCTGTAACTTTATAATAGTTATCATTTTGTCATCATCATTGTAAGACAATATTATTTTCAGATGTGGAACGGAACGCATTCCCGCCATGTTCTCATACCTAGCTTCAAATTCAAACATGAACTTCATAATAAACGCAACTCACCTGCTCATGGCGGACGAAAGGTTCTATCCGTTCCCGGATCGATTCCGCGACTCCAGATTCAAAGCAATGATTGCAAGTACAAAAATGGTAACATAAGGCTCATAAAACGAACTAATTTTATTTTGAAGATTAAACTCGTTTAAGTTTTAATGAATTTCAATAAAACTAAATTTGTTTTGCTTTAATTAACCATCAGACTACATCATTCTCTCATTTATCAAATGTCATTTTTAAACCTGCTTATTCTACTACCATTTCGAGAGTTCCTCTGACTGGAGAAGAAACGAGGAAAGAAACTTCGCAGTTATCAACTTTTTTTTCATTTTTGCTGGTGATTTTTTTATATAGAATCCTTAAACTTCAGCGTTGTGTATTAACCTATCCTTGTGTATTAACAATTCGCCTTCGTGTCGTAAAATGCGACGGTGCGAAACGCCAGAAAGATCTTGAGGCTAAAGATGGCAGTAGGCCTATAACCATCCCGTTTATGTCAAAATATCATAAATTAGAATTATAAAAGTTACAATAGAACCTTCAATAAAGCTGTTAGCTCATTTGCTCAAAACGTCACAGATGCGCTCCTTTTTTCATAGATAGAAGGAGAGCACCCTGAAAAATAATTAAATTGAATTTTTTTACTCAATATTAACTTTTGGATTAACATTCTATACCAAATATACATTCAGGTCTTCTTACTCATTTCATCTACGAGCTAGAGATCTGTGACACACGGACGGACAGACTGACAGACGGACAGACAAGAGACATACAGACATCAGAGTGACATTAATAGGGTTTCGTTATAATCGTTGTGTACGGAATCCTAAAAGTTATAAATGCAACAAATAACAAGTACATTGCTGCAAAGTTTTTGTTATATAGCAAAAGTCTCTAAAATTTGCCAAGCAACAGACCACTGGAGTAGTACAGTGTGTCGGATGTCGTCAATGAAACGAATACTTCTGTATATGAGCATATTTAATATTTTCTTTTTCAAAATTGTAAAACTCACATTTTGAAATTGCAAAATTATAACTAAATTCTCATATCGTTAATAGTAACAATCGCCATTATGTAATTTATCTCCATTTTTGTATTTCTCTCGAACTAATAATAATAATAATCGTAAACCATTTATACATCTCTAATAATAATATATTTTAATGTCTAACAAATTCATTTTCTCAACGTTTACCATCGTTATTATTAGGGTTTTTTTCGTTATTCCAACATCAACTTTCACATATCTCTAATTAACTTTTTTTATAATACTCTAAACATACTTTTTACAAATTCATCCATTTACAATGACTACAACTGATCTTCTATCGCACCGAATGACGTTTAAATTTAGCAAATATTGGAATGGATTTTTTTTTAAAAAACTAAAATAATTAACTCTTAAAACTTATTATAAAACAAAATTGTACAAATACTTATGTATCAGCAATTCCACATTTAACTTCTAATTCAATTATAATAATCAATTTGTTTCTTTGGCAATTTTCGTATTCAAAAGTGAATTTACAATTTTTAGTTTTAAACTGGCTTAAAAGTGTTTACACTATTGAGAAAAAACTGGCAATATTTATGAACTATTTATGTTATATTTTATTTGCGGTCTCTCAATTTTTTGACTCGTATGAAAAATTATATGACAGATTTTATATTGGCAGTTGACTTGATTACTCCAATGCGGCATTGTCAAAATCAAATTCATCAAATTTTGATATTTTACAGTATTGTCAGCACATAATTATTTACCACCAGTCAAAAAATTGGAGAAATAAAACCGGAAGCAACATAATAAGCTTTTATTAAATCTGAAATATTATTAATATTATTATTTAGAAACTTACTAACAAAAAGACATCCTATTATTCTAATAAAATTGGATAAAAACTGGCCAAAATTTTTACATGAACTAAGATAACTGTATGAAATTATTTAAGTATTTAACAACAGAAGATTTAATAATAAGAGGTATTGTTTTATGTCAACAAAAAATTAGGCCAGAAATAGAAACTTTCCATAGATCAAAAGGTTCAATTTTTTATAACAAATAGAACCTTATTTTGTACATCGTAAGCACTAGATAATAATGCTATGATCTACCTAAAGTACTTCGCCATAAAGTCTATGGTAACAAATATTAAGATGGTACTGTACTGAGCAAAACAAAAATTACTTTAAAATGGTGGCAATAATCTTTGAAATTTAAATTTGCTACAACAGAAAATAGGTATATAAAAATGAGTGTTGCCACATATTGCAATTGCTTAAAATAAAGTAATTTTTAAATGGATCCAATCACGACACGGTATCTGGTACCATAAAAAGAGAAAGGAAAGAAAAAGATAAATAAAGATAAAAAATATAATACACGCACATAAGAAACAACTGTAGCGCTATAATATACAAATCAACAAATAAATTCGTGCTCCTTACATCTACAATGCCACTAATGTAAAACTCTCTTACGCTACAATCACCATAAACCGCCATAGATCAGAATTTAAAAATGACAAGATAGACATTTACATTCGGTCGCCCCTCGAATGATTTAATAGTAGCCGCTAAACTATCGCACCAGGCAAGAACTCAATATTTTTATTCCTAACACTAAAATCTCCCTGATTTTTTCTTACATCTAGATATACACAAAAATAATTTTGTACTCTTCCAACGAGTTTCAATGGCAACGTGTGTAGTTTTTCTTTACAACAATATGGCAGCTTTGCACGATCGCCAATTATTTTTTTAAACTCGTAATTATATGTTTTAATTATTTAAAAAGTGGCGACAGAACAAAACATTCATAAATAGGTACATTATATTAAATATTGTAGCACGGATTCATAGCTAACAAGCAGTGTTATCATTATAAACATGTTTACAATGAAATCAACATTACGTTTATTTTTTCTAATGTCTATATATATTTGCGGACCTGTATCAGGTCACGAACTAATCTTATGTATTTAAAATTGATGATTAGATTACTATTGATATTTAAACAATCAAATTTCACGGTTTAAATTAAAAATTAATATATTTTTTGCTTTTTACAAATCTATTAATTTTAAAACATCGAATATAAAAGAATCCACAAAACTAAAGTTCTCCAAAATATTGCATCATTGCGGAAAAGGAAGTGATCGCCATGACAAACAAATGAATATGCATTCAGACGCATAATCAGTAGCGTCCCTTATTTTTGTAACTAATTTTACTAATCCAAAATAAATATAAAATTGAATACGCCTTTCGAATTATATAATGTTATTTAACTCGAAAGAGAAATATCAAAGATAGTTGTATTCTACGATTTAAAAATGAAAATTAAATACTGTCACAAACAACATTGAAAGTCCACGACATTTGTACTAAGAATTTTAGATTGGTTACTTCATCATCTGACAGTAAATTTTTCGACCTTCCGCTAGTGTTTTCGCAGCCGAATTAAAAATATCCGAACTTGAATCCGAATATATCCGTCAGGGATTTGGGCGTATCCTAGGGTTGGTTTAGCAAGAGCGCCTCCAGCTCATCGGCTGAACGCAGGAGAAAGGCGGCGGACTCGCGGTAGCCGGTGATGAGCTGGCGCACCGCGCCCACCTCCGCGCCCGACAGCTTGTGCGCCAGCAGCGGCGCCTTGCTCGCAGCGCCCCCGGAGCCCGCCATGCTGCTGGCCGTCGATGTCGCGTGCAGCGACGTCGACGACGGGGTGTTCTTTACTGACAGGTCCGTTGGGGCTGGCAGATTCAAATATCTTACTTATGGTATACTTTTCTCCACAGAAGTATTTCTTTAAATAAATTTAACTTATTTTACAGCGATGTAAGAATATCCACTACCTCATATCATCTCGTGGGTGTCGTAAGATGCGACAGAGAGAAACAAATCAAGGGAAATGCAGCAGCGTCTTCTTCAAAACGACTCAAAATAAAAACTGCAGTTACCAACCGGCCTGCAACCGTGCCAACTACGGCAATTGTTCAGCAGTGAACTCTAATAGCCGTAACGTAATTTTTTTACAAAATGTAGCTTACGTAACATTAACTCAAATATATCGACCAACCATCCCAACAATACCACGATTGGACGATTGAATGGACGATTATTATTGTGATCGACACAATAATAATCGTCCATTGTAACAATTAATAAAATATTTCCACAACGATATAATGGAGTCAGCAATATTCCGCATTTCTTGCTAAGTCTTGCACTATACATCACTTGACATCATAATCATCATATTGACAATCGGTAACTTAAGTTGCCATTCATGTGAAAGTTTACTATGTTTGTCGTCTTAAAATATGTCTTACAGGTAATGACTGTGACAAATCTATTTATAAGAATTTTATGAATCAGCTGTTAAATTATTCTTTCTTATAGAATAAGGGTAACAAAGTAGCACACAGTCCACCTAATGGTACGTAAATGCTGAAAACCATGGACATCTACATTTATCCTAGACGAAGAATCAAAATGCAGATGTGTTGTCACCACTAAGGATTAAGATAAAATGTCTCATTTCCAGTAAAAATGTTCTCCTGTTCTCTACAGTTATCATACGAAACACAGCAGCATTAACTGCTCAGTGAGAGCTTAGTCCAACCTGATCGAGTCAACCATTCATGCTACAACCATAATATTATAGCAGCAGCATGGCTTTACGGAAATGTCCACTTTACATAATATTAATAATGTCATACGTTCAATCTATTATGAGATATAAAGTAAAGAAGTTGAGCCAACCTAACCACTCACCGGAGATGCTGGGGAATGTGTGCGTGTGAGCCGCCATTGCTGACAGCAGAGCACTTTGGTAGGCCGCCATTGCTGCGTTCATACCCACACCTGGAAATAAAGTGCAAAATTGAATAAAAGCAAATTTATTTTAAACGGAAAAACAAATTCAAAAGATAATTTATAAAATTAATAAAGTACTCACTCACTCACAAACGCACCCACATTATTTTATCACAAATATATTACCTGTAGGGGGAAGCGACGATAAGGTCGAAAGCAGAGCGCTGCTTGAAAGCGCTGAAGCAGAGTTCGTATTTGAGCTAAAAAAAAAAAGTATTTTTAAAACTTCCGTTTGGTTTTGATTTCTTGTTAATGAGTTCATAAAAATGTACTATGTATAACAAGGTGGTATGGTCTTCTTTTTTGCCTAAAAATCTGTGTAGCTTGGAACTAGGGAATTATTTCTGTCGCAAAGCAGCCAGCAATGCACCCACTATTGTGTTCCAGTTTAAAGTGTTTAAACACTGTAAGGCATTTCATCTTAGTCATGTCAAGAAAGACAACGCATCTCTTGCTTTTTTTGTTTGGTTCCGGTTTATGGGCCTGGATATTGGTCTGGTTTATATTTGGCCTGGGGTCAAAGAGACATTCACACAATAATACTATTATGTACTAGGCGTTTCGTATCTAGTCATTGCTTCCTATAGTGTAGCCGGTCTGGGTAATTTTATATCTGACATATTATTATTTATTACATAAGTTATTTCTTGAATACTGGGATCGGGCATTAGATAAAAACCTTTAAAAGTATTACACAAACAGTTTTGTCTACTATCTCATCTGGATCCACTTGTGTAAAGCGCTATTAGAATCAACAAAGTGTTTTTGGTTGCAAGCCAATTAGCGCATAAAAAACTTGTGTACATCTGACAGTGGATGAAAAAGAATTGATAGAGGAAAAAATTGCTACAAAAACTTACTTTTGCCTTCCAAATGTCTGTGGAGTACCGAAGGTGCTCGGAAATGAGGGTCTGAACAGTGGCGCAGGCGATGACGCAGGGCTGTCAAAAGAAAAATGTGATGTAACAGCAGAATTTCCGGCACAAGACAAAGTTTCCCTCGCTTCCTTAAATGGTTCTTAGCTTTAAAATAACCAAATCGGTGATGGAGAACATTGTCAAAAGTACGTGACTTTGGTACTGCAACCCTATTACGGGGGCGGGCTATGACAAGATGTGGAATTTCACGGGCTGATGAAGATAGAGATATTTTTTTAAAGCGATAATTTCGTTTAAAAAAAAACGTAGGCAAGTCCTTCTTGCTATGAAACCCAAACATACACACACACGCGCGCACACGCACGCACACGCACACACACGCACACACACACACACACACACACGCACACGCACACGTACACGCACACGCACACGCACACGCACACGCACACGCGCACGCGCGTGCCCAAGACTATGGTTGAGTTGCACCAGAATTTATATCGGTGAATGGGTAAAGTTAGCTCTTCCTGACCCTTAGTACAGAGCCTGGCACCTAACAAAGCACCGCAAAGTTCAAGCCTTGGTATTGTCGTCGGCTTGATGGGTGCTACACGATTTTTAGAAACTAGAAGTTGTACGCCAATAGATTTACTGCTATTGCATGACCGAATGTACACACACGCATCATAAGCCTTTTCGGACGCATTGGTAAAGACGTGTACTTCATGTGAGTCTTCACGCAAAACCCAACGAGGAATTTTTAAATTATTTAAAGATGTTATTGTATTTTCGAATTTTAACCAAAGGTTTCTTACTTCGAGCGATACTTCGTCGTCCCAGTCATAGTTGTGTAACCATAAACGCTGCATGACTATTTTCGCTTCGACAACGCACGGACCTACGAGGCCTAATGGGTCAAAGATCTGACTGATAACTGAAAGGACGTGACGTTTCGTGACTTTAGTTGTCGATTTTATATCAATAGTATAAGTAAGCGAATCAGAATCACAAACGCAGTTAAGACCTAAAGTTTTAGATTGAGAGGAATTTAAACCCTGCTCAGAAAATTGCAACGTATTATCTGAGTCGATACTGTTTGTAATTTGATTTAGAATTTGAGGATGATTTGATCGCCATTTTCGTAGGTTAAATTTAGCAGAAGATAGAACCAATTATACCCGTTTTGCAATTGCTACAGTCTCTCCTATGGTGTTTCCTCCACTCAGTCATCGATGTAGAAGTCACGTCGTATGGCCCGCTGGACCTGGCTGTCCTCAATGTTATCAGCCAGACTTACCAGGCATTTTGTGGCTAAATAAGGAGCAGAAGCGGTACCATAAGTGACCGTATTCAATGTATAGGTCCTAAGAGGTTCTGAAGGATCAAACCGAAAAATTATTTTTTGTAGAGGGCGTTGGATTGGACTTAACTCAATGGCTCTATACATCTTCTCTACATCACCTGAAACTACGTACCTATGCTGACGAAAACGTATTAAAATGAAAAATAGATCGTCTTGCACTACGGGACCGACCATTTGAATGTCTTTAAGAGACACGCCCGAACAAGTAGTGGCTGATGCGTCGAATACTACGCGTAGTTGAGTAGACCACTACTCAACTAGATCTACGTATAATTCCATGATGTGGAATGAAATATGAGATCACGGAGTTGTCAAACGTAGAAGTATAGTTAGAGTCTAAAGTCATATGACCTAAACGCTCATATTCTCTCATAAATTCACAATATTTAGTTTTAAAGGAAGAATCACGTTTAAGTCGCCGCTCCAGGGATAGAAAACGATTTTTTGCGTTTTCATACGAATGCCCTAAATTTGTAAACAAATTCTACTAACCTTGCAGTCTTACTCCCAGTGTTCCCATTAGCATTATCGATCTTCAAACTGTTGTTGTTAAGCAGAGCGTTTTCTATAGAAGGGCTGGTTGTTGGCCGCGTGGTATCGGCTGCTACTTTGCTGTGCCCAGCGCTGGACATGGATGTCGCTGAAGCCGTGCTCGCTGTGGTTGACGTGCTCATTGCACCACTGTATAGACTCAGAAATGAGGAGGCGACCGCTGAAGTTGCTGTTGTGTCGATTGCCTGAAACAATATTTCAGTTCAGATTTTGAAAAAAAAAAATATATTATTAGTTTATTTTTAATTAGTGTTTAAAGAATTTCTGTTTGGCAAATTTAATTTATGAGCAGTGTTCCATGTAAGAATAGGTAAAGAAAGAAGATATAATTGTAATTGCAAAAGTAGTCTTGGTTACAGCTAGTAAAAATATAAGTAAAGTAAAAATAGGCTACGATTAATCAGATCGTTCAAATATTTGACTAAAATTTCAATAAACGCAACATGCAAGTCGTTTGTAGCTTGACATTTATGAATTGTTTAAATAGATGTGGACCAAAAATACTTCTTTAGGTAAACCATTAACATAATTAGCCAGTTCGCCGTTTACGTGTGCTTTCTTATAAAAAGAAGTTGTTTTCTGACAACAGTGTGAGGATGTCGGCTGTGTTCACCAATCCGTCTGTAAAGTTTTGTAAGAATGAGCAGTCGTTTTAGTGGTGCAATTCATATTTCCATACAACTTCAGTCGATGACGAAACGAAAACATTAGTGATAAAAACTTGAGCTAAAAGAAATCGATGTCTTAAAATGTGTTGCTGCACATCATGACGAATATCAGACAACTACTAAAAACATGTTTAATTTAAACATCAGAGAAATTAACTGGGCGACTGACCATGGGTGTCGGCAGCGTGGGCATGGGCTGGCTGACGGGATCAAGGCCGAGCCGCATGCGCTTGGCATTGAGGCTCTCGTTCTCACACGCCTGTGCTAGAATATGCTCCGCTTGCACTGACGTCAAGTGTGCTGGCGTGGGTCGCACCTGCAAAAAACAAATTATTATTTATCATGTTTTCAGTCATAGAGGAGCATCGGCTATATAGATATATATACTTCGATTGTTTGCCTATTTACTAAGATTGTTTTCCAAAATGGCGGCGTAATAATATCCACGAGCAGATGTCATCCTGTGGGTGACGTGAGAAGCGACAGAGGGAAACAAAACAGGAGTATCAGCATCTTCCTGATAAAACTGTTAACTGCCAAGCGTGATGACTATGGCAAAAATCATTCTTATTGGGCAAGGACGTCAGAAAGATGGCGGATCTTGGCTATCTTACGTATTCATAAAGAATAGTAGAAAATTTATCCTTCCACCTACGTCCGTAAGACATTTTCAAAAAAAAATACATAGCTGCATACATTAAGGTGCGTGTTTAAGCAATACGCCGCGCTAGTCGTTATTTGTGAGGTTTTTAGGAGCTATCTACTTGTTATTAAAAATATTCTACATATTCTTGATTCCATAATAGCCAATTCCATTTTTTTTAAATAGTAAATACTTGACGAATATTCCTACAACTTAACAGCACACAATCCACCTAATACTAAGTGGTTGCTGCGGCCCATAGACATCTACATCTATCCTCGATTACAAATCAAAATGCAGACGCGTTGTCACCCGTGAGGACTAAGATGGAATGCCTCGTTCCCAGTAAAAAGGGTCTCCGGTTCTCTACACTAACCATGCGAAACACAGCACTATTAAGCTACTATTTTACGCTGGTATTCTGTGAGAGCGTGGTCCTTCCCCGGTCGAGCCGACCCATTCGTGCTATAGCTATACTACTAATATAATTTCAGCAAGGCTCTACCACGTATAAAATCTCCTCATAAAGTAAGCATTATTTTATTTTGCGATTGACACTAATAGATAGGCAATTTATTAATGAACATTTTGATCAGTTTAACTGTTTTAAAGGACTAAAATTCGATTTTATGAAGAAAATATTTTAAAATTTGCGCGAGAGCGCGTGAAATATATGGGACCGAACGCTCTAGTTCGTTTGTTAGAAGTAGCGCCTTAAATAGTATCGGCACCAGCACTAGTGTATGCAAAATTTTAGCTCAATTAGTATGTGGAACACATTTAAAATTCAGTTGCAAAATTTAGGTGAGGTTAAATAAACGTTTGTGGTTATCCTCGTACTATATATTAAGGGCCAATTACTATTCGACTAAAAAAGATAGTAAGTGAAACAAACCACTATAATTTCAATAAGAGACTGACTATGGTGATATACAGGATTTTTTGCAATAAACGGCCAAATTTGCACAGAAGGTTCAGAAGTAATATAGGCAAATGGTGAAGAAAAATTAATTTAAAATATCTCAAACATTCTGTCCCTTTTATCTTTTAAATGCGTGGTAATGCATTATTTTTAACTGATTTTATTGCGCACGCACAAATTCGTAAGGGTCGATCGGTCGGCAGAGAAGTTCGGATAATTTAAAATCAAAGTAAAACCTTATTTACTCGTAGTTTCAAAAACTGCAATAAATGTATATCATTGTTTTCATATATATGATAAGTGTTAAATTCGATTACTTTCATACAAGAGTATCAGATATACTGTTGTATGAACGAATTTTCTTTAATGTAATCGCATTTGCTTCTGTACGGTCAAAAACTTCAAAGCGATCCTGACTTTTAAATTTAATTGATGTGCATCTTGTACAAAAACATTCGTTAGTAAAATATTTTAATCAAATACTATTATTAAGTGAGCAAATAAATTTATGCACTATTCTACTTTAACCACAGAAAACTTAATTATAGCTATAACACACTTTGAGACCACGTAAAGTATTAGCTTGAGAAAAGAAACCACGATTATATTATAATATAGTAACGATTTTTTTTAAATTATTGGTAAATATAAAATATTAATGTCATTTTTCGGACCCTCACCGCGGTATCCCACGCGCTACTAGATGGCGTACTTCCTCCGTTCCCACTCGTAGGCCCGTCCCCACGGACTTTCTTATTTCTCCTGCAACTCTTCAGGTACGTTCTGATTCTCTTTCGGGCGCGTTCGGCGAACTCCGGGAACTGTCGCGTGCACGAGTCTATGATCGCTTGGATCTTCTCCTTCGGCTGTTTCGATATAGGAACTATCCTGTCAAGGTTCTCGTCTACAAATAATCGGACGAACATCTGCAAAGATACATAGAGGTTTTTGGTTTTATTCTGAACATCTTAAAGATTATGATGTCGTTTTTTTAAGTCTTAAGGGAATGAAATGATTGAGGAATGTACCATGGAATGTATCAATGAAATTGGTTTTTTTTTTACTATGAGGGTGGTAAACTAGCAAAAAGTCAACCTAGCTACAGGCTACTTCAGCTCATGAACCTGCAACGAACTTTAAACAAAGACTGGACTTGTACCTTGTAACCTCTTAGGAATAAGATGGCCTTACATTTTGTCTTTACACTGCTCTTTTAAACGAGACAACAGTGAGTGCACAGGCTGAAGAATTTGTCGTCCAGGCAATAAATTAAATTAAAAAAAATTCTACGCCATTACTAAAATAACGCCTGAACTTCTTTACAATTTTTTTCATTAAAAATCCACGATTCAATTTTAGATTTCAAATGTAATATTTTTAAAACATAATATCTAACGAAAATGGCTGTGATGAAATCATCCGAATTTACGTAAAATTATTAAAATTAAAAAAAATGAGTGTTACTAAATCGCTTATCATGCGTGTATGCACCTTACAGATTCCATTATAAAACTGCAAGAAGTTTAAAAAAATGAAAGCAATAATTATTTTTAAGTCATGCTGAGAAAACATTTTAAAACGTAGTTTTATTTTTATCTTTTATTAATATTACTAAATCGAAAGGTTCAAGAGATCGCGGCCGTACAAGCTCCGATCAGAGCCTGCCAAGACATCATCTTCGGTATTGGACTTATGTTGTTTTTCGCTCGAAAATTGAGACCACTACCCACGTACTAGATATGGTACTAAACCATACATCAAGATGGTCTGAATTAAATTAAATAAATAATAAAATGTTTGGCTAGATCTTCCTGTTTAAGTGTTTTACGATGAACAATTTTTCAGATAGTAAAATTACATATAACTAAGGCTTTAGTTGTTCCGAGTTAACTCGTGCGTCAATGTTTTCGTCTTCGTTACGTAGTTCAAAGATCAAAGTTTACAAATAATAAATTGATGTATAATTACGTTGAAAGCCTTCAGTCGTTCCGGATCATGGTGTTGTGGATCGACTCGGTCGTCGCTGTCGTCATCGGATGCGCCGGCGTCGTCGTCGTCTTTAGTGCGGTCCGA
Source organism: Parnassius smintheus behrii (assembly GCA_036936625.1). Taxonomy (NCBI): domain Eukaryota; kingdom Metazoa; phylum Arthropoda; class Insecta; order Lepidoptera; family Papilionidae; genus Parnassius; species Parnassius smintheus. The sequence continues at coordinate 32,370,804 of JAUPFT010000028.1, forward strand.
CGACGAGGTCTCGTCGTGGGTCGACGCTGGCTCGAGCCCAGGAGTCGCAGAGCCCACGTGAATTGGACTCTATGATATCCAAACCACTAATTAGTGTTTTCGTCCAATAGTTATTTTCGATTACGTGGTAGAGCCATGCTGCAGGTATATTACGGTTGTAGCACGAATGGGTCGGCGCGATCGGGGAAGGACCACGCTCTCACAGAATATCAGTGTAAATAACGTATCAGCATTTAGATTCTCCAGAATAGATGTAAATGTCTATGAACCACAGCATCCACTATCCATCAGGTGGACTGTGTGCTCGTTTGCCACTGTGATTGTATATAAAAAAGCGTTTTTCGTAAAAGAATCGACTTGCTTGTCACGAATTAATGTATTTCCATTTGTGATGTTATATATTCTGTGGTATTTCTTAAATAATTTTAAGTATATTTTATACAAACGTGGTTCCAGAAGTGTGTTATATACTAGTCGTTAATACTAACTACGAAATAGCATTTTATTTGTAAAACCGTTAATGTACAGTTTATAAAAAAATGTTGTGGTTTTCATTCAGTATGTCCGAACACCCAAATATTTGGTGACTTGTACTTTTGAAGTTTGTCTTTTTTTTATAAAAAATATGGATTTCTATATCTATCCATCCATCGATCACAGCCTATAAAAGGCCACTGTTGAATATAGGCCTCCCCCATAAATTGCCTCATGGGGGGATTTTGAAATAGTTGTCACGCTAGGCGAGCGGGTTGTCAACCGTGTAGTGGCAGTGTGGCAGTATATCTACTACCCTACCCATAGCGTCCCGTGAGTGTCGTGAGAGGGGGCAGGGGGATGTAGAAACAGGTCATGGGCAGCAGCACCTTCCTCATCACCACTCAAAATATTAAAAAAAAACAACGATGTACATTTATTGCGATCCCGGATTTCTATTTAAGAAAACATAATTTTAGAAATTGGTTAATTGATAGAATCAGGCGTTACTTTGCGGAAATCCATTATAATAAAAAACAAAAATATAAATTTCTTTGAAACCTTCCGCTAAATAATATATTTAAGAAGAAGGTTTCAAAGAAATTTATATTTTTGTTTTTTAAGAAATTGGTTAAATTGTCGATATTGACATTTGTTCTATATAACCACGGTGTACACTTTTTCGAACATTTAGAATAGATATTCCCATTTTACACAATGTAGAAGCAGTAGAAGTACTTTCTGTAATTCGTATAAAACGGGTAAGATATGATATTTCACTCATACATATGTATTTATTCGAAAGCAAAAACGCATCGTACTCGAATGGGCGCAATTACAACACTAATATATTCCTCATCTTCATAACAGGATCTGTTTAATTTATGTCCAGATGCTGTGGTCCTTGATGAGTTGGTAAAATGAATTTTATTTCTCCTTCCAGCCTTAATAATGTATGAGTTACAGTTACCTACTATAAATACTGTCTTTCCATCCGATTACAATGTGATAATTTTCAAGGCAAGAATGAAGACTTTTTATGATAGCGTAATACCATAGTCGGCTACATGGCGATTTACCATCAGGTGTCCAGCACTGTCTTAAAATGTTTAATAAAGCTTGATTTTTTTTGAACGTTAAGCGATAGTCTTACCCAAATAAGCGCACACTCCATCTGGATGTAAATGGCTATCGCAGCCCTTGGGCAACTGCAAGCAACGAGGAGACCACAATACGTGGTCTCCCCTGACTAACATGGATTGCCTCAAATGCTTCAAAACGGACCAACAAGCTGTTTCGCGATAAAAATATATAAAAAATTTGATACATGGTAGAGCCACGATACAACTATATTATGGCTTCATCACTATGTCGGCTCGACCGGGACCGACCACGCTCTCACATAATACCTGTGTAAAATAGCAGCATAACGCTACTGTATATTGTATGGTGAGAACTGCAGACCCTTTTCACCAGTATCGAGACATTCAATCTTAAATCTCACGGGTGACAATTCGATTTTTAATCGAGGGTAGATCTCCACGTGCATTATGAGCAACTGATGCCCATTCCATTAGGTGTGCTCGTTTGTCATAGTTATCTCTTCTTTCTTCTTCCACCAATCCCGGCCGACACTAAGACAAAAAGGGTTCCTCTCATCTCTTACGCCTACCGTTTAAGCTGCAGCAACATAATATTTCTTCATCATTCCATAAAGAATTCACTGTTGGGAATTAATGTCTAATAGAATTGCGAGCATAACCATATCAGCCATGCCTGTCAGGTGGTTCGGCGATAGCTGTACCTGACAGTTTTTTGTTATTCTTTCCATAAACAACGGATACCACCGGTATTTATGGGAAGATAATAAAAATCTTGAGATACCACCATCTATCTGAATCCAAAAGATCTTTTTTGAGCTATTCAATACTCACGACAATCACGGGACGAGATAGATATATGGATTTTCTTACACCGCCAATATGTATCATTATTTAAAATGAAAACGAATTCCTGGTTCATACAAAAATAACGTTAAAACCAAATATATTTGAAACGCTCTCAACCTTAAAACTCACCGAATGGCCAGTAGCCAAGGGTGTTGGCGGCTTAGGAGGTTTGCTGCCAAGTCCAAGAGCACTGTGGTAGGAGGCCCAGAGGTCCGCCATGCTATCCGCTCCGCTTTCTGTAATGTCACCATTACGACCTGCAATTGCAAGAGAAAGTAGATTAGTTAAATAATCATATTAGTTTCATAATCAGTAGAGAGTTACTTGGATCATTGTGGACCCTGAACAGACGTGAATCCAATGTAGATATTTGCTATAAAATATAATGGTACTATAAACTACTCTTATGAGCTCGGTTTTAAATCGTGGCAAAGGTATAATAAATATGTTCGTGTTACTTAGGCATCTAAATCCTTCGGCGGTTATAGGTTAGGTTTCTGAGTGTTTTTCTTGATAAAACATGATTGGGCTACCAGGAGAACATAAAAGTTGTACATAATACATGTATTATTTTTTATGATGACGTTGTAATCATAATTCTGACTCTAGAATGCTAAATCAAATCGCCAAAGTTAAGGGCAGCACAGACATCATCGTAATCATAAATTAACGTCTCTATATAACTCGCTCTATGAAGTTGTAACAGCCTCCTGACTAGCAGTAAAACCTGTCTGATAGAAGAAGATAAGACCTAAAGGTATGCTTAAGGTTAGTTTCAGCAGACACATAAACGATCACTTTAAAATTAATACCTTTACAAAATATTACTATAGGTTTAGTATTGATTGTGGTAGTACTAATGGATCGGCTCGAGCGATGGATGGATCACGCATGTACGGAATACCAGCGTGCAAATGGCAGCATTATGCTGCTCTGTTCAGTATGGTGATTGACAAGAACGGAAAGTCTCCCTGCCCTTTTTAGCGGCAGGGAGACTTTCCCACCTATACGAATACCAGCAACAGCGTCCACTAGCCACCAGTAAGCAGTGGATTGAATGCTTGTTTGTCACCGTTACTTCTTTCAAAAATATATAAAAAGTTAATCAGAAAGGTGTATTTTAAAAATATTTATGGACTCCTAATAGTTATTATTGGATCGTGTTATTATGCTTGTTTTAAATTTGACTTACAACAAAGACTATTTAGAACAAACGCGAGCTTCAAGATGTTTAAAAATAAATTTCAAAAAAAATCGTTATACCCACAGCAACTTAAAAAAACAGTCTTAGAAGGTGAGCGTTTGGAATAAATTTCAATTTCAACAAGGCTTGTTCGATCAACGTCGAGACCACTAAAATTATTAATCGCAATTTTAGGTACCAATTTTAAAACATGTACAACGACTAAGGAAAACATCGCAAGATATATCATAGAAATTAAATATATTTAGAAGACATGCGAAGTTCACCGACACTGATGCAGGCAGGTTTTTTTCCCTAGGGGGAGGCTTCGAGGATGGAGACTCTCACAGATACGAGACAAGGCCTTTGCTTAACACGACATGCTTTCATCTTTTACACAGCCTTAGTAAAAAGGGCGATACAATAACATTGACCGTATAAGAATATCGTAAGTGTAAGTGCAGCTATTATGGTCGGCTCGACCGGGGAAGGACAACGCTCTCACAGAATACCAGCGTAAAATAGCAGCTTAATGCTGCTGTGTTTCGTATGGTGAGTGTAGAGAACCGGAGACCCGTTTTACTCGTATCGAGGCATTCCATCTTAGTCCTCAAGGGTTACAACGTATCTTCATTTTGATTTGTAATCGAGGATAGATGTAGTGTGGACTGTGTGCTCGTTTGTCACCAAATCCTATAAAAAAATATTCTGACCAAATGTGGTGATCCTAGTCGTAATAATAGGTCATAGACATGAAAGCATTTGCACCATTCTTTACAGCCTATAAAAGCTCACTGTTGAACATAATAAGTCTTTAATACAGACTGTCCCCCAAGGGTATCCCCCAAACGGAATGCCAACTGCAGTTTTTTTTATTAATCGCAAAATAAAATAATGCTTACTTTACGAGGAGACGCATGTTATCAACAATTATTTCACATTTCTGTGGTTTCGTTGTAGGGGGTCAATCAAATATTTACACCTTTTAAAAAAAACTGGAATTGGCTATTATGGAATCCAGATTATGTAGAAATTTAATGTATTTTTTATTAGTTGATATATCTCCTTAATATCAAGTAGATAGCTGTTAAAACCGTACAATAAACGACTAGCGCGACATTTCGCTCAAACATGCGCCTTAAGTTGGTATCAGGAAGATACTGCTGCCCACGTCCCAATACAGTTTCGCTCCTACATGACCCATACATATATATATATATATATATATATATATATATATATATATATATATATATATATATATATATATATATATATATATATATGGATATTCTTACACTATGTTATGTTGATACAATGTTTACCATTTAAGTGGCAACTTTGCAGTTAGATTAAACGGTAAACATTGTATTAACATTTGTTCCTTATATTATGCCTAGAAATTTTTAAATTACTCAATCGTTCAGAAATGAGTGATAATTGAATTACAAAATTTTATTCATGCATGATACATGTCAAGCTAATAATAAATAGCAAATAAAATATTATTATTATTATTATTATCATTTTTATTAAAAATAAACCAAAAGCGTGTTAAAATATAAGAAGATTATTGTACCTATAGTAGGTTAAAACTGTTGATCTGTGTTTAAAAATTAAAGTATTTTATCGTTTTGAATGTGTTGCCGGCATGGAATATAAACGAATTAAAACAATTTTAGGTTAAAATACAAAAAGAAACGCGGTGAATATTTTTTATAGTGTAAGGGTGACATGTGAGCATAAGGTCTACTTGATGGTAAATGGATACTGTGGCCCACAGACATCTTTATCTATTCTCGATTAAGAATCCAAATGCCGATGAGTTGTCACTCCTCTAACTCTCTCTACGATAAAAACCTTCTATCCAGTAAAAAGAGTCTAAGGTTCTCTACACTCACCATACGAAACACAGCAGCAATGAGCTGTTATGTTACGCTGGTATTCTGTGAAAGCGTGGTCCTGCCCCGGTCGAGCCGAGCCATGCGTGCTAAAACCATAAAGTAAACCAATAAAAGTCTCAAGACTTGCTTGCTCCAATAGAGTTGGTTCGCTACACACCAATCAGGTTGGTTGACTTCCATCTAGTCGTCAATATTATTATATTCGAAATTCTACATTATCGAGCTCAATATAAATCAGAACTTAATTTGCAATTAACGGTTTCAGTGTTGGCATCATAACGCTTATTCTGGTTTATGCCACGGCGCTAAGCCACCACTCCTATAATTTGCATTCACAAAAATTGTCAGAGATTAAGAATCGATGGAATTCATTCACATATACCTCAAAACTTGAAAGATCGATTGTATAAGTGCGTGCACTGCATGTTGCCAGAAATAACATTTAGATCTGAGATGTGGAGGTGCTTTACCGGTGGCCACATGAGGACACTCAATGTCGCGTCGGCGCAGCGAGCTATGGAATGGACTATGTTGGGAGTTTCAACTAGAGTAACCGATATAGACCAACGGCAATCTGAAGTGGCGATGGGGAAGAAGGAAGAAAGTTCAAGCAATGTGCACTTTAAGATTTCTATGTGGTCTATCTGACACCGCCGAAGAGACTGTAGCAGTGGCATAAATTTATCAAAGATTGTTTTTTATAGTACACGTACACAATTACAAAACGGCAGATTGTACTCTTCGGACTTCTGCCTAATGTATCCAATAGTACGTACACGATCAGAGCAAATATAGGAAAACCTTTTCGGTATGTTTTGATCGTCCAGTTTTCCACGCGATTTCTTTTAAAATTACTTTTAAAAACCGCAAACAGCCATAGTTTTTTAACAAGGCGTCACCTTTCTTGAATAACAAGACCAGCTCACTTCGGTTCCACGCCTCCGGCGTAGTGACACCTTGAACGACAGAATTAATTATAGGTTTTGAAGGACTTTACGTATCGGAGCTCCACCCGCGTTCAGATGCTCCACTGTAATTCTTTCAACGCCTTGCCGCTTTGAATATGCTGGAGAGTTATTCTTATCTAACTCTCAAAATAATAATGCATCCGTCAATCTTTGATAGTTTCTCATCGTATTACAGATAACTGGTAAAAATATTGACCGTCCACCATGTTCAAAAAACTTACGTGCTGTATTTATAGCTCCTAAGTCTTACCACACCTTTTAGAATATCCTTGTTCGATTTGTGATTTGTATGTATTTGTTTTATGATTAAAAATTATATTTTGTATCTTGAAACATTAATATACCAATGGACCACACGTAACGCTACCGCGGATCGGCGTTTACTATATTAAAATGACATAGAAAATATTAATTCGTAATAAATGGTAATTAAACAAGATATCTCAAGTAAAAAATAAAAGACTAATTCATTTATTTTATAATTGAAGTAATGGAACAACAAGGGTTGTCGATTGTGCTGTAATATAATCTAGATTATTTCATTGATATTAAATTAATACTCTTGAAAATATTTGCCACTGGTTTACCTATCTCTTACTTGGGAAGAACAAAAACCCAAGATCTTTAAGGTAAAGTGTACATTGAAATTTACATTGCACATTGATCTAGTCAAATAAATACAAAAAAGTGGATAATTGACATCATAATTAATAAATAACTACACCATATAATTAGGATTTGATACGATTAGTAGTGTTTCAAAACTTGGTCGATTTTCGTTTTCATTTCCTTTTAAAACTATGAGGTCATTTATTCTTTTTTCTTTGACAACGCTTAAAGTGTTTTTTGATATCGAAACGAAACTTTATAAGAATTTTTCAATGGTTTTCCTCGTCAAAATGATTAAAAAAATCGGATATTTATAGGAAACATTACATAGTATAGTACATATATATATAAACATACGTGGTTTTTTACTCTGACAATTTCTTTTAATATGGGTTTTTCATAAAATATTGCGTTTTCATTCATTTTATCCCACACAACCACAGAATAAATAATAGATAATACGTACGCAACTTAGTCGGCAGCCCTATGCCTAGGATAAATTTATAAAGAGAAATGAAAACGAAACCGTTATAGCAAACTGGTTTCTTGCCAACAGCTACTGTATTTTCTGCGGAACCGCATGGAAGACAATCAATCCATAATTCGTCTTTAAAATATTTAGTATTCATAGTCAGTTAGCAAGGCGGCAGAAATTAATGAGGGTGTGCAGTAGGCATTCGCAGGGGACCGGTGCATCTGCTTCTAAATGTCAACCGAAACAAGCCCCTCGCCTATAAATAATTTGAGGTGCTTGCATCGCAACGCCTGCGCCCCTGGTACGCCCGCTCTCTCGATATGGCTTCGCTAAAGTAGTAAAAATAGCCCGGCTAGCAATTTTGCCGTGGAAATTATGCAAGTTCGCTGCTTAACAAACTGTCGGTTCGGCAAGAAAATTGCAAAGCCGCTCATATAGTTAATTTTTTGTACAGCAAAGTATTTTTGTCACTCAAATTATTACATTTACGTAAATATTAACAACGTTTTGGATTCTTTTAATGTTTCAAAATCTTCTTTTATTTTTACAGTATTCAAGTATTTATAATAACAAACAGTATTAAAAGATCGGATAAAGAACACATGAAATGTATCATACAAATAGTTTTACCTTGACTCTGGCTGTGGTAATTCCATGCCAGCAACATCATTTTCAACTTCTCAGCATCTTTCGCGAAGGCCTGACCTGCACCAGATCATATTTGCCAATCAATTTTTAAATTTGGAATTCGGAAAAAAGATTTCAAAATCATGCTCGGAGCCGATCAGTTGACGGTATTTTATGTAATTTTGAAACAGTAATTGAAATTTTAAAACATAAAATACCAAATTGATTTGATGCAAGTACTGACACATGCGATATTTTATATGATATATTATAACAAGAAAACACTCACCAGAAAAATTATCATCATCGTTCATATCCCCCGGCTCCGATGTCAATGTATCCTGCAACAAAGAAATTATAGGAATAATTGTTTACTAAATATCATACGATGGATGCAGGTGGCTCAGGACCGTGTTTAGTGGCGTATCTTGGGGGAGGCCTATGTTCAGCAGTGGACTTGTGAAGGGCTGTAATGATGGTGATGATGATGAAATACTTTACCACATAACCATAACAACATACTAAAGATCTAACATAATTTAATTGTAAGATCAAGAAACTAGCTCTCACGGAATATCTGCGTAAACTAGCAGTTTAAGAGGATAGAGTAAGTCAGCTCAAATTCTAATTTCGCCCCCACTTCCCCGCGCGTCGTATGCTATGTACCGATATGTTTGTAATCACTAAAACTGTAAGTAGAAAGGTCGTTAGACACTTATTTCATTAGGTTTATCATATTTATGCCTGTTTCTTAACGCCAAGCCAGCCGCTTCTTATTTTTATCACGGTTATTTCCCATTTTAATTTTACGTCGTACTGTTGCGTAATGTATATTCTGATCGTAAGCGACACAACCTCCCCGTCCAAAGGCCGAGGCGTATATAGTGACCGTGCTGCGAGAATCACGCTTCAAAAGGCCAATAGTTTAGGTAATTTCTTTTTACAGTAAAAATAATGGTATTTTAAAAAAAGTAAATAACATAAGCACTGCTTTATAGTTAGTTCAGTTAGTATGTAAAGTTTCATGATCTTATTTAAAGTATTTTATGAATAACAGCGGTTTATTGTTTATTTTGGAGGTAACTTTGGATTTTTTTTTCTATCGAGAAAATTTTACGAAATCGTGTTTTCGTCTAACATAATCACTAACATTAATCCTCAACTTTACCATATATTTATTTCAAAATTAATGCTGCAATATTTTCGGCATAACGAAGGATCTTGCTAAGCCATTTGACATTATATTTCCCCTTAAGACTGCTGTGTTTCGTATGGTGAGTGTAGATAACCGGAGATCCTTTTTAATGGAAACGAGGCATTGCATCTAGTGGACTATATGTTCGTTTGTCACTCATATTCTATATAAAAAAAGATAGAAATAAGAAAGAACTGACCATCCGTTACATGGCGAATGTTAACTTCGCAAAATTAATTTAATTTCTTTCGGACTCGGAGCTAAATTATCTTCATTAATAGCGAGCATAATCGCTTTTAATATTCAAATACAATATCCTGGTAGTAAATATTAAATAATTAATAAATTAGCGAAACGGTAGGCGGCGGGAGGTTCGGGTCATCGCTCCGGCTCACCAACACGAATCGATAGTGCTTCAAATGGACATGCCAATATACATACCCTTTATATACCATCGCATATATTTATGTACATACGTTGATCCCTAAATGGAATCCGGGCTATTATATATAGTCAGTGATGCTTGCCGGAACATTTTTCCGAGAACTATTATGAAGTTACTATACACGGTGCATACGCATTACACAACATTAAAGTTCAACATAAATGTATTTTTAAAAACAAAAATTAGTTTTATTTTTAAAAACAGAAATCAATGTTGATATGTCCAATACTCAATACAACAAACACAGAAATATTTTTTAAATCAATCAATTAGGAATTATTAATTAAATAATACAATTAGTCTTAAAACTATTTATATATTTAAGGTACATGTAAATCTTTAAGCCATTTAGTTGAGGTTATTAAACTTACCAACTTTTGCTGAAAATTTATTATGAAAACAGTAAAAGTAATATTACCGTCTCCGTCGACTTTACTAAAACAAAAAGTGTTCAGTTTCAACAAGTGGTTGCTCAATCGGTGCTCGAATTTGAACAACTCTTATTTACGTTTGAAGACAATATAAATTATGCTGTGCCATAATATATTTATCGAATTAATTAACACTTACAAATGTATAAAACTAATTTTACCGATTTATCGCGCTTAATATTTAATTATTTTTAATTTTAATTCTCGACGTTGGGGTACCTCGTGACCTATTAATGTTAAACACGATAAAATCTAAAAAAATAACGTTACCAATATGTTTAGTGAATGTGTTAAAATTTTATATAACGAAATTCATTTCTACTATCGATAATCTTAAGCTAAGTTAGTGCGCTTTACCATCTACGGTACGGCACCACCACTTACCATCAGGTGGGTTAATAGTCAGACACTGGCTTAAAATAGCAAAACAAAAAGCTTACTGGAGTTTCCTCAGATATTAACATACATATAATACTATTTTTATGTTTAAAGTATAAAAGCTACGAGGAAGTAGATATCTTGTGATTTTAGTTTTAGATTTTATAGTCGTTAATATTATATGTATATCTGATATTAAAATAAAACCATTCTGACGAATATAAACAACACTAACACTGTTTAGGATTTTTCTAAAAATAATAATATTAATTCTTTGCCAATATATCTGACGTTTTATATAGGAAAATAATTAGTTTTTTTTTAAATTGTTGCCTACACTATTAACATATTATAATTGGCACGCCTTTACTATACAAGTCTGTTGCACGAGAATCGATGAACTCTTTAAAGGCAGTATTTACTGCTACTTCGAATTTAAAATTTTTGACAATCAAAAAGTTATCTAAACGTCGGAAAAAGTAAGAAGTCTATTGGGGCATGGTCTGGAGAATATGATGGATGAGGAACATCTTTGTCATCAACTGTGCGTCCCTAACATCGTGAGATAGTATTTTTTAAGCTTGAAAAACGATCTAATATTGTTTTCATACTTCCATCAAAAACTGAGGCAAACTAAGCCGTAATTTGAGATAGATCCGCTTCCACTTTTGCGTTCATTTGGTTATTATCAACTTCTCCGGGAGGTAACAAGGTTTATTTGTGAGGTCAAAATTTCTAGAATGAAAACTATTGAACCAATTACGCACAGTTCGGTGGTTCGGTCGTTCGTGGTGCTACGAGAATAGAGACGCATCGTTTCCACGTCGGAACTTATACCCAAAACTTATATTTTCTAAGAGTCAATGGTTATAAATATTATATATTATATTGCAGAAAAAACAAAACTTAAGAAACATACAAGTGTTTTAAAAAAAGTTTGTGATAAAATGATAAATTTCGTTTATTCGTAAAAAATAATGTTCTTTTTATGCGGTCGTTAAGGAGTATGTTAGGGCAGAATCTAGATGACAGGGTGAGAAATTTTGTGATAAGAGAAGAGAGAGAAATTTTGTGACAAGATGATGTTGTGACTAGGATTAGGAAAGGAATTCTTCCGTGCTTTGGTCATGTGGAAAGAACGAATGAGGAAAGAGTGACAAAAAAAATTTATGTTGCAGAAGTGAATGGCAGAGTCGGAAAGGGACGTCCTAGGCGAATATTAATCGACCAAATTAGCGATGTATTGAAAACGGGCCAAATTAGGAGTAACCTTAACCGACGAGCATATATGCATAGGTATATGGATGTGGAGGAGGCGAGAGGTGTGTCAGGATTGTGCCAAATGGAAATCTGTAGTCTCTGCCTACCCCTCTGGGTGACAGGCGTGAGTGCTTATGTATGAATATGTATGTTTTATATAGTTTATCAATGTTTAGTTACATCACATTTTATTTTATTATATTCTTTTTTTTCTATTTTTAATGTTCTTTATTAAATGTCTCTTAGACAAAACTTGTATGGCTGGTGCTCGTGAGTTTTAGATAAGGGTACTACCAAGTTGGTTAAACAACTGATGTAGTTTTCACAGCAGCATACAGATATTCATTGCTGCAATAATATAACATATGCATATGATACAATTATGTTTGTACTTTGTAGCTTCAAATAAAGATATCTTCTTTCCTTTTTCTTTCTCATCAACGCCATCATTACATGTTATCATAAGTCTACTGCTGAACCACAAGGTCTTGAGCTCTACTAACTGCATGTCTAATTGGGTCGTCATCTAGCGGGGGATTACCCTACACTGCCTTTACTAGTATTACTGGTAAATCAATAGCCTTTCATCCCCTATGGTTGTCGGTTCTTCGAGCTATTTTACCATTTCAAAAGATTTTTTTTAATTAAATTTATATTTATTTATATCTGCCACACCATTTCCTTCTAGTTATATCATTGTATATATAGGCCTCGTGTATGAGAACTGAAAAAGAACTGGTTGTTACCAGTAAAAAGGGTCTAGACTCGCCAATAGGAAACGCGGCAATATTATGTTACTATTTAACGCTGGTATTCAGTGCGATGTGATGTGATGATTACTATTTCTTCGAATGGAATAAATTCCATTACAGCCTTAAGTAAAGCAAAAGTTTACGTGATAGGGCACGCTGCAGCTATATTATGGTTAGAACGCGAATGGGTAGGCTCGACCGGGGAAGAACCAAGCTCTCACAGACCTGCGTAAAATTTGACAACGCATCTGTATTTTGATTCATAATCGAGGATAAATGTGATAAAAATGATAAATGTAGACGGATGTAGGTATGTAGTCTATGAGACACCGCAACCACGAGTACCATCAGATGGAATGTGTGCTCGTTTGTCACCCATATACTACGACTGTGTCCATCCTGTGTTTCGTATGGTGAGTGTAGACAACCGAAATCCCTTTTTACTGGAAACGAGGCATTCCATCTTAGTCCTCACGGGTGACAACGCATCTGCATTTTGATTCGTAATCGAGGATAGATGTAGATGTCTATGGGCCGCAGCAACCACTTACCATCAGATGGACTGCGCGCTCGTTTGTCACTTTATTCTATAAAAAATTGCCATAGTTGCCAGTTGCCACGCTTGGCCGTCGTCAGATACCCAAGGGATGATATGGGGTAGTGGATCATCTCACGCCGCCAACTCGCAGCACGACTGGGATGCGGTATTAGTATTTATGGATTAGCCAAGCAAAAACAAAGGTACATATGTTCTAGCGGAGGTTTAGTCTGACGGTGTTAAATCTGCGAGTGTCGGTTGAAATCAAAAGAAAAGACTAAATTTTTAATATAATATTATTAAAAAATCTGGTAGTATGATTCTCTCAGTAGTACATATATAATATATACAGAACTTAAACATTCATGCCATTTTGATTAATAAGTAATTTATTAAGCATTTATGATATATTTAAATTATCAAGTCTTACTTTAATGATATCCACACAGACATACACATACGCACGCACGGTTTTCACTCCATTACGTAACCACACATATAAATTCTAACATAAGAATATAAATATAATACTTATTTGGCACACATAAGTGTTGACAAAGACACACTACGTCCGCAAATTCTGTGGCCCGATTTTGTTTTCGCAATGCCGTGCGTCAAAGTATACTATAACCCAGTTCATTATTTTTGTAAATATCATGTCTACCTACATGTGAAATGTTTGTCAATTTAACATTTTATTTGTATGATAAACAAAAAATATTAAGAGAGAATTAGACATCGTTTCTCTTGAAATGCGAAAGTTTGGAGAGGGACCCACATCCAGCGGTGGATTATTTATGGGCTTATGAAAAGATACGGAATATATAAGATATAGTCAAAGTATTTAAAAGTAATAAGTTGAAACGTTATAAAAGTAGGCAGACTAAGTTCTAAGTTTAATAAACAAAAAAAAACAAGAAGATAAAATTTATTAAGCGCCAGATAAAGTAGCGAACAAACAAATATGTAGATATTTACGGTTAATGTAAAACTTCACAAGTTAACGGACATATTTGTTATACTTATGATAACATAAAGTGAATTTTACGATACTTCAAGTGGCAAAAAGTTCAAAATGCTAAGTGTTTTATAGTTAACACTTGGTTTTCAAAAATCATGTCTTTTTTTAATGTTACATACAAACTGAATAGACATATAGCGTCAATATTGTATTTTGTCAAATGTATCAATATAGCACTAAAGAGGCAGACAGGAATTTAATTAAAAATAGTACAGAAATAGAAATAGATTTTTTAGATTATACATGTATATTACTTATTTAAAACTTATTAAAAAATACTTATTTAAAAAATGCCCGCTCTATGGAATAATGGCAAAAAGTTATGCAAATCAGATATTTGTTCGTAGTAAAGAATTCGCTTGCATTTCAATAAGTTAGATAAATAGGTTTGGTGTACGTTTTTATTCGCATAAAACGCGTTACTAACAGCAAGTTTCTCCATAAATATAATAAATAACACGTGTTGTTTTCGTTTACTCTATAACTTATCCGTTTTTTATCGTAACTTAAAAAAGTGCATACTGAAGCTAAAGAAGCAATTGTGTGAACTTTACTAAGTGTCTAACTACCAGGTGCATAGATAGTTAGGAGTTAGGTGGGGTGACACGGGCTTGATATCGACCGTCTTGGAGGGCGGTGGCCAAGGACCGCATCTGCTATGCGGACACTAAATATCCGTTGACCCTTCCCCGCTTATGTACAGCTAGTAGCGTATGTTGGGCTATTGCAATTTACCCGGTAATTAATTACACCTCAATGACAGATAAGGCGAACTGGTGCGTACACAACATATATGTACTCGTACATACATACACACATGCGTGATTTTGTGATGGTAATTAGTTCCTGTCAATGTCTAGATAGATGGAAGTTAGTGTCTACGAACCCTTCCTGATGTTGCTCTGTTATTATCACTGCCTAAGTAAGTTATTGTTAAGATATTTTTCAAAGCATTAAAATTAGGATTTACAAATAAATAGAAGATGATCTGTAATCCGAAAGTATCCACCAAAATGGCATGGCATGCCATGAATATTTGAAGCGCTGTTGCAAAAGACAGTTTGCACGAGCATTTTTAAATATAATTACATAAGGTGAAACTATTAATATAGAATGGAGGTATGAAAAGATCGATTCCTTTCTGACAGCAATATTGATTTTTATTTATAAAATATACAGACTCTGTGCTATTATAGGTTGAATAGTTAGAGGCGTAATGAAACAAATAAGAACTAGATGTTAACAATTCTTATACGTTTTTATGAGAATAGTTCAAAATTATTATACGTGGTACAGCCATGCTGCAGTTATATTCGAAGTATAGTTGTAGCACGAATGGGTCAGCTCGACCGGGGAAGGACCACGCTCTCACACCAGCGTAAAATAGTAGCTTAATACTGCTGTGTCCGGGTGTACTGTAGGGTCTCCGGTTCTCTACACTCACCTTTCGTATGGTGAGTGTAGAGAACCGGAGACCCTTTTTACTGGAAACAAGGCATTCCATCTTAGTCCTCACGGGTGACAACGCATCTGCATTTTGATTCTTAATCAAAGATAGATGTAGATGTCTATGGGCCGTAGCAACCACTTACCATCGGGTGGACTGTGTTGCTCGTTCATCACCCTATCCTGTAATATATATATAATTTGAATATTACAAAAATTAGATTAATCCTCGTTTGCTAAATTTTATGAAATTTCTAAAAATTCCAAATATCCAAGGCTTCATTGGTTATCACCAGGTGAGATTGTAGCCAAAAAGTGTTTTTATTTTACGATTTATAAGCCAATGTATGACTACTATCTGATCTGACTGTAAGTGGTAAATGCAGCTGCAGGTGGTTAACACACCGCCTTAGTTTAACAATAGCCTATTCACTCTTGGCTTGAACACACCAACATTATAATCGGATGTAAATACAGATGCTGACAGATTGTTTCTCTCTTTTGCTGTACGTATTACAGTTTGCTTGGAATTCTTGGAATTCCATTACTTCCTTGTGTAATCAACTACCGCCAGAGATTTTTCCGGACCGGTACGATTTAAGCACCTTCAAGAAAAGAGCCTATTCCTTTTTAAAAGGCCGGCAACGCATTTGAAATCCCCCTGGTGTTGCAGCTGTTCATGGGCGACGGTAATCACTTACCATCAGGTAGGCCGTATGCTCGTTTGCCCTCTCTCCTATAAAAAAAGAATACGTGGTATGCAATAATTGTCACATGCAAATTATCAAGCCTATTTCTCATAGGGGTAGGCAGAGACTGGCACTTTTTATCTTGACGCATCTCGGCTTCATTTATTTTTATAAACCCATTCACACATTCTCGTATTCGTACGAACATAATAAACTTGTGCTGTTTTAAATATTTTATATATTTTAAATGCAGAATTACGAATACAGCTTTACAGTAGAGACAAGTTCGTAGTTAGTTTTAGTAAAAAATCTATTTATATTCCCCGCGTTAACAAAAGGTTTTTTTATATGTGCCACCATAATGCCTTTTCGTATATTTTATCATTCAACTGGTCTCGGGTAACAAATATCGATATGTCGAAATATCGACTTTAACTAAAAAAGTATCGATATTTAAAGTCGACATTTTTTTAAATGATGTATTTATTTTATAATTTAAAAACAATTAGGCAAGAAAAACAGTGCCTCATGTGCTGTTTTTTTTCGTCACCCTATGGTCTAGTAAGAAAACTTTGCCCCGCATCCTACTACATTATACAAAATATGACAATATATCATATTTATTTTTCAAGCGGTAATTATTGATACTGTTTAATAATATCGATACGATATATTTTTTTCACTTGCCCATCCCTACATTCAACACTATAATATCCAATTAAAATATGAAAATATACAAATAATATAAAAATAGTTAGGTTCTATCGATTTTAAACGTTAACATACGTTGTGAAATTCGATATATCGTTATTTTTAACACATGCGACTAAAAATTGAAAGCCCTTGCCAAGTTAGGAGTTCAAATTTAAAACGTAAGCTAAAAAAAAATGTGTAAAAATAATTTTACATACCTACATACGAAAAAAGAGTCCAATTGTAAGCCTGTTCCATTTTTGAAGTCGGCTAAACACATATAATTAGGTTTCCGGTTTGATATTTTACGATTATCTCTGTGTCCCTGACGCTGCATCCGAGCCCGCTACCGATCTTATCACACGAAATTGATTGAGATTTGCGCGTATACTTCATACCCCTAATGGAACACAGCATGTCTAAGACAGGTCTTTGTAGTGTTAAAGCAAACGAATATTGGCATTTTGTGTCCTACGCAAAGTAAATAACTTCTGATAATAATAATCCAAAGATGTCCGTTGTTATTAAAACTAATGATAAAAGATAAAAATAGACTGAACCTAACATTTCTTGAAAAACTTTTCTTCGGGAATCTATCCCGATACATCGATTGTCTTCTTAAGTTTAAAATAGGTCCTAAAACGTATCTTGAAAATGACAATCGTTCGTGTGATACGAGGAGCTTAAATTTCTATTGAGCATTTACATCTTAAAAATAAGTACAAAGTAGCTTAATGCTGCTGCGTTTCGTATGGTGAGTGTAGAGAACCGGAGACCCTTATTACTAGAAACGAGACATTCCATCTTAGTCCTCACGGATGACAACGCATCTGCATTTTGATTCGTAATCGAGGATAGATGTGGATGTCCATGGGCCACAGCAACCACTTACCATCAGATGGACTGTGTGCTCGTTTGGCACCTTATCCTAAAAAAAATATTATGATTGAGGTAGAAGTGAACGTCAAGAGGCGGGCATTTTGACTGTTTGCCTTTTTTACTTTTGTTTATCTAATCTAAATGTATGTTTCTAATAGTAGCTGGACACAGACTTCCTTTTATTACCAAGAGAGTTGAACTAAATTAATTTAAGAATAAATAAAAGCATTTATCATACTTTATCTTGCTGCTTTGATAGAGCACCTTTGTATCGTTTTAACACAGAATGCAAAGTGATGTTGTCAGGATTAACTTTTTCAGATTTTAGTAAGCAAAAGAGTGAACGTAAATTTTATTTATTAGTCTAATGCTGTGTGGAGTTTAAGAGATTAATTTTAAAAAAAATGTTAAAATTTATTTAAATACGAATACGCCCCACCGCTGAGCACAGGCCACCAGTGGGACATATATAGGCTTTGACTTTACCCTCCTTTACTTTACTTTTTAAATACGAATAGCCATCCTCCTCGAATCCGCGCTACTGATTACTGATTGTCGGGTATTATTTGATTCCAAAACAAAACAAACGACGCCATAAACTTATTGTTTTATAGAATAAGGGAGACATACGAACACACGGTCCACCTGATGGTAAGTGGATTCTGGGGCCCATAGACATCTACATTTATCCCCAATTAAGATTAAAAATGCAGATGCGTTGGCACCCCTGAGGACTGACAAAACGGGTCTCCGGTTCTCTACACTCACCATACGAAACAGCAGCATTAAGCTGCTAATTTACGGTGGTGAGAGCGCGGCCCTGCCCCGGTCGAGCCGTACAAAAACTATAAGTATACAGGAAATACAAAATTGTACTGTTTCCATCTAAAGCTTAAAGAACATTACATTGTAAATTTTCTTTAAGATATTTGTTTATATCTTTATTGTGTATATAATTAATAAGTAAAATCGTTATTTTACTTTATTTCCTGTAGGCAAAAATATACTTAAGCTAAAATTTTCTTATAGCCACAGCTCTTTGTATTTTTAGCTTAGTTTCAAAAAAGGTGGAGGTTCGTAATACGACTATATTTTTTCCATCGCTAATGGTAGAAAAACAAGGTGTGAAATTAATAACAATGAAGATGACATCATAGTTACCGGTTGTAATATAGCTTTCTTTAATTTATTTTTATGGTAATATTCCTATTAATAATATGTACATTATCTAATACTTTTCTATTATCTAATATTGCAGTCCACAGTCCAAACTTAAAATAAGTAAAAAAAAATTAAACCAATTAAAAACTGTCACCAAAGAACTAAAAAGAATGGAAAAATTTATATGCATAAAATAGGCGCTGTCTTAGTTGAAATTATCTTATTCTTTGTAATTCTTTGAAATAAGTTTTTCCTTTTATTTAAAAAATAAACGTAGCTAATTTAGTGTTACAAAAAATATTTCTTTACTTAAAATCAATCAAGTGTAGAAAAATATTTGACTTAGGAACGATAGCCCAATCGTGAGTTAAAAGTTATTCGTAGAATAAAATTACAACATCAACAAATTAAAAAACAATTATATTAATAAAATCGTTCAATTGTTTGGCTAGGATATTAGGAACTACGCACCTAACCTATGAGGAATTGTCATCCTTGTTCACACAAATAGAATGCATCCTAAATAGCCGCCCCCTATGTCCATTAAGTTCCTCTCCCACTGACTATTATCCCTTAACTCCGGGCCACTTTTTAATTGGTAGACCACTAAGCTCGCTGCCATCTCCGTGTCTACAATCCGCTAATGCCAATCGTCTCGACAGATTCCAGCGCATCGAGCAGTTTAAGCAACACTTTTGGCGACGCTGGAGTCACGAGTACATTGCGGAGCTGCAGTTGAGGACGAAGTGGCGCACGAAGTCCAAAGAGAGCCTACAAATTGACGACCTAGTCCTCTTGAAAGAGGAAAACGCTCCACCGCTCTATTGGCGTCTCGGACGTGTAAGAAGACTCTTCACGGGATCTGACGGATTGACACGCGTCGCAGATATAGACACTGCAAGAGGAATTGTGCGGCGCGCCCTAAATAGAATCGTCCTACTACCGAAGCCCGATGAGTTGGAAGATCTTGAAAGCTGTTAAGCTTTCCAGCGCCGGGAGTATGTCGACGCCGTTACGACAGCACCGACGGTGTTTGCGGGGAGTAGGTGAAGTGCGGGGGGTTTCTCACCACCGCGCCTAAGACCGGCACTCGCCGATAGCTCGCGACCCGATCGCCACCAAATTATTTTGTATTTTGTTATTTAAATACATAATTTTGCCTATCGTGTGAGTCACCTATTTTGTTCATGTTCCCTAAATGAACATAGTTTGAGTTTCATGATCTTATTTAAAGTATTTTATGAATAACAGCGGTTTATTGTTTATTTTGGAGGTAACTTTGGATTTTTTTTTCTATCGAGAAAATTTTACGAAATCGTGTTTTCGTCTAACATAATCACTAACATTAATCCTCAACTTTACCATATATTTATTTCAAAATTAATGCTGCAATATTTTCGGCATAACGAAGGATCTTGCTAAGCCATTTGACATTATATTTCCCCTTAAGACTGCTGTGTTTCGTATGGTGAGTGTAGATAACCGGAGATCCTTTTTAATGGAAACGAGGCATTGCATCTAGTGGACTATATGTTCGTTTGTCACTCATATTCTATATAAAAAAAGATAGAAATAAGAAAGAACTGACCATCCGTTACATGGCGAATGTTAACTTCGCAAAATTAATTTAATTTCTTTCGGACTCGGAGCTAAATTATCTTCATTAATAGCGAGCATAATCGCTTTTAATATTCAAATACAATATCCTGGTAGTAAATATTAAATAATTAATAAATTAGCGAAACGGTAGGCGGCGGGAGGTTCGGGTCATCGCTCCGGCTCACCAACACGAATCGATAGTGCTTCAAATGGACATGCCAATATACATACCCTTTATATACCATCGCATATATTTATGTACATACGTTGATCCCTAAATGGAATCCGGGCTATTATATATAGTCAGTGATGCTTGCCGGAACATTTTTCCGAGAACTATTATGAAGTTACTATACACGGTGCATACGCATTACACAACATTAAAGTTCAACATAAATGTATTTTTAAAAACAAAAATTAGTTTTATTTTTAAAAACAGAAATCAATGTTGATATGTCCAATACTCAATACAACAAACACAGAAATATTTTTTAAATCAATCAATTAGGAATTATTAATTAAATAATACAATTAGTCTTAAAACTATTTATATATTTAAGGTACATGTAAATCTTTAAGCCATTTAGTTGAGGTTATTAAACTTACCAACTTTTGCTGAAAATTTATTATGAAAACAGTAAAAGTAATATTACCGTCTCCGTCGACTTTACTAAAACAAAAAGTGTTCAGTTTCAACAAGTGGTTGCTCAATCGGTGCTCGAATTTGAACAACTCTTATTTACGTTTGAAGACAATATAAATTATGCTGTGCCATAATATATTTATCGAATTAATTAACACTTACAAATGTATAAAACTAATTTTACCGATTTATCGCGCTTAATATTTAATTATTTTTAATTTTAATTCTCGACGTTGGGGTACCTCGTGACCTATTAATGTTAAACACGATAAAATCTAAAAAAATAACGTTACCAATATGTTTAGTGAATGTGTTAAAATTTTATATAACGAAATTCATTTCTACTATCGATAATCTTAAGCTAAGTTAGTGCGCTTTACCATCTACGGTACGGCACCACCACTTACCATCAGGTGGGTTAATAGTCAGACACTGGCTTAAAATAGCAAAACAAAAAGCTTACTGGAGTTTCCTCAGATATTAACATACATATAATACTATTTTTATGTTTAAAGTATAAAAGCTACGAGGAAGTAGATATCTTGTGATTTTAGTTTTAGATTTTATAGTCGTTAATATTATATGTATATCTGATATTAAAATAAAACCATTCTGACGAATATAAACAACACTAACACTGTTTAGGATTTTTCTAAAAATAATAATATTAATTCTTTGCCAATATATCTGACGTTTTATATAGGAAAATAATTAGTTTTTTTTTAAATTGTTGCCTACACTATTAACATATTATAATTGGCACGCCTTTACTATACAAGTCTGTTGCACGAGAATCGATGAACTCTTTAAAGGCAGTATTTACTGCTACTTCGAATTTAAAATTTTTGACAATCAAAAAGTTATCTAAACGTCGGAAAAAGTAAGAAGTCTATTGGGGCATGGTCTGGAGAATATGATGGATGAGGAACATCTCTGTCATCAACTGTGCGTCCCTAACATCGTGAGATAGTATTTTTTAAGCTTGAAAAACGATCTAATATTGTTTTCATACTTCCATCAAAAACTGAGGCAAACTAAGCCGTAATTTGAGATAGATCCGCTTCCACTTTTGCGTTCATTTGGTTATTATCAACTTCTCCGGGAGGTAACAAGGTTTATTTGTGAGGTCAAAATTTCTAGAATGAAAACTATTGAACCAATTACGCACAGTTCGGTGGTTCGGTCGTTCGTGGTGCTACGAGAATAGAGACGCATCGTTTCCACGTCGGAACTTATACCCAAAACTTATATTTTCTAAGAGTCAATGGTTATAAATATTATATATTATATTGCAGAAAAAACAAAACTTAAGAAACATACAAGTGTTTTAAAAAAAGTTTGTGATAAAATGATAAATTTCGTTTATTCGTAAAAAATAATGTTCTTTTTATGCGGTCGTTAAGGAGTATGTTAGGGCAGAATCTAGATGACAGGGTGAGAAATTTTGTGATAAGAGAAGAGAGAGAAATTTTGTGACAAGATGATGTTGTGACTAGGATTAGGAAAGGAATTCTTCCGTGCTTTGGTCATGTGGAAAGAACGAATGAGGAAAGAGTGACAAAAAAAATTTATGTTGCAGAAGTGAATGGCAGAGTCGGAAAGGGACGTCCTAGGCGAATATTAATCGACCAAATTAGCGATGTATTGAAAACGGGCCAAATTAGGAGTAACCTTAACCGACGAGCATATATGCATAGGTATATGGATGTGGAGGAGGCGAGAGGTGTGTCAGGATTGTGCCAAATGGAAATCTGTAGTCTCTGCCTACCCCTCTGGGTGACAGGCGTGAGTGCTTATGTATGAATATGTATGTTTTATATAGTTTATCAATGTTTAGTTACATCACATTTTATTTTATTATATTCTTTTTTTTCTATTTTTAATGTTCTTTATTAAATGTCTCTTAGACAAAACTTGTATGGCTGGTGCTCGTGAGTTTTAGATAAGGGTACTACCAAGTTGGTTAAACAACTGATGTAGTTTTCACAGCAGCATACAGATATTCATTGCTGCAATAATATAACATATGCATATGATACAATTATGTTTGTACTTTGTAGCTTCAAATAAAGATATCTTCTTTCCTTTTTCTTTCTCATCAACGCCATCATTACATGTTATCATAAGTCTACTGCTGAACCACAAGGTCTTGAGCTCTACTAACTGCATGTCTAATTGGGTCGTCATCTAGCGGGGGATTACCCTACACTGCCTTTACTAGTATTACTGGTAAATCAATAGCCTTTCATCCCCTATGGTTGTCGGTTCTTCGAGCTATTTTACCATTTCAAAAGATTTTTTTTAATTAAATTTATATTTATTTATATCTGCCACACCATTTCCTTCTAGTTATATCATTGTATATATAGGCCTCGTGTATGAGAACTGAAAAAGAACTGGTTGTTACCAGTAAAAAGGGTCTAGACTCGCCAATAGGAAACGCGGCAATATTATGTTACTATTTAACGCTGGTATTCAGTGCGATGTGATGTGATGATTACTATTTCTTCGAATGGAATAAATTCCATTACAGCCTTAAGTAAAGCAAAAGTTTACGTGATAGGGCACGCTGCAGCTATATTATGGTTAGAACGCGAATGGGTAGGCTCGACCGGGGAAGAACCAAGCTCTCACAGACCTGCGTAAAATTTGACAACGCATCTGTATTTTGATTCATAATCGAGGATAAATGTGATAAAAATGATAAATGTAGACGGATGTAGGTATGTAGTCTATGAGACACCGCAACCACGAGTACCATCAGATGGAATGTGTGCTCGTTTGTCACCCATATACTACGACTGTGTCCATCCTGTGTTTCGTATGGTGAGTGTAGACAACCGAAATCCCTTTTTACTGGAAACGAGGCATTCCATCTTAGTCCTCACGGGTGACAACGCATCTGCATTTTGATTCGTAATCGAGGATAGATGTAGATGTCTATGGGCCGCAGCAACCACTTACCATCAGATGGACTGCGCGCTCGTTTGTCACTTTATTCTATAAAAAATTGCCATAGTTGCCAGTTGCCACGCTTGGCCGTCGTCAGATACCCAAGGGATGATATGGGGTAGTGGATCATCTCACGCCGCCAACTCGCAGCACGACTGGGATGCGGTATTAGTATTTATGGATTAGCCAAGCAAAAACAAAGGTACATATGTTCTAGCGGAGGTTTAGTCTGACGGTGTTAAATCTGCGAGTGTCGGTTGAAATCAAAAGAAAAGACTAAATTTTTAATATAATATTATTAAAAAATCTGGTAGTATGATTCTCTCAGTAGTACATATATAATATATACAGAACTTAAACATTCATGCCATTTTGATTAATAAGTAATTTATTAAGCATTTATGATATATTTAAATTATCAAGTCTTACTTTAATGATATCCACACAGACATACACATACGCACGCACGGTTTTCACTCCATTACGTAACCACACATATAAATTCTAACATAAGAATATAAATATAATACTTATTTGGCACACATAAGTGTTGACAAAGACACACTACGTCCGCAAATTCTGTGGCCCGATTTTGTTTTCGCAATGCCGTGCGTCAAAGTATACTATAACCCAGTTCATTATTTTTGTAAATATCATGTCTACCTACATGTGAAATGTTTGTCAATTTAACATTTTATTTGTATGATAAACAAAAAATATTAAGAGAGAATTAGACATCGTTTCTCTTGAAATGCGAAAGTTTGGAGAGGGACCCACATCCAGCGGTGGATTATTTATGGGCTTATGAAAAGATACGGAATATATAAGATATAGTCAAAGTATTTAAAAGTAATAAGTTGAAACGTTATAAAAGTAGGCAGACTAAGTTCTAAGTTTAATAAACAAAAAAAAACAAGAAGATAAAATTTATTAAGCGCCAGATAAAGTAGCGAACAAACAAATATGTAGATATTTACGGTTAATGTAAAACTTCACAAGTTAACGGACATATTTGTTATACTTATGATAACATAAAGTGAATTTTACGATACTTCAAGTGGCAAAAAGTTCAAAATGCTAAGTGTTTTATAGTTAACACTTGGTTTTCAAAAATCATGTCTTTTTTTAATGTTACATACAAACTGAATAGACATATAGCGTCAATATTGTATTTTGTCAAATGTATCAATATAGCACTAAAGAGGCAGACAGGAATTTAATTAAAAATAGTACAGAAATAGAAATAGATTTTTTAGATTATACATGTATATTACTTATTTAAAACTTATTAAAAAATACTTATTTAAAAAATGCCCGCTCTATGGAATAATGGCAAAAAGTTATGCAAATCAGATATTTGTTCGTAGTAAAGAATTCGCTTGCATTTCAATAAGTTAGATAAATAGGTTTGGTGTACGTTTTTATTCGCATAAAACGCGTTACTAACAGCAAGTTTCTCCATAAATATAATAAATAACACGTGTTGTTTTCGTTTACTCTTTAACTTATCCGTTTTTTATCGTAACTTAAAAAAGTGCATACTGAAGCTAAAGAAGCAATTGTGTGAACTTTACTAAGTGTCTAACTACCAGGTGCATAGATAGTTAGGAGTTAGGTGGGGTGACACGGGCTTGATATCGACCGTCTTGGAGGGCGGTGGCCAAGGACCGCATCTGCTATGCGGACACTAAATATCCGTTGACCCTTCCCCGCTTATGTACAGCTAGTAGCGTATGTTGGGCTATTGCAATTTACCCGGTAATTAATTACACCTCAATGACAGATAAGGCGAACTGGTGCGTACACAACATATATGTACTCGTACATACATACACACATGCGTGATTTTGTGATGGTAATTAGTTCCTGTCAATGTCTAGATAGATGGAAGTTAGTGTCTACGAACCCTTCCTGATGTTGCTCTGTTATTATCACTGCCTAAGTAAGTTATTGTTAAGATATTTTTCAAAGCATTAAAATTAGGATTTACAAATAAATAGAAGATGATCTGTAATCCGAAAGTATCCACCAAAATGGCATGGCATGCCATGAATATTTGAAGCGCTGTTGCAAAAGACAGTTTGCACGAGCATTTTTAAATATAATTACATAAGGTGAAACTATTAATATAGAATGGAGGTATGAAAAGATCGATTCCTTTCTGACAGCAATATTGATTTTTATTTATAAAATATACAGACTCTGTGCTATTATAGGTTGAATAGTTAGAGGCGTAATGAAACAAATAAGAACTAGATGTTAACAATTCTTATACGTTTTTATGAGAATAGTTCAAAATTATTATACGTGGTACAGCCATGCTGCAGTTATATTCGAAGTATAGTTGTAGCACGAATGGGTCAGCTCGACCGGGGAAGGACCACGCTCTCACACCAGCGTAAAATAGTAGCTTAATACTGCTGTGTCCGGGTGTACTGTAGGGTCTCCGGTTCTCTACACTCACCTTTCGTATGGTGAGTGTAGAGAACCGGAGACCCTTTTTACTGGAAACAAGGCATTCCATCTTAGTCCTCACGGGTGACAACGCATCTGCATTTTGATTCTTAATCAAAGATAGATGTAGATGTCTATGGGCCGTAGCAACCACTTACCATCGGGTGGACTGTGTTGCTCGTTCATCACCCTATCCTGTAATATATATATAATTTGAATATTACAAAAATTAGATTAATCCTCGTTTGCTAAATTTTATGAAATTTCTAAAAATTCCAAATATCCAAGGCTTCATTGGTTATCACCAGGTGAGATTGTAGCCAAAAAGTGTTTTTATTTTACGATTTATAAGCCAATGTATGACTACTATCTGATCTGACTGTAAGTGGTAAATGCAGCTGCAGGTGGTTAACACACCGCCTTAGTTTAACAATAGCCTATTCACTCTTGGCTTGAAGACACCAACATTATAATCGGATGTAAATACAGATGCTGACAGATTGTTTCTCTCTTTTGCTGTACGTATTACCGTTTGCTTGGAATTCCATTACTTCCTTGTGTAATCAACTACCGCCAGAGATTTTTCCGGACCGGTACGACTTAAGCACCTTCAAGAAAAGAGCCTATTCCTTTTTAAAAGGCCGGCAACGCATTTGAAATCCCCCTGGTGTTGCAGCTGTTCATGGGCGACGGTAATCACTTACCATCAGGTAAGCCGTATGCTCGTTTGCCCTCTCTCCTATAAAAAAAGAATACGTGGTATGCAATAATTGTCACATGCAAATTATCAAGCCTATCGTACGAACATAATAAACTTGTGCTGTTTTAAATATTTTATATATTTTAAATGCAGAATTACGAATAACAGCTTTACAGTAGAGACAAGTTCGTAGTTAGTTTTAGTAAAAAATCTATTTATATTCCCCGCGTTAACAAAAGGTTTTTTATATGTGCCACCATAATGCCTTTTCGTATATTTTATCATTCAACTGGTCTCGGGTAACAAATATCGATATGTCGAAATATCGACTTTAACTAAAAAAGTATCGATATTTAAAGTCGACATTTTTTTAAATGATGTATTTATTTTATAATTTAAAAACAATTAGGCAAGAAAAACAGTGCCTCATGTGCTGTTTTTTTTCGTCACCCTATGGTCTAGTAAGAAAACTTTGCCCCGCATCCTACTACATTATACAAAATATGACAATATATCATATTTATTTTTCAAGCGGTAATTATTGATACTGTTTAATAATATCGATACGATATATTTTTTTCACTTGCCCATCCCTACATTCAACACTATAATATCCAATTAAATTATGAAAATATATAAATAATATAAAAATAGTTAGGTTCTATCGATTTTAAACGTTAACATACGTTGTGAAATTCGATATATCGTTATTTTTAACACATGCGACCAAAAATTGAAAGCCCTTGCCAAGTTAGGAGTTCAAATTTAAAACCTAAGCTAAACAAATTGTGTAAAAATAATTTTACATACCTACATACGAAAAAAGAGTCCAATTGTAAGCCTGTTCCATTTTTGAAGTCGGCTAAACACATATAATTAGGTTTCCGGTTTGATATTTTACGATTATCTCCGTGTCTCTGACGCTGCATCCGAGCCCGCTGCCGATCTTATCACACGAGATTGATTGAGATTTGCGCGTATACTTCATACCCCTAATGGAACACAGCATGTCTAAGACAGGTCTTTGTAGTGTTAAAGCGAACGAATATTGGCATTTTGTGTCCTATGCAAAGTAAATAACTTCTGATAATAATAATCCAAAGATGTCCGTTGTTATTAAAACTAATGATAAAAGATAAAAATAGACTGAACGTAACATTTCTTGAAAAACTTTTCTTCGGGAATCCATCCCGATACATCGATAGTCTTCTTAAGTTTAAAATAGGTCCTAAAACGTTAAATTATTATTGAGCATTTACATCTTAAAAATAAGTATAAAGTAGCTTAATGCTGCTGTGTTTCGTATGGTGAGTGTAGAGAACCGGAGACCCTTATTACTAAAAACGAGACATTCCATCTTAGTCCTCACGGATGACAACGCATCTGCATTTTGATTCGTAATCGAGGATAGATGTGGATGTCCATGGGCCACAGCAACCACTTACAATCAGATGGACTGTGTGCTCGTTTGGCACCTTATCCTAAAAAAAAATATTATGATTGAGATAGAAGTGAACGTCAAGAGGCAGGCATTTTGACTGTTTGCCTTTTTTTTACTTTTGTTTATCTAATCTAAATGTACGTTTCTAATAGTAGCTGGACACAGACTTCCTTTTATTACCAAGAGAGTTGAACTAAATTAATTTAAGAATAAATAAAAGCATTTATCATACTTTATCTTGCTGCTTTGATAGAGCACCTTTGTATCGTTTTAACACAGAATGCAAAGTGATGTTGTCAGGATTAACTTTTTCAGATTTTAGTAAGCAAAAGAGTGAACGTAAATTTTATTTATTAGTCTAATGCTGTGTGGAGTTTAAGAGATTAATTTTTAAAAAAATGTTAAAATTTATTTAAATACGAATACGTCCCACCGCTGGGCACAGGCCACCAGTGGGACATATATAGGCTTTGACTTTACTCTCCTTTACTTTACTTTTTAAATACGAATAGCCATCCTCCTCGAATCCGCGCTACTGATTACTGATTGTCGGGTATTATTTGATTCCAAAAACAAAATAAACGACGCCATAAACCTATTGTTTTATAGAATAAGGGTGACATACGAACACACGGTCCACCTGATGGTAAGTGGATTCTGGGGCCCATAGACATCTACATTTATCCCCAATTAAGATTAAAAATGCAGATGCGTTGTCACCCCTGAGGACTGAGATGGAATGCGTTGTTTCTAGTAAAAATGGTCTCCGGTTCTCTACACTCACCATACGAAACAGCAGCATTAAGCTGCTAATTTACGGTGGTGAGAGCGCGGCCCTGCCCCGGTCGAGCCGTACAAAAACTATAAGTATACAGGAAATACAAAATTGTACTGTTTCCATCTAAAGCTTAAAGAACATTACATTGTAAATTTTCTTTAAGATATTTGTTTATATCTTTATTGTGTATATAATTAATAAGTAAAATCGTTATTTTACTTTATTTCCTGTAGGCAAAAATATACTTAAGCTAAAATTTCCTTGTAGCCACAGCTCTTTGTATTTTTAGCTTAGCTTCAAAAAAGGTGGAGGTTCGTAATACGACTATATTTTTTCCATCGCTAATGGTAGAAAAACAAGGTGTGAAATTAATAACAATGAAGATGACATCATAGTTACTGGTTGTAATATTGCTTTCTTTAATTTATTTTTATGGTATTATTCCTATTAATAATATGGACATTATCTAATACTTTTCTATTATCTAATATTGCAGTCCACAGTCCAAACTCAAAAGAAGTAAAAAAAAATTAAACCAATTAAAAACTGTCACCAAAGGACTAAAAAGAATGGAAAAATTTATATGTATAAAATAGGCGCTGTCTTAGTTGAAATTATCTTATTCTTTGTAATTCTTTGAAATAAGTTTTTCCTTTTATTTAAAAAATAAACTTAGCTAATTTAGTGTTACAAAAAATATTTCTTTACTTAAAATCAATCAAGTGTAGAAAAATATTTGACTTAGAAACGATAGCCCAATCGTGAGTTAAAAGTTATTCGTAGAATAAAATTACAACATCAACAAATTAAAAAACAATTATATTAATAAAATCGTTCAATTGTTTGACTTTTATTTTCTGTCGGGTTATCATTTATTTCATTTGGATAACTTTTATCTATCGATTGAAAATCAGCCCTTAGGCGTTTAAATGTAGAATGAATTTAAAATAGTCTGCCCTTTTCTGCTCATGATAAATAAATTGGCGTACGGAGCCCATTCAGATCATTCACAATGCATGACCGGTATGCCTTGAGCTCAAACAGCACCACCGAACTTATCTGGCGATGGACCAAATAAATTGTAGAATAACCTAGTTTTCGTCACAAAATAACTGCAAAATTTCGACAACCCATCGGTTATGTGCCGGGTCTGGTATATAGTGATACATGGGCTATGTACTAGCGCCCCCTCGCGGCAACCCCCCGCATACTCCGCGTGTTACCCGTGTAGTGCTTGCCACCCCGCGAGCGATCATGCTGTGACGACCATCGGCTTTATCGATAGTCGGTACACGAATAGTTTTATGTAACAAAGCTTTGAATTTCAGATATTTTATGTGAAATTAATTCTCTACTTTTTTTAAATATTCTTTTTTATTTTTATATATACCTTTTTATAATCATCTATGCCTTTTTATTTTAGTTCATGTACTCCAATTTTGTCCAAAATAATGCTGATGACGAACAAATTAATTTTTTTAATTCATAAAAAGCAAGGTGGATGCATAAGTGGATGCTGTGGCCCATAGACATCTACATTTATCCTACATTAAGAATCAAAACGCAGATGCGTTGTCACCCCTGTGGACTAAGATGGAATGCCTTATTTCCAGTAAAAATGGGTCTACAGATCTCTACACACACAACATACGAAACACAGCAGTATTATGTTGCGATTTTACGCTGGTATTCTGTGAGAGCCTGGTCCTTCCCCGGTCGAGCCGACACATTCGTGCTACAAACATAATATGGCTGCAGCGTGGCTCTAGTACATATAAAAGTAGATTATAGACATTTTATTTACTATATATTTCTCAATGATAAATAAAACTACATTATGTCTGATTTTTTTATTTTGATTATTATAAGAAGTATTGCTTTTGATATATCTTAAGCATGTCAACACGAAAAATCAGTAGTGACTAGTTTCATCGATAACCAACTATCATCGATAGGACGACATAGCCGGCAATCAGGTGGCAGTCAGCGTATAATCATTAAATACCCACGCGGGGGCGCAATGACGCCCGCGGGCGCCACCCCATGCCGGTCCGCCTGCGCCCAATTATGAAAATGCGAACAAAATACATTTAAATTTGGAACGCTGCGATCGTCAAAGGACGCGATGTAATTTATTAATCACCGATCCATCGATAATGAGGTCGGACGGAATGGTCACATCCTTACTTGCGGTCGCTTTCTTGTAGATTCACATAAGCACGTGAGCTGATCACGGATATCGATTAAAGGAAATGGAATCACATATTATACTGTTTTGATTGTACATTATGCTATGTTATTAGCTCCAATTAAAAAAGAGAAATAATAGCTGACTATAACTGAGATAAAAATTTTTGGGAGTGAGCAACAAAACTCACTCCCAAAAAATCTAACCAACTCTGTTTTTTTGTGCAGAAATTCATTAGCTGCATTTTTGGAGCTTCCTTTCGAGTCTCGTTATAAAAAGCAGAACCTTAGTGAAGTGGGCCATCGGCAAAAAGTTGTAAAAGTTGGAGAATTCTCGCTGAAGAATATTTACAAATTGCGAGTTTTAAGTTTCAGGCGATCGCTGCAGTCCTTTTAGAACACTGGTTCAGTTCTGTGAGCCAAAAAGACTTTGCAAGCGCTCCGCTAATAGCTGGGAACGAGGCGCGTTTTTTATTCCCTATTTTTAGAACTTTTCAGCCCATCTCGACCAGCAACGCAGAGGCGGGCGAGAGTCTTTGCGGTCTCTCAAAATAAACGGTTTCCTTTAATATTCTGCTAGCGCCGTAGTTTCGTTCGCCGGTGGCGCCCCAGTATTTTTAAAGCGGACAGCTGCCCCCCTGCGGCACTCGCGGGGTTTGCGCTCCCCGTGCCGCAAGCCTCCCCACGCCCACACAGTAATACCATAACGGGTGCGAGCTATGACGAGATTATCTACGTACACACGTATCCACTATACCCATACAAACATTGCCTATGTACCACTGGTATATAAGTACATAGCCGATGACTTGTGTACATAGCGGCATTGATTTACCGAGCCGGACGCGAGCTGTCATCGGTGTGCGATGACAATTACAGGGCATTAAGTAAAAATCTCTGCGTGAGCTGATAATCAATGAGGAATTATTGTGTCATTCTCGATGCTTACACTTAAAATGCTAGGGTATTGTTAAGAAATAAAATAAAACGAACCCTTAAATATATCATATTCAGTGTAATTATGGCTCTTTTTTAACTTTTTATGCAGTAAAGAAGAAATACGTATTACACTAACAACTAATTTCTATTCCGTAACATAATTTCAATTTTTTATAAGGCTTTATTTCTTTCAACGAACGCATTTTTTTAACCTATGCATGATATTTTTCGCTTTTTTTATAGGATAGGGTGACAAACGAGCACACAGTCCACCTGACGGTAAGTGGTTGCTGCGGCCCATGGACATCTACATCTATCCTTTTTCCCAGCCATTCCACAGTTGCACGGCAGTATGGCACATTACGCTCTGTAAGCGCTTACCATACATATAAGAAGCCTTACATTCAGCGCCGGAAATTATTTCGCTTACTTATACCGATAACATTATTGTATATGTTTATATTTATTGTCGATTAAATTGTGTACAAATTGTATGTGTAAATTATTGTTTTAAAATGTATATTTACATATTTCAGAACGTTGTTAGATCTATGATTTCAATGACAGTATAAAACTTCATTTGTATGAAAAGTGAAAAATAAAATTAAACGACCCGCAGTATTTTTATGGTCAAGATTTTGATGTGATAATATAGATGTTATTGTAAGTGTGAGTAAATCTATTTACGTGCATGGATGGTATCGTATCATATCGACTGTAAGAAATATTTTCAGCACAGGACTCTTACGTGGTGATGAAAATAAAAGGGTCTGTTGTAAAGTTATCGATAGAAATATGTAATTAGAGTAAGGTGATAAAATGTAACTTTATACCTCTTATAATTATTTTAGAGTATGTATCATAAAGTTAAATAGAAATTTGTTTATATTATGAAGCAAATTGAAATTTTGCTATTTTATTAAATCGTTGCAAAATTCTTGATTAAGACCAGTTAGTTAGTAGTTCTTATAGAGAGTAGTTCTTATGGGAATGTGTTTCAAGACATGTAGTCTAAAATTACTAAATAATAATTGGAACAGGGGGGGAAGCTGGTGCAGAAACCACGTTACCGCGCCTAAGCACCAGGCTCGCATCAGCGTCGTGGAGGCTGAGCGTAGACGTAGGCATTCATATAAAGCAGCCTTTTCACGCACCAAAGTGAGGCCAAATATGTTTCGCTCTTTGCAGAAAGAAGAGAGTTTTTTATTGTCAGCCCTTGTAACCAAGTAAGAAAATTAAAAGCTAACATTAGTCATAAGGTAAAAAAAATTATTTCGAAAATGTTTTAAAAATAAAATTATCTACTATTTAAATAATGCTAAGAATATGCATTTACAAATAATATCTTATCTAAGTATGTAAAAATACCTACAATTAGAAAAAATGGTTACTATTTACACACATATTAATTTATTTTAGATATATACAATTAGATGGTAGGACTTCTTTTTTGCCTAGGAATCCGCCTTTTACCTATAATGTCACCTAGCAGTGCTTTCACTTTTGTTTTCCTCTGAAGGGTTTAGAGAGCCAGGATGACAACGCATCTGCACCCTTTTTGTTTGAAGTTATCCACGGGCTGCAGTAGCCTCAGAACATCAGGTGGACATCTCATGAATATACCATCTCGTGGACTTGTTTGAACATCAAATATTTTTTAATAATTTTTAGCGAAAGACGTACAGTTTATACAAACATTACGCGTTACGTAAAACGCCAAAATGTCTACTACACTTTGACACTATAACTACACTACCATATGAACCGAAATTCCGTCGGAACTCAGTGGAAACGCTCCATTATAGTAAGGGGAGAGGCGGGCGACCTCGAAAAACCGAACTGGGGTCGTGTCTGTGTCGAAAAGCATCGCGAATTTCACAAAGCTTCCTAGTTACAGGGGTATCGTTGGGGAGACGTGGTTACCAGCCGGCGCCTACCCGTCGTGCCTGCTCTTTGAAGTGTGATAAACTCCACGAGCGTACCTACTAAAGCCGAGGTTGCTTTAAGCCGACGCTACGAGGTACGTATTTATGATGCGAACGCAACGCGTTCAAACGTAGAAGCTGTCAAATATTTGCGCGGGAAAGCGGGCGGACTCGATCGAGCGACGTGAAGTTTTATCACAGATTAAAAATCGCGCTGTAATACGCTTTGCGTTTTTAATCAGTGTTCCAGGCTAAACGGTAAACGACTGATAACTTTTATAAATGTTCATTATTACTTTTATAATCACATCTACAGCCTTTTTAATCTCACTTTCGGATAAGAAAATGTAAAAAATAAACATATTTTATGAACTTACACAAAAAATTTATAAATGTTATAAAAATTGAAAAAAGCGGTAAACAGTACTGTATATTTTAGACAAGAAATTATAACTGCACGTTGGAACCCTAACGCGTGTTACGCGCAGTCGGGAAAATCTTATTAGATTAGCGACTGCCCTGACTTCTCACGGGTAGCAAGTACTAAGTATCTCCAGTAGGATGACCGGTCAGTCCTTATCTCCCTTATATTAAAAAATCACACCAGCCACGTAACTACATCGAAATTGATTAATGAGATGATTTAAAATACTAAGCAACTAGTCCAAAAGTATTAAGAACTATTCTCGTTAAAACTAGATAAAGTACAAAACAAATCGATCACATTTATTTTGATAAGGATTTGTACTTTGTTCCACACACGACTCAAACAAACTGAAGTTTAAATATGAATATTTTTTAAAATTTTCGTTTTTGTTATTGCATGTTAATTTCGATAGATATATATAAGCGGTCTTATTACAAATAATGGTTTATTGATAGTCTCGAGCTTAAAGAAGTCTTTGTTATGAAAGAAGTCACAACATAACCGCGTCGTCACAGTATTCGCGATTTTTGACATTTGCTGTTAAATATTACATTTTGAGTCGCATATTTTCTTTTCTTTCGAGATTTCTTTATTGAAACAGAATCTCGTTTAAACATGAGACTAATTAAAAAAATTCTTTGTCATAAGGCGCTTATCGTCGCAGTTTTTTTAGAACTCCTTTGGGGATAAAAATTCCACCATATATTGCTTTAATAATATAACTTTATCGATTTAGGTACGCAGCGTACTCGTACGCCATGGATGGTCTCAGGAGGCACGACTTTTTCCAACGTAATCGACAAATATCATCATGACAACTTGCAAAAAATGTATACCTAAACGCAATTCATAAGCCATATACCCAAACATTGAATCAATCTGTCTATTGGTTAAAACCAAAACAAAATACCCAGGGTAGTTTGTGAGATTAACGCAAACATGCAAACAGGCAGAGGCGGCGGGGGACTTTAACCTGCACAAATAAATAAAATTGAATTGTTTGTAATGTAAAAATAACAGCTTTTTACTAAATGCATATGAAAGTATAAATAGTACAAAAAAACAATTTTTAATATTTTTGTCTGTCTGTCTATCTGTGTGTTAGTTTGTTCCGGCTAATCTCCGAAGTGGCTGGATCGAGGGGGTTTTGGCGGAAACTTGACCGTCTACGCATTTTCGCTCCTGTTTTATCGCTTCAATAATAGTTTAAAGTGTATTTTGAATCGTAAAGGTTATGCGATTTTGTGAATTAAGTGCGTGTGAACTATTAGAAAAAACGACGAAACAAGTGCTTTGATGTTGATATAGACCTCAAGTTATTTTGATCGCTTGGGTGCCTTAAGAACTTGAGTGGCTGTTGTCATCAACTGTCCGATGGGTTGAGCTGTCGTCAAAAATTATATAAAAAATGAAGATTACGAAAGAAATGATAAGCTCAGAAGGGCTAGAACCCAGAGCCGTAAAGCCAGTTAAATAAAAAAATATGGCTGGATTAATTTTGACGAGACTTTCACTGGCTACTTTTATTCTAGAAAAATATACAGCTAATTTATAGTATGAATAGACAATACTATAATTATTGCTTAGCATTATAATCCCAATATAAAAAGTTATAAAGAACAGCTGATGTTTATGTTGATGGTTCAGACCAGTAGACAAATGAAAGGTTTTTTTGTTGAACACCGTCTTGAGAAGACGGTGTTCAACAAAAAAACAAAAACAAAACTACTGTTACTTGAAACATTATAAAGCATTTTTGTTATCCTTAATATTTTCTTCAATTGTAATTTGATTTTGATAATTATTTTTTAATAATCAGGTTATATACTTCAGGAATGGTTCCACATAAATCAGAGGAAAAAATTGCACCCATAAGGATGACAAAATAAGGGATGAAGTTTTAATATAACTATTTAGACTTTGTTACGTGGTGGAGCCACGCTGCAATTATATTATGCTTGTAGCACGAATTGGTCGGCTCGACCGGGGAAGGGCAGCTTAATGCTGCTTTGTTTCGTATGGTGAGGGTGGAAAACCGAAGACTCTTTTAACTGGAAATGAGGCATTCCATCTTAGTCCTTAGGGGTAACAACGCATCTGCGTTTTGATTTTTAATTGAGGAGAAATATAAATGTCCATCTGCCACAGCAACCACTTACCATTAGGTGGACTGTGTGCTCGTTTGTAACCATATACTATAAAAAATTTGGACTGTATGAGATTGTAATATTCCTTAGTCGAGTCAAAAAGTTTCAAAAATAACCTTTGATAATAAGTAATCTTATAAGATTACTTATTATTCAAGGTTAATTTTACTTTTATTATTTTATTAAACTACAAACTATTTTAAGCTAAGTTTCTAAAACAAACGACACATATACACTGACCTCGTTTTACACACCTTCCTACACCTATAAGGAATGTAGAATTGTAGAACTGCTAAAATACTTACGTTAATGCGATGGAGCTGGCCCTCAACGTTAGTTACGATCGTGCTATAAACATGCTCTCCCTTAAAAATGGATACGTTGTGCGTGACGCGAAGCGCATCAAAACTCTAGCTCACTGGGGCGAGATTTATAAATCTGGTTTAATATATGTTGAAGTTGTTGTTGAAAATTCTGTTAGAATTATTTTACTGTAGTTCCTTTCTTTATGACGAAGTGGCTAACGAATTTACTGTTCACCTGATGGTATACTGCAGTTCATTGCCACTTGCAGCCATCTTTAAACAGAGAAGGCTGTCTTTTTAAACATGGTAGAGCAACGCTGCAGCTGTACTAGTTGTAGCGCGAATGGGTCGGTTCACCCGAGGTAGGACCACGCTCTCACATTCTGTGAGAGCGTGGTCCTACAGAATGTTGGTTACAGCTTAAGGTTGCTGTGTTTCGTATGGGTTAGAGTAGAGAATGTCTAAGAGCACAGCATCAT
Source organism: Parnassius smintheus behrii (assembly GCA_036936625.1). Lineage (NCBI taxonomy): Eukaryota > Metazoa > Arthropoda > Insecta > Lepidoptera > Papilionidae > Parnassius > Parnassius smintheus. The sequence continues at coordinate 32,408,857 of JAUPFT010000028.1, forward strand.
GGTAAGTAAGTGATCATCAGATAGACAAAGCTTATAGGTGCGTTGTCTCTTGTGAATATTGAGATGGATGACTAAGGCAGCAGAAATATCGAAGAGTGTGATACCTACCTAGACGGATCGATAGACAAAAAAGAAAAAGAGAATTTATGCATTTTTGTATTTTTCACACTTGCAACGCTAAAATAAAATATTAAATTATTTGTGATATTATTAAGCAAAGTAAGCAGGGTATTTATGAACCCGTTAACCCATAAATACCCGTCGCTTAAAAGTACCCTGATGATGCAATAAGTCAAAACCGACCGGTTTTTATAGTCAGTAAATTATATATTGTGAAACATGTACAAATACTTAACCAAATCACAAAAATAAACATTAATTCATAACCAAATATATCCGGGACTAATGATAAACTTTAGAAAGTACATTTTAATTTAGAACATTATTTATGTGTCATATATACATTTATAACGAATTACTGTGTCGTATTTAAAAATCTAATATCTCTACAACTTTTACGGTAAGAAATTAGTTTGATTGTTAATACTGTTATACTAGCTTTGTGACGGCAGCCTTCGAATAGCAGAATAATAATTTAAGCTATCGGTATTGTGTAAAAAAATACGAGCCACCCAACACGTACAGGAGTAAAAAATATCTGCATTTTACTACGTCCACGTATGAAGACTGTTAGTCAGTCACGTCAAAATATTTTTATCCAGAATTGGCCTTTACAAAGCACGTTTTGAAAGTCGTGCCATCCCTTCAACTAGTTCCTAAATCGGGAAGACCCTGTTTCTCACAAGGTCTTCCGGCGACTCCTGCTTCAAGCGGCTGGAAAATCACGAGTAGACTAGATTTCTCTCGACATAGATTTAACCATATAAAATAAATACCTCCATAGGTAACGAAATGTGTAAGGAAGTTCATCATGTCCACGTATTCCTATTTATATGCGCTTTGAACTTATGCAATGGCAAATTAGTAGCAATACAAGGAAACTTTTTATGAAGCTCTCATAGGTATTTTTTACTCATAGTTATTTGACTTTTTAAATATTTGCCACCTCAGTTTGACACTTCTACAATAATTTAATAATGACATCGTTAATCAGTCATTTCGTGAAGTCGAAAAGAGATAGGTAGGATAGCATACTCTTCGACTTCACAAAATGACTATGTGTGTGACGTACAAAACAAACTAACTTAAGAAGACGACTATTAGTAACAGTAGGGTTTTGATTTACTTTGTTTCGCATATAGTTTGTATGTAGTATCGCGATTCGAGTATGGCGAATTTCTTTGATTTGCGTGATGTATAATCGCTTACTTAAATAACCTTAAACCGATTAAAGCTGTAGATCCAAAAATATCTAACCTTATTTCTTTAGTTTTATTGAATGAAGATTTAAAAATAAAACCAAGATACCTAGAGGTTCGCTCGTTACACAACAAAATTCTCGCAATTTAATATTCTACTGCGAATTATGTCAGCTAAACACCATTTTCTCGGTACCTGCTTACACTTTTTTGTCTCGCAGGTGTACGGAGCGCACCGGGCATCGTTAAGCTCCCGTCAAGGCTCCGGATTAGGACATTAGCTCCACTAACTGTCAGCCTGTGTCTCCAAGTGAACGCCTCAGTAGCACTTGAAATTTCAATGAGATTGTGTCTGACTCTACTTAGTGGAAATGACTTTAATTATAAAAAAATGGACAATTTATATATATATATATATATATATATATATATATATATATATATATATATATATATATATATATATAAGTTAACGTTGGACTTTAAAGCACCATTTTCAGTTATTTATATTATATTTATGAGTTATGAATACACGAAATAAGATGTTGTGAGAGGGAAAAGACCCTTTCTCTCTTACACGTCTTACCGACCGATAACGGAAAATCCACCCAAAACTAAATTTAAATCTCAAAGCCTGGTCATAAGGAGCAACACTACCAGAACAAAGGCATCGATTATGTGCTCATCAATGCCCACTTCAGCGTGGTGATTATGTCCAAGTAATAACATTTAGCTGACGCATTCTTAGAAAGGGCAAAGCCCAGCCGTGGACTAAGGACTTAGGAGGCTTTTGATGGGTGCCTCAACTAACAACCCATAATCACGATATAATAGAAATTTATCTATATTTGCACACTTCAATAATTAATTAATGTATTCGAACGTTGTCATCTGATCGATATCGGCCGGGAGAACACCGTAGTTTCTGAACTAAATTATTGTACGATATTTACAATTTAATTCATTAAAAGAATTTCTGTAATGCAATATGCTTAATTAAAAAGCAAATTTTAATAAGTTTATAGTCCTGTTTAGGTAGTGGTTGCCTTTTAACTTATTTAAATGGATCATTTTTGCTACTAACGCTTTAAGCTTCGAGTTAATATGCAAACAGTTCAAAAGTTTACAGCAAGGCGTCGCACGCCATGAACGATAATAGGGTTGTTAAAATTAAAAATTGCGTTTTATACGAAGCAAATAAAAAATATACATAATAAACAAGAGAAATACACGTAAGAGCATTGTACGGTTACGAGTATGTACAGTTTTGCAGTTTATCAAATACTAACGAAACAGTTAAGTACTTTATCACCTACATTTTATTCGGAACGTACTCGAAACTACACTATATAAATAAAACAGACAGAAACCTTTTTATTCAATATAGATTATAAATAATACTTGTTGAAAATAACCCAAGTCCTAGGAAAAAGGCAAGAAACCCAGCGGGATTTTAAAAATAATAACAACCGCTTACAATCACATACATTACACAACGAATAACACAAAACAAATAATAAATAGGTTGGTAGCGATAACCTCATTCCCAGGGGTTATTATCATCCATTTTTTATATCATTTTTTATACAAACTTCGTTTAGGTAGCAAGTAGTAAGTTAATATAAGTGTGTTGGACCATATAATATTCTCTAACCTTTACATCCAAACATTTACATGTAAACAAATAAATTGAAATGTCTGTTTGTAATGTCAAAATTATAGCTTTTCACTAAATGCATATGAAATTATATACGATAATTATAACAATTTTTTTTTTAATTTTTGCCTCTGTTTGTGTTTGTTCCGGCTAATCTCTGAAATGACTAGACCGATTTTGACGATATTTTCACTGGCAGATAGCTGATGTTATAGGGAGTAACATAAGCTACTTTTATTTAAGAAAAAGAATTAAGATTCCGCGGAAAAAAAAACTCCTGAAATTCATATAATTCAATAGTAATGAATTTAACGCGGGCGAAGTCGCGGGGACAGCTATTGTAATATGTTATATGCTATGTAAACAATACTTATTGAAATTCACACTTATATGCATTGTATAATTTAAACATTGCATTATAAATATAGACAATAAACGATAGTCCTTACTTAAGACATTTTTTTTGATCCACGCAAATATTGTCATGTTTAGGAAAATAATTCTCTTAAGCAAATATACAATGTTTAACTGTATTATATAACACTGTTAGGTACTGGTCTAGGTAATAGGGCTTCTTTTGTCTGGATAGGTACAACCGTCTTAGTCTTTTTTAGCTCTATATTTGCTTTTGTATTCCGGGGAATGACAACACGAGTAAAATTAACAGATTAAAAATCATTGCATCTTTATCTTCAGATGTGGCAATGCATGCTTTTTATTTGAATTTGGTTGTAATATACATCAGTTGCAATGGCCGCTTACCTTCAGGTGGACTGTAAGCTGGTTTGTCTTACCAATGGCGTACTTACCAATAAGTAGCACATTTACTACCGTCTGTACTGTCCACGTAAATTGTCATTTAGGAATCAAAATGAAAATGTGTTTTCGTCCTTGAGAACTAGCATGGAATGCCACATTGCAGATTAAAAGTGTATCCGGTTCTTGTAACACACCTACACTTTCATACGTGGTAGAACCAATCTGCAGCTATATTAGTGGTATAGTTGTAGCACGAATGGGTCGGCTCGACCGGGGAAGAACCACGCTCTCAAAGAATACCAGCGTAAAATAGCAGAGTAACGCTGCTGTGTTTCGTGTGGTGAGTGTAGAGAATCGGAGACCCGTTTTACTGGAATCGAGGCATTCTATCATAGTCCTCAGGGGTGACAACGCATTTGTATTTTGATTCTTAATTGAGGATAAATGTGAATGTCTTTGGGCCACAGCATCTACTTACCATCAGGTGGACTGTGTGCTCGTTTGTCACCCAATGGTATAAAAAAGGTTGTTGCGTAGTTTAATCACCATTGTAAGCAGCCCTGGTTGTGTCGACTCTAGTCCGTCGGTTCGCGTACATTATTCAACGCGTACTCCCACGTTGCGTTGCATTCTCCGTGCATTGATTGTTCGCGTGTCCCACCAGCACCCACACGGTAACTAACTACTAAACTACTACTACGGAAAAATATTTTATAATGACGCTTAATGCTATTAAGTTTCGTATGGTGAGTGTAGAGAACCGGAGATATATCTTACTGGAAACGAGGCATTCTATCTCAGTCCTCAGGGAAGATAAAGCATCTTCAGTTTGATTCTTAATTGAGGATCAATGAAGATGTTTATGGATCGCAGCATCCACTTATGATCAGGACTGAGAGCTCGTTTGTTACACTTATACTATAAAAAAATAAATTGAATTTGGAAAATCCAAAAGTGCACACCCGAAACGCTCATGTAATATTAAATGGATTGCAGGAGTGATTATTGAAAGGAACCAGCTCTAGATAATTCTAAAGATGATATTCTGAATTCTGAAGATGTGAAAAAAAAGTTAGGTCGTTTTGTTAAGTAGTTCACGAGATATCTTGTACACAGGGAACTTATAAACCACAATATAACTTTTTATCATACTTCTTTTCAATCAAAGCATCAGGCTTGTTCATTAGTGTTTCCTCTTTCTAACCACGTGCTTTCCATATTTATATATACCTATTAATGTGATTTAAAGTTAAAATACACGACGTAATGTGAGTGAAACTCCTCGCTTCGCGTTCGAGGTGTGCAATAAAAAAATTAAAATTAGAAGAATGGCAAATTAGCATAAAGGTCACGTAGTATTAAGTGATCGGACCTGGACAGCGGCGATTTCTGTCACTGCGAGGATTTACCTTAATTGTCATGTTTTGCAGGCGGATTGATAATCGCTGAACTAGAATTGATTATAACGCCATCTGTCAGAAGTCATAAGATTTTCTTACTTTTCTAGCATTTGTTAGTTGCTTACGACACCTACCTGATGAAATAGGGTGATGGATTCCCTTCCGCCACCACACGGCCGTTATCACTACGATCCACCAATTATAAGATATCATCAGTCTTAGCAAACATCATCATCATTACAGCCGTTTACAAGTCGCTGAACACAGGGTTCCCCAAAGAATACCACGAAACAGCAAACAAACTATTCGTTTTATTGTAAATTATTAGGTACATATATTTGCATCATGGCATCGTTCATATGACCCCAAAATAAACAACTATATGCATGAAAGTTTTTTTTAAATGTGTCATAATTTTTAAATATAACTTTTAAAATTATAAAGACACTAAAATAAATACGGAAAAATATACTGACATATTAGGTAGAATTCCTTTCATTTTTCTATGCTGTAGACTCAACACTTATTCTATACGATGGACTAAGTTTTGCAGGCCGTACCGCTACCGTCTTTTCTAATTACAAAGTGGTTTTTGCTGTTAAGGAAAAATAACCGCTGCGCAGTTCATAATATCACGGGATTAATTCTAGTAATAAAAATAATGAGTTGGTTTACTGCAATGACATACCGACGAAGAAGACCTACACACCACTAATTCCATTTCTAGCTACCAATTTATTAATCTGTCGCTTTTGGTGCCCTGGTCGGCGCTCGTAAAAATATTGTTCTTACTTATCCCTGCGAGGGCGACTTTGGGGGGTATGTGGGGGTGTAATTACTTGATGCCAGACGGCTTAAGGGGCTCGGTATTACCGAATGAACCCTCTGTTTTGTAGGTGACGCTGAATTTTTCTTAATCCACAATGTATAGAGTAGATTAGAAGCAGTTTAGTTTTTTAACGTTGCGAACGTTTATAAAAGCCTACATTACATAGGTTTAATTTATAAATTTAAGCTAGAAATAAAATTGAAATATCGGTCTATACCAATTATCCAAATTATTATAAAATTATTCTACATTCCATCTCTATACTCTATAATATATAATATATTCTTTAAGTGCTAAATCGTTTCATATAGTTTAATTTTTATAAAGGGTTGTTTTACTACGGTAGAGTCACGCTGCAGCTATATTATGGTTGTAGCACGAATGGGTTGGCTCAACCGAGGAAGGACCACGCTACGCTCAACCTGGAAAGTACCACGAATATCACCGTAAAAAAGTAGCTTAATACTGCTGTGTTTCGTATGGTGTATAGATCCGGAGACCCTCTTTTACTGGAAACGTGGCATTCCATCTTAGTCCTCAGGGGTGATAACGCATATGCGTTTTGATTCTTAATCGAGGATAAACGTAGATGTCTATGGGCCGCAACATCCACTTACCATCAGGTGGACTATATGCGCGTTTGTCACCTATATTCTATAAAAAAAATTTTTAAAGAGTAACCAAATTAAAATTAAATTTAAACTTACGTTCCATTATATAAATAATGATACGCTGCTATTGCAGTTTTTGAAAATACGAGTAGGCGCCTATTTTTAATTTAAATTATCTCAAATTGAATGTGACTTATGGGTAACAATGTTTTGCCTACCTATCGATTCTTACGAATGTGAACATTTTGAATTTAAAAGATAAAAAGTACAGAATATTTCAGATTTTTTTAAATTAATTTTTCTTAACAATTTGCATATATTACTTATTCTGAACCTTCTCTGAAAATTTGGCGGGCTATTGCAAAATAACCCTGTGTAGTTTAATTTTATATAATTTTAACCTTTTTTCATGACATGTTGTTAAATTAAAATTTCCACTCTCATTTTTCCATATTCATAAAAATATTTACGCATTGAATACAGAAAACCTTTTTGTTTCTGGAACTCGGTTAAAATTACTTCAGCTTCAACATTTTTACTTCCAATATAATAAATTCAAAACAGTTCGGTTTTCAAAAAAAACACTTGTATCGTCATTGCCGATCGCAGTATGGATGTAGCACAAACTGAAATGCAGGAAAGTTACGTAAGTTACATGCTATGTAAGTGGGCACATGATGTCGGCCTAGTGGTTAACGCTCAAAAATCAAAACTTGTTCACATACACTCATCTCACAGCAAAGTTGCAACTGCACCGATTATCGTTTCCCACAGCCGTGAATGTCTCCATGGAATGTTTCAACACTGTAATTATCAACCCATTGAAAATGTCAAAAATCACATGTATGTTGGTCTGATTATTAATGAACGATTCTGCTGGAGAGCGCATAAAGATCACGTGTGTGCAAAACTTCGCTCTGTGTTGAGTAAACTTTATGTTTTAAAATTTAAGCTACCATATAAAATACTTAGATTACTTTATATGGCTCTAGCAGATTCTGTCATTAGTTATGGACTTAGCTGTTATGGTAGAACTTATGTAACACATGTAGTACATACAGGAAATTTACACATTACAACGCAAGATGTTTCGATGGACAGTGCCTAATCACATTAAAAATAAGTTCATAGATAATGACCAGGGCCCTTATAAATATTGCAAAGTCATAAATGTTTTCGATAAAGTTAAATTTAATATACTGACGGAACTTGATAATTCAGAATATCTAGTTCTTAGAAAACGACCTGTAAATCTACGAAATATAGCTTATAAATCCAACATGTATGTACTTCCGACAACTAAAAATTTCTATGGAGCAAGAAAGCCTGCCCATTTTGTTTCTAATTTTATAAATGAATTGCCAATGGAATTACAAAAAACATACGGTAAATCTAAACTGTCAAATCAACCATACTAATTATTGTAGTAGGTACTTCTGTTAGTATAATGTGATTTAATACATCTATGTTTATATAAGACGACTATCTAGCGTAGATAAACCCCTAGAGGTTTATATGCTAGCATTGTACTGTATAATGTAACAAAATTATTGCTTAATAAGTTTTAAAAAAAACGTGGTATTTCAATAGACGTGGTAGCATAAGGTTAGCATTCGCTGTAAATTTCACAGTACGCGAGCAACCCAGGATCGATCCCCGCCGGCACCAATGAATTTGTTAATTGCAATTTTAAGTGCTGATTTACCACGTGCTCGGCGGTGAAGGAAAACGTCACGAGGAAACCTGCATGTCTGAGAAATAAGAAAAAAAATATTTAGAAGACATGTGAAGTTCGCTAACGTGCCGCGGACATCTCCACGCCCTAAAACCCTCTCAGAAATGAGAGGAGGCCTGTGCCCAGCAGTGGGATGTATGTAGGCTGTAATGAAACTTTAACAAAATTTTAAGTATAGTATAGTATGAAAATTAACACAGTGACAAAAATATTTTTCGACTAATGAGCATTCGAGAAAATAAATAGACATGCGTAAGAACATACAATATGCATATATGCATTCCATTTCAGCCTGAAGGCTTCAGCTACAGGCCTTTGCTTACACTGTCTCATCAGGGGGATAGTCATAATAGCCACGCTTGGCATGCGAGTTGGCAACCAATCTTTTCAGTATTGTCACCTCTTACGACATCCACGAAACGATATAGGGTAGTGGATATATTACACCGCTGAAACATGGTCATCTGCCTCTTATATTAACAACAAAATATGTGATTTTGTCTGATGAAATATGTTTTGTATGCTCTTTTTACTCTTGTTTTATTTCAATATAATATAATAATATGATTACATTTTACTTCAGACAAAATTCAATAATTTTTTTTAGATTTCTTATAATAAAATACAAAACAATGATATAACTTTGTGTGTTATGAATAAATAACTAATTTCCTCCAGAATTTGCCAGAAATACGATGACGGAACTACGGTATCTATCCGCGGCGGTTTGGCCTGCCCAAGAAATAGATTAAAGAGCATTCTTTGACCCGAGTTGATCTCTAGAGACGCCTAAAGGAATAGAAATGGGAACAGGCAGGTTTACAAATAAATTAGCTAGAAACGATGTCAATTTCGAGTTTATTTACATTATAAATTATATGGCTGTGTTTTTATAGTAAAAATTAAGTTTACGTCGTCTAATTTAGACTGAGTCCTACAGGATATCTTAATTAAAAATTTAAATCAATTCGATTTTGACCTTTAAACGACAAATTTTTGTTTCAATTACAAATTGTATTTGTATTAAAAAATCTCGTCCGATCTATGATAAATTCTTTTATCGGCGTCATCGGATTAGGTACTTGGACTCGAATCCCTGTGGAAAATATTTTTTTTATAAAGCTTTAGTAACAAACAAGACAAAGTAGAAATATAGTTTAAAAGATGCGTAAATTTTAATGCTAATGGACCGGGCAATGTACGAACAAACGATCAGATCAAATAAAGAAAGCGTCTTGACAAGTTACCTCGTACTGGTAAGTCAAGTGTAGGGAGGGGTTTTGAATCTTAATTAAAATACATATTCGTTTAGGATAGATGTAGATGTCTTTTTTATAGTATAAGGGTGACAAACGAGAACACAGTCCACCTGGTGTTAAGTGGATACTGTGGCCCATAGACATCTACATTTATCTTCAATTAAAAATCAAAATGCAGATGCGTTGCCAGTCCTGAGAACTGAGATGGAATGCCTCGTTTCTAGTAAAATGCCCTACACTCACCATGCGAAACACAACACCATTAAGCTGGTCTTTTACGCTAGTATTGTGAGAGCGTGGTCCTACTCCGGTCGAGCCCACCCATTCGTGCTGCAACCACAATATAGGTGCAGCATGACTCTACCACGTAAAATGTCTATGGCAGGAGCCACTTAGCATCAGGTGGCCTGTGTGTTCGCTTGTCATATTTATTGTATAAAAAAACCAACCCACGCGGACTCCTAGACAAAAAAGGTATCCCACAAGACCTATATTCATACAAAAAGAGAAATTATTTGTTTTCGGGTACGATTGATTATATTGCGATTGTTCGCGTGCGCATCTGGACATTGCATTGATCCTATCATGTAAGGGGATGTCTATATTTAAATCTGATGTAATGGTTGGGGTAAGATTTGATAGACCACAAATCCTCGCGAAAGAACACCGATTCCTACCAAGGATGATACGTGAGGCTATTGAAATTAAAAAAACATCCTAATTTCAATAGAGAAGGAGGCTGGGTACTACCACCTGCTTGGGATCCCATAATCAATAAAATTAAAACTAAACCCAAGCATACCACTGCAAGACCTCAAGACATAGTCAGTTCATTTTGCATAGATCGGACCATAAACAATAATTAAAAAAGCTGAAGGTACTCCGGGTTTAACAATAATAATAATAATAATAATAATAATATTCCACAACTATCACACAACGCCATCTAGTCCCAAGCTAAGCAGAGCTTGTGTTATGGGTACTAGACAACTGATAAACATACTTATATATTTCTAAATATTATAGATAAATTACACCCAGACACAGAACAAATGATCGTGCTCATCACACAAACATTTGTCCTGGGTGGGAATCGAACCCACGACCTGCGGCATAGCAGTCAGGGTCACTAACCACTAGACCAACAGGCCTGACAAACAATGACATCGGGACGTCAGTCATCTCAGTCCCCCGTGACCATGGGTGCTGGAAAGCGCCCGAAACGTCGGGAATTAAAAATAAAAGTAATTAAAAGCAAAAATAAACGCGATAAAATCCGTAAAAGTAGTTTTAATCATGTGTAGTGTTCGCGTAAATATAAGAAATCATTAAATTGTAATATGTTTAAAGATCCCAGATTTTTTACCGGTTCTTCTCAGAGCTCTTGTTGGGTTGGATTTAGAATCGTTTGGCAAGAATTTGGGGGAGTAAGGTGTTTTATTTGGTAGAGGTTTGGTCCCCGATTATAATAATACCACTCACATTAAAAGGTAATGCACAATTATCGAAAAAATTAATAACAACTATTATAACCTTAAATACGTAAAGTATGGAAAGTGATACTTTTTTTATTATTAACTGAATTTACGGCTCTGGGTTCTAGTCCTTCAGAGAAAAAATTATACGATATTACTGTGAAAGCTGGATAGCATACAGAATTTTGTGTCTGTGGCGGGAGTAAAGGCAACCTGACTATAGATATCTGATCTGATCGAATCTGTTCTAAAATTAAATCAGCACACGCCGAATCCACATAGTCTTGTCTGCCCTACTCCTAAAGTGTTTTTGTAAAGCCGTGGGTGTGGAGGGAGAGCAGCCCCCACCCGTCGTAGCAAATCGCAGGCACCTGTGCGTGCCGTAGTGTGGTTATTATTGTATTATGTATTATGTTTATAATTTTAAGTAATTATAAAGCTAATATTTTGGTGTTTTGTTGAGTGCAAGAGCGAGCGAAGCGAGCTCGGGACTTAGGGCACCCCGACTCGGACAGGTTAGGTTAGAAGGGGATGGCGGGGTCGAGTGAGCGAAGCGAGCGAATAGACCCCGCCATTTCCTTTGTGGTTATTTGTTTGTAAATCACTCAGAAGTAGGAGCCCTGCGAAGCGGGGCTCCGTCGACCGGCCTTCTCTCAACTACGCTACGTGGTGCTTCCCTCCTCCAACTCTCTCAAAAAGTTTAAAGTCAAAAACATTACAAAAACATAACCTCAAAATTAGATTTTTAAAATATTTATAAAACTAACTTACTACAACAGCAATTTCAGCCAACCAAGCAAAACTCTATAGGAGCGTGATCACCCCTGAAGACTAAGATGGAACGTTTCGTATTCATAGCATCCTAATATACTGGCTCTTTTAAGAAGATATTAATTAATTTATACGAAACAATGACTTACCCAATCAATTCACTCCTTTTGGTTTGTTTAATTGGTGGAAGGTTTTTACACGATATAAGTTTGACACAAACGTCACAAGATTTTATTTGTAATATCTGCTACTAAAGACAACTTATCGCTACTAAAACTTGAAGGTATCCAAACTTTTTGTTACCAAATCGACGAAAAATCAATTTCAGATTAATTTTAGACAATAAGTAAAAGGAAAAGTTTATCGTATTGCGTAGTTATAAAAACGTGTTTATTAGTCAAAACTTCAGTTATTTCTCAAGAAATGCCTTATCACTTAACATAAACTTTCTGCGCTTTTAAAGTCGTACGTAACATAAAGTTTGAGTCAAGGAGTTTAGTTTTGAAATTTCTAATTTCAACAATATTTCCATTATACAAAATTAAACCAATATACAAAAAAAATTAAAACGAAATATGTAGATTTAGTTAAATTATTACAGGAAGTATCAAGTAAAGGACAACAAAATATCGATAGTTAGATAGATGTTCATAATTTTAAGATGAATTTCGGTCTACTTAATTGACAGCAATGAAATGATTTATTGATATTTTTTCGGTGCAGCATGTACCTGTTACATATTTCCAGCAATACATTTGTCACATGAAGACGAAATTTTGATTTTTAGTCATACTGGTGATTACAAATATAGGAATAAATCATTAAGGTAATTTATTTGTATGACAACATAGCAAAATGTGATTTCGAGAGGCAGGAACATCGCATTGCCGTAGCTTCGCGTCGAATAATGAAAAATGCCTATTGTTTAATATCTGCTCGACAACGATAGGACAAGCGTATGTTACATCGCTTTGGAGGTAAGAGTTGTGAGTGTAAAGTGAGTTTTTATCTGCACAGATAATCTTTTCTCTTAATAAATAAATAATAATTTCTTTCTCTTACTCACTCTGTTGTACTCACCAAGGTACTAGGAGTATATGAATGAGGAGAGGCTATGTGTTGTCCAAGCGGGAATGCCGTCGTGTTTTAACTCGTTCCGGATGCGGGTCAAATGAGGCAAGCAGGATGATTCCCTACGGTACAACCATTTCTATCCATGACGGGTCATACTGCTATATTTGTTGGCTGAGTTAATGAACTGCTTTGTTATGTAGATATGAGAACTATAGGCATGTTTCTAATATAAAAATATGTTTCAAAGTTCATTTAGAAAACTTTATATAAAGCTCTGTTTCGAGAGAAAAATCAAGAAGATTTCGGGTGTTGTTTTAATTTCACAAGGTTGTAGTTATTGCATAGGTATTGGCCATACATAAGTATTTTACTATAAAATCAATAATAAATAAACATTATTAAAAAAAACATTTTCACAAATTTGTAGCATACATATTGCAGCTTAATTATTTTGAAATAAAATGAAAATGTAAAGAAAGTAAAATTAAATAAAAATTCTATTTTTAGTCACAAGAAATTAAAAATTCGTTTCAATATGCATTTTCCCACATTTTTTATTTTTCAGATTTCAACCACTTTCAGACCTCTGAATTTGAAGAACCGATAAGAATGCAATAATTTTATGACAATGACCTAGTATTCTTACTACGATCATCATAGGTTATGATCAATATGTGATGTTTAAATTAACATATTTAAAGGTTAGTACCTGGATGACCGAGTAGTAGTACCGCTCGGATTTTTTTAAAGAGTGTGTTTTGGAAATTATATTTAGATACAAATTACATAGTGATGAAATATTAATTATATGTTTTGATCTTCCTAACATAATAGAAAAAACTGAACTGGTTATTTGAATAAAAAATCATGAGTGCAATTAGTTTAATTTAAATTTTCGTGTTTTTAAAAAAATAGTAAAAAGGGCTCGAAATAATATATTTTGTCACAAAAGAAGAGAACTTGAAATAAAAAGAAAAACATCGGACCGAAAACATTCGGACTCGAACCAGGGTTACTACGATTTCGGCACCACCCGGTATCCCATTTGAGCTATTATAACCCTTAACACAGTACCAAAATTTACCTTCGCATTCTAATGATATTGTAGCAATTTTTCATTGCCTTTTTTCATTGCCCAGCTAGATCGATTTATTGCCCCCAAACCCCCCTGGACACCGCTAGTTTAAAGTTTAATATATAAATATAGAGAGATAGAGAGAGAGAGAGAGAGAGAGAGAGAGAGAGAGAGATAAATATTGTATATTTTTATGCTTTGTAAATCAATGTACATACTATGATTGAAATAACGTAAAAATAAAAGGTCTAATGGGAATTTCAGTATAGAATAGAATTAGGAGCCACATTATAGCTATTTAGCTGCACGTACGGGTCTGTTCGATCGGGGTAAGAACACGCACTCACACAATACCAGCGTGAAACAGCAGAATGTTCCTGTGTTTCGTATAGTGAGTGTTATAGAGAACCGGTGGGCCTTTTTATTGGTAACTAGGTATTCCGTCTTAGTCATCAGGGGTGACAACGTTGCCTTATGATTATTTTGATAATGATGGACTGTATACTCGATTGTCATTCTTATTCTGTAAAAAAATTAAGTCTTTGCATCATTTATATTTAAATACGTATGTTGTTTTATAAACTGATTTCATATACGTTTGACTTTATAATATGGTGAAAATTCCTGTAGAATTTCATTCGACGATTCGATTTCCACGGTGTGACGCCTGGTTGTAAAATAACTTATGTATGCGTAATGCGTATATACGGAGAAATAGTTTCACTGGGGCATCAGAAATTTTCAGGCGCGCAATTATATAAGTCGTCAGAATGCGAAGTGTTAGCGGTAGGTTTTAGTTCCGTCGACACAAATGTCGAGTCGGGAGGTATTTCACATGTTTCCAGTCTTACGTGAATATGGAATGTTGAAGTAGATCATATTTTGAAAAAAAAAATATAGTTGCGCTTTTGAAAGCGGGGAAAATATGTGCTATTGGATTCTATAATCTTCGTTACTTATTTGTTATCTAATTAAATACTAACACACGAAATAGCGTATTTAGGAAGAGATTTTTTTCTTCCTAATTTAAAAAGATCTTGAAAGTTGGTAATGTAAGTTTTTTTTAGTTAAAATGCTTAATTTCTTTCAATCAAGAGAAATTACAATTATTATTTTTGGATCACAATTAGTGTACCAAAATATGTACCAGCAAGTCTTTCTATCCGCTTACAATGTTATTGCCTTAAAGGCAAGACTGAATAGACTTTGTTAAGACGTTCTTGTAGGTATACGTACCGTACCGTACTATACACCATAGACTTAAAATAACATAAAACTGACAGAAAACATATAAATAAAAAGATAGCAACGGATACAATAAACAGATTTATATAAAAATACAGATTAACAATATTTATTACAAAATTTATTACAAAAATACAAAAGAACCCAGAACAACAAACAAAAAAGACAGAGCGCTGCGTACAATCTCATTTATGCGAGAACCAAGTCAAAACCATGCTCAAATTATTGTAAGAACACGCACTTACGTACACATATGCCTATAAAATCATTTGCAACCAACATGGTTTTAGGTTATGTAAATATTTACAGGCTGTAGAAGAAATAAAGAAAAAAATGTGTCGAAGATGAGCATGGTTACAGCGTCACTTAAGATGAACGCAGCGCTCCATCAATCTTTCTTAACTGCTCTAATCAAAACAAATATATAATGTAGCAAATTTAAAAGTAATAATTCATGATATATGTATATACCTTTTATTACGTAAATAAAATAAGTTTAATACATTTTTAATTTCTCTAACATGTAAGTATCCTGCTATAATATAATGAAGAATTGTTAAATCAGCACGTATATAGAAATAAGTTTGAATAGGGCCGACACACGAACTCAGATTTAGCCCAGTGCCTGAGCTCCTGGTACAGTCAGCCTCCTATATTTTTCTATTTACCAAGTTCACGGTGTAATTGTATTATATACGTGAATCACTATAGAATCTTGTGAACCGGGGTTCCGTTCGAGTCTCTCCACTGATCATTACGAACAATCAAAATACGTCCCTCCGCAGCGCAAAGACTTCTGATAATAATAAGAGGGTAGGGCATAAATCAATCATGTTGCAGCGTCTGGATCGGTGAATTTTGTTGCACGTTAACGATGGTAATCGTTTAGTTTAGTAAAAGATAATTATCTAATTCTCGCATTAGCGACGTTGCTCAAAGCAGTGCTTAAATGTCATTGTGTGCGAGCAACCTAAGTTCGATCCCCTTCCCCTTCACGTGCTTTTCGATGAAGGAAACAGTCACCCACGTGTACAAGACAGATGTATACAGTATATAGGTTCTTATATTATGTAAGGTATTATGTAACGCTCATAAACACCTAAATATATTCTTGATAAAAAGACAAAATTCAAATACATTGTCACTCCTGATGGCTAAAATGGAATGCGTCATTACCTGTTAAACGGGTCTACTGTACGCGTCACATTATACATGTGAAAAAGTTACCTACGATAAGGAGTTACTAGCTTCAAGTAAACTAAGTGAAGGTATATTGTATATATATTAAAGCCTCAATTCGAGTATCAAATTTCAGCCTTTAGATAATAGTGTTAATGATTTATAACAACATTAGGACATATAGATTTAGAAATAATAAAATACTTACTGCTTAAAGATGTTCAAGTCCACAAAAAAAAGGTAAAACAATATTGTTTCGATGCATAAAACACAGCTATTTGATTAATTATACGTGGTAGAGTCATGCTGCAGATATATTATTGTTGCAGCACGAACAGATCGGCTCGACCGGGGAAGGACCACGTCCTTACGGAATAGCAGTGTTAGATACCAGCTTTATGCTGTTGTGTTTCGTATAGTGATTGTAAAAAACAATCGCGGACATCACTGACACCTCTAAACCCAAAAACACTACGCCCAATACGACTACCACCATTACCTCAGGTACCTCATAAAAAAAACGTATATTGAAAGTATACAAGGACAGCACGCATTCATAGTGTTCTTACACTGTATGTTTTCAGAATGTGTAGCAAATAAAATTTTCAGAAAATATACATGACTTCTGCGTACTAGTCACGTATACTTTCTAATGCTGAGTCAATAAATTAGTTAAAAGATCATACAAGGCTCGAACCGACATGTTCTGACATTGTAAACATTTAGGATGTGTTCAATAAATATATACGGAGTATTAAAAATCAGTATGTACAAAGTGTAAAAAATAAATCCAACATACGGAGTATAAAAAATAAATATATACGGAGTATAAAACTGAGTATATAAGTAGTAATAGACTCCACTATTTTTTATACCCTATATCATGCCCGTGAATCTCATAAGAAGCGACAGAGTATACTAAAATAAAGTTAAAACTGCGGTTACCAACTTGCTTGCAAAACGTGGCACATAGGGCAAATACTAGTATTCCCTATGAAGCAATTTATAGGGGTGGCCACTACGTCCAGCCGTGGACTTTCTATGGGCTGTTATAAATGGATTAATGAACGAATGAAACCCTAATTGCAAACTAATTTCATTACTCATTCTCTCTAATTATGAGCTTAAAGTTTTGTAGTGAATGGAAAAGAACACAAGCGCGTCAACGTAACTCATCTACGCGCATCTTTAGCCTTGTAGAAGCGCACAGTTGATATCAAAAATGCACCCCCTTTTGAAGCATCGTGACTACTGAACTTAAACCATCACAGGCCTTTAGAATTGCGTACTTTGCTCGACACACTACATTCTAGCAGGATGACGTAAGCGAGAGTTCCTCATGAATAGTTATTTTGCGATACGAAAATGTCAAAGCAACGCCCAATAAAATTCTAACGTTTGCATATGATCGACGAGTTGCAACTGTCGCACTTTATGGCACTATTAAGATACAAATTGTTATAAATACTATGTTTTAGCCCTTTAGGGGTTTAATTTTACAAAACTCTTTCGTTGTGGGTGTATACGTCAAGAAAGGAGGATATATGCCAAATTTCAAGCCAACGGAGCGTATAGTTTTGGAGATCTCGAAATTTTTCGGAGATGAGTGAGTGAGTCAGGGATATTTCGTTTATATATCATATAGATTTATATTAACACTGATATGCAGCAACTAAGTAAATTTAAATTAAAGTTAAAAATTTTAGAAGAAACTTCAAAGAATAATTCATTTGTATAATTCAACGAATTAGACGCATTGTAATAACTGATACGGTTTTTTAAAATCTAACCATATCTAAAATATGTTCATGTCATTGCCTTTAAACTTACGAAATCAAGGAAACGAGGCTATCCCCAAAAAATATGTTCAAGAGGATAACCTCGTTCCCTTGATTTCGTAAGTCTAAAGGCAATGCACTGAACATATTTTGGGGATGGTTAGATTTGACTGACACCTAAGTGTCAGATTCTCTTAAGTTAATTTAAGAATCAGTGTTACTTTGCGGAATTACATATGTAAAAAATAACTAGCTAAGGTCTGCTTTAAAAACGAAATAGAATATTATATAGTTTATTTTTATATAGAATAAGGCTAACAAACCACACAGTCCACCTGATGTTACAAGTAAGTGAATGTTGTGCTTCATAGAAACGTACATTCATCCTCAATTAAAAATCAAAACGCAGATTCGTTGTCACTCCTAAGGACTAAGATAGAATGCCTCGTTTTATTAACCGACCTCAAAAAGGAGGATTTTTTTCTAGGTGAATCGGTTTTGATGATTTTTTTATTTGAAAGCTGGTGCTTCTCATGTGGGCCCATATAAATTTGATCACGATCTGACCAGTAGTTTTTGAGTTATGCTTAATAATCCGTATTTAATTGACTTCGACTACATTAATAAAGTTCTCATTTTATTTATATTGAAGTCGATTGTACAAATTTTTTAATTTTACTTGTCAGTAAAGAGGGTCTAAGTTTGGAAAGCACCCCCCACCCACAAAACTTTTAAACCCAACAACACTACCACCAGTGACACAGATACCTCATTAGTAAAATAGAAATTACGATACGTGTTTAGCGTCTAAGCGCAACATTAGAAAAATAAACTGCGACATCTAACAGCAAATAATGTTATTCATAATAAAATAAAAATGTTTCAACAAATATCTAACACGGCTAGAACTATCGCCTTTTTAAATAAAACTCAAGTAATAGACAAAAATACAGTTCACCTGATAGTAAATGGTTGAACAAAGTCGGCTAATAATGCGTTGTCACCGGGGCAGGACCACGCTCTCACAGAATACCAACGTAAAATAGCAGCTTAATGCTGCTGTGTTTTGTATGGTGAGTGTAGAGATACGGAGACCCTTTTTTACTGGAAACGAAACATTCCATCTTAATTCTCACGGATGACAACGCATCTGCATTTCGATTCGTAATCGAGGATAGATGTAGATGTCTATGGGCCGCAGCAACCACTTACCGTCAGGTGGACTGTGTGCTCGTTTGTCACCCCATCCTATAAAAAAAACCTCTGAGAACAAAGATGAAATACCTCATAACCTGTAATTATAGTGACTTACTATCCCTATCCCTTTAGACCGAAACACAGCAATGCAGGCACTCTGGTGGCAGAAATAGGTATGTTAGAAGTGATTACTTAGATGGATTCCAAGGCATAAAAGTAGTCTTGCCACACCTGCAAAATGTTTGTCTATCTGATAGTTATATCAATGATTTAGCCTTTTAATAAATGATATCGGCAAAAACTTGCAACTAATTTTAGTACTACCGAGTACTCGTATTCGAATTGATTCGCTAGCTCCGAATACTCTCATTAATAAAATAGGTTGGTGCAGTGCAGTTCGAAGCGAATTAAGGCTAATTTTTATGCTATTTCTACTGCGTTTCTAAATCAGTATAATGCGAGGTTACCGTTCCCGGGCGCAAAGGCAAGTGAGGGTCTGTGGTATTTATCTTTTTTTTTTACGAATCGTTAAAATGTAAAATGCAAAAATAGCCTTAGCTATATAGCCTATAAAAAGTGGTATTGATATTCATAGATTTGTAACATTTTACTATATCAGAAAGTTATAAAAAAATCTCTTTTATATCGTGACCCCAAAGGCGAAAAAATAAAATCTATTTCTAAGGGAGATAAGTAGTATAATGTAACGTAAATGAATCATTGGTGAAACATCGTAATAACCAACAAAATTATACTCATATTATTATCAACTTTACAGCAAAATACAAGTCCACTTCTAAACTAAACTATTAACGTTCGTCTACTCCTCAGGAAGTCAGTCTTCTCTTCAATGAAGGAGAGCTGGTTTGCTCAGCGTAGCTACTAGAAAAATACGAATCACAGTACCAAACTCAAAGGCAACAAGCGGTAAAATTAAAAATGTTGTACAACCGACTTCAATATAATTAAAATGAGAACATTATCAACGTATTCGAAGTCAATGAAATACGCAATATTAAGGATAACTCAAAAACTACTGGTGAGAACTTGATCAAATTTATATCCGACCACACGAGAAGTACCAGCTATCAAATGAAAAGAATCACCAAAATTGGTTCACCCAGAAAAAAGTTCTGAGGTAACACATAAAAAACACACAGTCGAATTGAGTACCTGCTCTTTTTTGAAGTCGATTAAAACTAACGCCGATGTAATTGTCCGTATGTCCGATGTAAAATCCGCCTACCAAGCAAAACCTTTCTACGAATAAAGAGGCTTGTAGTAGTTAAGAGGTTATATTATAGTAGCGGCTAGTAGTGGAGTAATGGACCCAGATCTGGGATGTGCGACAATGTCAAATGATGAGCGGCAGTGTCAAAGGAGGGGCGGCAGTTTCAAAGGATGGGCGGCGGTATTAAAGGATGAGCGGCAGTGTCGAAGGACGGGCGGCAGTGTCAAAGGCTGGGCGGCAGTGTCAAAGGATCGGCGGCAGTGTCAAAGAATGGGCGGCAGTGTAAAAGGATAGGCGGCAGTGTCAAAGGATCGGCGGCAGTGTCAAAGAATGGGCGGCAGTGTCAAAGGACGGGCGGCAGTGTCAAAGGATGGGCGGCAGTGTCAAAGAATGGGCGGCAGTGTCAAAGGACGGGCGGCAGTATCAAAGGATCGGCGGCAGTGTCAAAGAATGGGCGGCAGTGTCAAAGGACGGGCGGCAGTGTCAAAGGATGAGCCGCACTGTCAGAGGATGAGCGGAACTGTTAAAGGCTGGGCGGCAGTGTCAAAGGATCGGCGGCAGTGTCAAAGAATGGGCGGCAGTGTCAAAGGATCAGCGGCAGTGTCAAAGAATGGGCGGCAGTGTCAAAGGACGGGCGGCAGTGTCAAAGGACGGGCGGCAGTGTCAAAGGATGGGCGGCAGTGTCAAAGGACGGGCGGCAGTATCAAAGGATGGACGGCAGTGTCAAAGGATGAGCCGCACTGTCAGAGGATGAGCGGAACTGTTAAAGGCTGGGCGGCAGTGTCAAAGGATCGGCGGCAGTGTCAAAGAATGGGCGGCAGTGTCAAAGGATGGGCGGCAGTGTAAAAGGATCGGCGGCAGTGTCAAAGAATGGGCGGCAGTGTCAAAGGACGGGCGGCAGTGTCAAAGGACGGGCGGCAGTGTCAAAGGATGGACGGCAGTGTCAAAGAATGGGCGGCAGTGTCAAAGGATGGGCGGCAGTATCAAAGGATGGACGGCAGTGTCAAAGGATGAGCGGCAGTGTAAAAGGATCGGCGGCAGTGTCAAAGAATGGGCGGCAGTGTCAAAGGACGGGCGGCAGTGTCAAAGGATGGACGGCAGTGTCAAAGAATGGGTGGCAGTGTCAAAAGATGGGCGGCAGTATCAAAGGATGGACGGCAGTGTCAAAGGATGAGCCGCACTGTCAGGGGATGAGCGGAACTGTTAAAGGCTGGGCGGCAGTGTCAAAGGATCGGCGGCAGTGTCAAAGAATGGGTGGCAGTGTCATAGGATCGGCGACGGTATCAAAGGATCGACGGCAGTGTCAAAAGATGGGCGGCAGTGTCAAAGGATGGGCGGCATGTCACAGGATGGGATGTCCGTTACTGCAGTTCGATTCGGAAGAGGCTGATGTCCAGCAATGGACTTTTAAAGGCCGATAAAGAACAAGAATTATCATAAGTACCTTAAGTAAAGTTATAGTCTAATACGTCCCACTGCTGGGCAAAGACCTCCCTGACAGGGTAATGGATCAATTAGTAGGCCGCGCTGCTAATATGTGTTAGCGGGTTTCATACGCCATACAAAAAAAATAGTTACAATTAACAAAATGTCATATTACTCACACTTGCTCCCAGACAGTGGTAGAGCTACGCTGTAGATATATTTTGGTATGCAGGACGAATGGGTTTGCTCGCCGGTAAAGACTACGCTCTCACAGAATGCTGCTGTATTCTTAATCGTTTGGAAACTGTAGAACACGGAACTCACAATTTACGACCAACATCATCGAAGATTTTGGATTTTTTAAAAATTTGGTGAATTATCTTGGCCGTTACCCAAATGTAATCTTGTAAATGCAACATCTAATATCTAGAGATAGTAAATTCATGTTCACGTAGCAATCCGATTTCAGCATTAAATTCAATACTTAACTAATTAATACGTAGGACACATTCTATTATCACTCAACATTCCACAGTTTGGTGTTCAACAGGACCAAGATGGGAGAATCGCTGTAATCACCTTGCTCGTCAGGCAGCTTGGCGATTACAAGGCGACACCGTACATTTATTGACGACATATATTTATGACGGCTTCGTAGCGCAGTGGCTTAGCAATGAGTGGCTGCGCTGGGGGCCGCGGGTTCGAATCCCGCACGGAACAAGTATTTCCGGATAGTAGAGTAGGGTCTGGATGTTTGTTTTTATGCAATTTATGTATGTTTATACGTGGTAGAGCCATGCTGCAGTTATATTAGTAGTATAGTTGTAGCACGAATGGGTCGGCTCGACCGGGGAAGGACCACGCTCTCACAGAATACCAGCGTGAAATAGTAGCTTAATGCTGCTGTATTTCGTATGGTGAGTGTAGAGAACCGGAGACCCTTTTTACTGGAAACGAGGCATTCCATCTTAGTCCTCACGGGTGACAACGCATCTGCATTTTGATTCGTAATCGAGGATGGATGTAGATGTCTATGGGCCACAGCAACCACTTACCATCAGGTGGACTGTGTGCTCGTTTGTCACCCTATCCTATAAAAAAAAAAAAAAAAATGTAATCTACCTCCACGGTACAGGAGAAAATCCTAATATGTGTAGGAGGGGGGGGGGGGGGGGAACGTTCAAAAAAAAATTAAGTCATTCGCTTATTTATCAAAATTAAAAAAGACGGTCTATCAACAGCTCCCAGCTGAACATAATCCTCCCCAATAGACTGCCTCATAAAGGCGATATTTGTCAAGTTGTCTCGCTTTACAGGCGGGTTGGCATTGGCAATCGCAACTTTCATTATTTTAAATCGTTATCAGGAAGGTGCTGCCCATTTGTTTTATTTCGTTCTGTCGTCTCTCATACTCGTAGCACTCACGGGTGATACAAGACAGTGGATTCTCTAAGGCCACCTCTACACGGCATCCTCCGAAGCCTCACAGCCTATGACAATTATTTCATCATTTACGTCATAATAACTTTACCATTGCACATGCTGCTTTCTGTCGTCGGTCTGGACAGCTTAGATTTAGTAAAGGTGATTTTGATAGTTACTATCCCATCTCTCTAATGTTACGATTTTTTTATAGAATATAAGTTACAAGGGAGCACACAGTCCACCTGATTATAAGTGAAGGCTGTGGCCCATAGACATCTACATGCATTCTCGATCAAACCTGACGATTAAGATTAAATGCCTCAAGTATAAAGGGTCTCCGGTTCTCTAGACTCATTATACAAAACAAAACTGCATTGATCTGCTATTTTAGGCTAGTATTCCGTGAGAGCGCGGTAGCGTCCCCGGTCGAGCCGACCCATTCGTGCCACAACCATAATACAGCTGCAACATGGCCCCAACACTTCTGAAAATTTCATTATAACATTTATTCTGACTCAGAAAACGCGTATAACGATTAGAGGTGATGGTGTAGGTACCTACTTAACTTCTATTTTCATAACATACATAACATAAACACTCACGCCTGTCACCCAGAGGGGTAGGCAGAGACTACAGACTTCCATTTGGCACGATCCTGACACACCTCTCTTGCCTCCTTCACCTACGCATACATGCTCGTCGGTTAAGGTTACTCCTAATTTGGCCCGTTTTCAATTAATCGCCAATTTGGTCGATAAATTTTCGCCTAGGACGTCCCTTTCCGACTCTGCCATTCACTTCTGCACCATAAATTTTCTTTGTCACTCTTTCCTCATTCATTCTTTCCACATGACCAAACCACCGAAGCATTCCTTTCTTAATCCTGGTCACCACATCATCTTGCAAACCACACTCTTCTCGTATTACACAATTCCTTACCCTGTCATTCAGATTCAGCCCTAAAATACTCCTTAACGACCGCATTTCTACTGCGTTTATTCTACTCTCGTGCTTCTTCTGCCACACCCAACTTTCACTACCATACGTTAAAGTAGGGACCAACACAGCATTGTGAATTGCCATACGTGCCTTTTTCGACACATTTTGACTCTTCACAATAGAGTGCAAGGCCCCATTCACTCTATTTCCCGCATTCACTCGTCGTTCTATATCCTTATCATATCTCCCATCCCTGCTAAATACGCAGCCCAAATATACAAACTCATCTACTTGCTCGATCAACTCACCTTCTATTCTTATTTCACAAATCGTTTTACTTTCTTCTCTTTCATAACCATAACCTTCGTCTTACTTGCGTTCACTTTCATTAATGTATTATATATATAGTATTAATGTAACCATCATTTGCAACTCGGCCGCCGACGACGCAACAATAACTTGATCATCGGCGTACAAAAGGCATTTAACGGTTAACTCACCCATTCTTAATCCGCATTCTTCAACTTTGAAATTTTGCAAACAACTGTCCATAAATAGGTTGAACAGCCACGGGGAAGCCACACAGCCCTGTCTGACACCTTTATTGATGTCAAACCAGTCCGAGTAGACCCCGTTGATCCTAACACAAGCACTAGAGTCCCTATAAAGAGACTGAAGCCAGTGCTCAACCCAAATGAGTTCAGTGTTTGCCATAGCAAATCCCTATCCACTCTGTCATAGGCCTTTTCCAAGTCCATGAACGCACAAAAAACCTTCTGGTTTTTGGCCAGAAACTTCTCCGCGATCATGCGCATGGAAAAGACTTGATCTGTACATCCCATTCCCTTTCTAAATCCCGCTGGCACATCCCAAATTTTTCCATTGGTTTCTTTCATGACCCTTTCAATACCTTAGCATACAGTTTTCCCACAATGCTAAGAAGGCTGATGCCACGGTAGTTTTTACAGTCCTGCTGCGACCCTCTTCCTTTATATACTGGGACTATTACGGATTTGCACCAGTCTACCGGTACCCGCTTCAGTTCCCAGCATAAATTAAACAAGGTGTGCAGTAGGCCTGCCACCACTTCCTCTCCAGCCCTTAGCATTTCGAGTGAAACTCTATCATATACGGCAGCCTTACCTGCTTTCATGCTTTTCATTGCTTTCACTATTTCATCTATACTTATCTCGCTACCTCTTTCCTCTTCTTTCGGTGTTTCTACTCCACTTAGGACACACGTTGTCACTCACTCATAAACACGCTTTCAAAATATTCCTTCCATCTCTTTAAACACAAAACTTCATCATTCAGAATATAGCCATTCTCGTCCCTTATAGCATTCAACATAGGCTGTTTTGAATAACTTCTATTTTCATACTTTGTATATATATATATATATATATATATATATATATATATATATATATATATATATATATATATATATATATTATGATATGACTTGATTTCTTTTGTTTTGTACCATATATAAAAAATACTAAGCTATAAAAATCCAAAACACATCTATAATGGCCATGAATTTGCAAACCAACTCTTAGTATCCACGCTGCGTTACATAACAGATATCTACTTATAGCCTTACGATAGGTAAGTCTAACTAGGTTTAGGTACAAGTACAGGGTACGTGCATGCAAGGTCGCATGCCGCCTCATTGGTCACTAAGCGTGGATTAGTGTGGATGCGGTTATATCATAACTTTTCCTTGATTAAACTATTTAATATCAAGAATACGGTATGTGAAATATAATATACAATACACAATAGTAATTTGGAATTATAATTTCAGCTCACAAATTATCTACTACTGTAATTCCTCACTTTGTTATTTAAGATAACAAAGTTAATAATTCATTCATGGGGCAACGTCAGGCTTTTACAACTAAAGCCCAGTTAATGAACAAACACATCTACATATTTAGATAAAGATTGCGTTGCAAACATGGATGATAAGTACCTCGTGGAAAAGAGATGATCATGACCATGCTTTAGTAGGTATAATAAGTAAATGTACAACCATCGTAGTTTGTTACTTTAAATTAATCTACCGCATATTCTCTGATGATCCCAGGTCAGAAGTATTTTGTGATATAGTGACGAGGATGACTTTTGATAATATTAGAAAATTGTAAATAAATTTTCCCGGATTCACAACACAAAATGAGTATTAAGGACAAAGATTTAAATAGTTAGATGCGCCCTTACCATAGTATGACCACTCGGAAACGTGTTCATTCTCAAATGAGTGAGCTCACTCATTCGCAATCAATGTTCATTTGTGCGACAGAGAAAGTAGTATACACAGTTTCTTTAAGATAATAAGAGATGACACTATTGCATTAGTGTGCGCGCTTCAGCGTATTGCGAACGAACACATCCAAAAATAATGCCACAGTTTTCAAGGTGAAGGCGCATCTAACTATTTAAATCTTTGATTAAGGGCACATAATCATCTATTCTGTCGTAGGGCCACTAACTCGCCCTATTATGTCCGTAATGCCGACCTACATCGAGACTTAGAGTTCCCAACAATCCAGCAGTTCCTTAAATCACTCTCTGAGAGATTTTTAAAAGCCTCAGAGTCCCACCCAAATCATCTCATTCGTGAGACAGCTGCCTATGCAGCCCCTATCCACACTCGCTATAGTGTGCGTAGACCGAGAAACTCTCTCTCGGACCCCCCAACAAGCTTTCGGCTGACCTGAACCGCCTCCTGGCGGCTCAGGCCGAGCCTACATAACACATCCCTTACCATACCACTCTGCCTTAGTTAGGCACTCTTCTAAGCGGCTTTTCGCCGCTTGCGCCCTCCTTTCTGCCAAGGAGGGTCGCGTTCGTATACGGCTTAGAGATCTCTAGTCAGATCGTTAAGCCAGTTCCTAAAAGGTTGGGTTTAGTGGGTAAAAGTCACCACATAACCACGCAGCCGGCTGCGTGGTATGCTATGATCATTCCCAACCTCCCTCCCCCGCTTTCCGGAGGGTTTCCCCTTATTTGCTTCGGGCGCAAAAAAAAGACACTTAATTTTAAAAGTCACATTATTTTTTATTAACTTTCTGTGGATATCATTGAATTCAGTATTCCATTCATTATTAAACAAAAAACGAATTAAAAGTTAACCACGTACATATAAGAGAATTATTCAAATATGGTACGCAGGCAGATCCATTATAATCTGTCGCCTTTAGCCGCGTGTCATTTGAAACTCCGCCATTTTGCAAGGCGAGCCGCCCGTGGCGGGAAAACTGACTTTGGCGCCAATTTCGATGCGGCGGCGTCTGCTAGCCTTAGAATATACGATATTCGACCGTATTACAAACGACAGCTATTAACTCAGTGCCCAAATTCGTTTGATCATCACAGCAAAGGGATATCCGAACAATACCAAAATAAATTTCCCATATTATATAATTTTTCCAAGGCACGGAATGATTCCACTCATTTTTTATTTATTTTTAGATTATCATTAAAAAAACGAAAAGTAACCAATTTCTAAAGAATAATAAAATATTTTAAATGCTAACATAATTACGACACATTTTTACTAATTTATTTCGCTTATATAAAACAATACAAAGTTTATCAATAGTTAATTAAAATAATAAGTATTAAACATTACCTTTGGAAGAACGTGTTGGAGCAGTGCACCCGCTTTCCTTTTAGCAGCCATCTTAAAAATGTTACTGGTGATCTCACTTGTAAGTCTTCTCTTTGGTAATAATTACAATAAGTGTTTTTATATTTTTAATTCCACGACCCCATTGTCTTTGGCAATTTTTTTTATTTCTATAAATGTAAGAAGTTTCTCGTTTAATCTTTCATAGTGCATCCATTTAAAATGAAGTCTTTTATGTAGTTTCGCTTGTAAAGTTAATTTAAAGAACTCAATATTCTAAGCCGCGGCAAATCACAAATAACTAAAACGATAGTTGTCACAAAATGGCTTATAATATATTTAAAAAAAATTAAAACAGCGTATATATGTAAATACCGTGTCGTAAAGACATTAGAAAATCCACTACCCGATATCATCCCGTGGTTATAGTTAAGTTAAACAGTGTTAAAGTGACAGCCTATATGCGTCCCACTCCTGGGCACAGGCCTCCTCTCATTTCTGAGAGGGTTTTTGGGGCAAGGAAATGTTCGCCACGCTGCCCCAAATACGAGTTTGTGAACTTCACATGTCTTCGAAATATTTTTTTTATTTCTCAGACATACAGGTTTCATCACGATGTTTTCCTTCACCGCCGAGAACGTGGTAAATCAGCACTTAAAATTGCAATTAACAATTTCATCGGTGCCGGCGGGGATTGATCTCAGTTTGCTCGTGTATGTGAAATTTACAGCGAGCGCTAATGAGCTACCACGGCTCCCGTGGTTATAATGAAAGGTAAATAAAACGAAAGGTGGGCAGCAGCACCTTATTATATGTGTTATAAAAAACTGTGGCTGCCAGCCCGTTTGCTAAGCGTGGCATTTATGGCAGTTATCGCCCTTATATGGCAATCTATGGAGACTGTAATAGTAACATTAATGGTTAATAATATGTACACATTAATTTAACCTTAAATTAACTACTTAATATTTGGACATCATGATTCTCGTAACACAAAACCTAATATAAAACGAAATACAATTTTCTATTCTAATCAAGTCCTATGACGGGAATTCTAACACTACATCAAAGCAACAACTGTTATTATCTAGATGCATAAAAACGCTCCTAAAGAAGCGGCAACGAGCGAAAATAAACATAAATATAAAATTCTGAATGAACCGAGGATACATCACTAGCGGCCGCGTTGCGTAGGTCAGTCCCGTTCGAAATGCGCTTGCAGTGTTTTCATTTTCGAAAAGAGGCTACTTTTTGTCGAGGGCGCATTTGCCCAGTTCCACTGCACCCCTATTTGCACAATACTTTTCAATGAACAGATTCATTGTTTGCTCGGAATGGCGCTAGGCACGCACTGCCATTTCTATTTATTCGGAATAGAAATGGGGCGATTTGCGAACAAAATTAAGTTCCACTGAATACGTGGTAAAAATGTACATCGAACTGAGAATAATACTTTGATACAATGTATTTCGCATAGTATCCATTTTATAGTGTATTTCGTGCGTATGTCAATGTAAGTATCTTAATAAAAAAATATCTACTTAATATATTTTTAATAAGTTACTTTGACTTTATCGAAACAATATTATTGTTATATAATAAATAAAAATTTACTTATCTATATGATTATAACCACACTCAAATAATATCAAATGCCTTAGATCAAGTGTCCAATATATGTTTTAGATTGATATGCTAAATATAAAGTTATAACAAAGCGAAATTTGAAGCCAAATCGACAAACCAACGTAGTATAATAACATTTGACTGATTCTTTGTCAAAAAGTAAGTTTATTATATTAGTAAAGTGAATATCATAATATTATAATGCATTTGCATTTGATGCAGGTGGCTCAGGACCGTGCTTTGTGGCATTACTTGGTTGAGGCCTATGTTCAGCAGTGGACTTGTGAAGGGCTGTAATGATGATGATATGATGATGTAATTTTTTAAGGTCAAAACTTATTAACAAACATCTTTTTATGAGCCCGTTATTACTACATTTGTTTCTTTTGTAACGTGGTGACGATTTACCAACACACAATCAATGCATTTTGACAAACATCAAACTTATTCCGTATGGAAATCGAACTCACGCCCACAGCATCGCAGTCAAAGGCTTAGCCACTGTGCTACCATGCTATAGAAATATTTACATATTTTTACTGTTCAAGCTTCATATCACATTCATAGCAACTATGTCACATCTGTGCAAAATAATGTCAGACTGGAGGAGGTACGAATACGAAGTCTATGTTTCTACTATTAAAATGAAAAATAACTTGGAAAACTCAGAACAAAAGCTAAGCGGTGTTTTGGATAGAAATAATCAAATAATACAAGAGACAAATAATAGTTAGAAAAGAAAGAAATAATTTTGTTAAAAGGGACGCTAGCGAATTGTTATTGAATACGTATTTATTTGAATATAACTTTATGGTACTGAAATTCAAGTAGAATGTTAAAAAATCCAATTAGGGAGAAACAAAAATAGGATTTGTTGGTAGCAGCGATATACAGTAAAAAAAACTACCAGGAGCGCAGCGGTACGTCGAAGCTTTGAGCAGATTAAATCGCAAAAGGGTCTCTCTCTCATTCTCATGCGGTACGCGATAATAGTGACAACGGCAATTTTCCATCCCGGGCACAGTCTTTCTGTGTTTTTGTGATAGACGGTAGATGGATTAAGGCTGATGACAAACTTCGTGCGAAATTATTCATAATTTAAATTTTTTGTTTTTGCATTTATTACGCTAATAAAAGTTAGTAACCGGTTAAATTACAAAGAAACGGTTTCTACAAGTTTTCATAAAGGTAAAAATGTGCAAAAAATCTTAAAATTTTCAAGAGAACGCATGATAGTTGTGAGCGTTATAGGGGCCTGGCAAACGTATCCATTTTTCTAAATGTCGAGTTTTCCATTTAGTCACATTCCATGGAAGCCATAAAGAGTGCTACCAGGGTAGCAGTACATTACATTCAATGCAGTGAAACGTCGCAGTTAATACGAGATTTAATTCACTGCCACTCACTGGTTTGATTGCGGGCGCTCGTTTTAATAGAATCGTCGTCAACACACCACAGAATCAGTAGAAACGTTTCATCAGTAGTTTGTCCTACCATTTTCTAGAACTATCAATTGGTGAGTTAATTAATTAATTAGTTACAATATATAATCTGAGGTTCGATACCCACCCTCGTTAATTGTATTTTAAGTGCTGATTTACCACTTGCTCAACGGCGATGAGAAATGACGCTAGGAAACCTGTACGTCTGAGATAAAGCTATAGACACTCACTTTCCTTTTTATCAAAAAATCTTAAAGTTTTTTGATCACTTTACCGCTACAATTAAATCTCTTTCCACGCATACTCTTATCAGCAGTATTAACTTGACGAACAAAATGGGTCATCTGGACCGTGAAGAGCATCATCATCTTCATTACAACCCGTCACAAGTCCACTGCTTAACACAGACCTCGCCCAAGTGCCACAAAGCACGGTCCTGAGTCACCAGCACCCATCGACTTTCTTTATACCTGAACAGATCGTCACTTCATCTGTTGTGGGGCTTGCCTAGACTTCGTTTACCGATGAGACGCTGTCGAACTAATGACTCTAGAACCTTTATCTTCCACTTTTGTTGTCGGTTATACTCGTACACCAGTACCAGTCACACTTAAAAACGTCCGTCGTTTTTAGGTGTTAAGGTTTACGTGACAAGAAGATGTGTAGTAATCTCTCGAATACTGCCCAGCCAAGTTTGATTCGCCAATTGATCTCCCGTTCGAAGTTGGCCTTACCTAGTCGACCTTTGCTCATCTATGTTCATATTAAGACCTGTCATTTTGGAGATACTATTGAGGTCCATTGACCTATCGTCAATATGCTAGCGCTGAGATTCTTCAGCCATTTTACTATCATGACTATAACATCGGCAAATCGAAGATGAGAGATATCCTATTATTTTTAGTCTAGTAGCTTTAAAACGTCTTCCAATGCAACGTATAATGCAAAATAACGAGTTTCAGGGTATAACATCATCCCGTCTTACATTCTTTTGTACTCTGGTTCTGTACTCGGATTGAGATCATAACTATACAAACACTTCACTACTACGGTATAACGACAGTCAACTCGGCGCCGCTGAAGGAGCTAAAACTGAAATTGTAGCACCATCCATATTTCGACTGAATCAAAGGATTTCTTATAGTCCGCATACGCAAGACATTGTAGCAGATTGTCCTTCAGTCTTCTATACAATTTGTTCAAGAGTATGTATGTGGCCTATGATACTAAACTATTCGGAAAACGCGTGGCGAAGTCGCTGGAAGTCAAAAACTTAAAAGAGTAATCGATCTGTACTCATAGTCCTTCAATAGAGCATTTTCGCCTTTTTTTAAAGAACAAAACACCTCACTTCTGCTTAAGTAGTAACATTATGTAATCTGTGCTTCTGCTCCACGACTCGGGAGTATTGCCACTATGTAAAACAGAATTAAAGGGCTTCTGAAGGACTTAAAGAACTGGTTTTCCACCTGCTCTCAGAAACTGCGCTATAATTCCATCCCCGCCCGGACGTTCCCGTTTATAGGTGCTGAAGAGTAATCCAATCTCGAATAGACTGACCATCGATATATTATCAAAATAGTTACCGGATGCTGAATACCAACAATAAATAGCAAAATTTATTTGTAATTATTTATTAGTGGTAATTTATATATGAATAAATCAGCCCCGGGGAATGACTATCCCTACATAAGGCACACCTAAAAGGGCAGTAAACAGCTGGTTTGTTACATTCATTCATTCATAACAGTCGTTCCCAACCAATAATACAAACCACACTAACCATTAATAATTATCCTATACCTTTAAACGAGCAATATATATATATATATATATATATATATATATATATATATATATATATATATATATATATATATATATATATATATATATATAATCGGGATCTCGGAAACGGCTCCCACGATTTTCATAAAATTTAGTGTCCAGGGAGTTTCGGGGGCAATAAATCGATCTAGCTAGGATTTATTTTTAGAAAATGTCCTTTTGTCCGTGTTTTCAGGCAATAAAAAAACTGCTACAATATAAGAAGGTAAATTTTGACAGGTTACCAACGATCGGGCGTGATATCGAAGTTCCGTGGTTCGCTTCCCGTCTTGGGTTCAATTTTTTTTCCTTTTTTCTTCAAGTTCCCTTTTGTGAGAAAATCTATTATTTCGAGCCCTTTTTTTAGTATTTTTATAAAATACGAAAATTTTAATTAAAGTAATTGCACTCATGATTCTTTTATTGAAATAACCAGTTCAGTTTTTTCTATTGTGTCAATAAGATCAAAAACTATTATTCATGTAATTTGTATATAAATGTAACTTAAAAAAACCGAGCAAAGCTCGGTCATCCGGGTACTATTTAATAATATTATAAATAATTCATTATTTTAATATTTTACATTCAAATTTTCGATCAGTACTAATTATTATAATTATTATATAACCGTATTACAACTATAAAACCTTATAAAATATAGAGACAGCATTATCTTTATTAAACCCTGTTAAAAAACCTTGTTGGAAACGTTTGAAAAACATAGTTTTATTCTGGTCAAAATCGGAATGAATACTAAATTAACTTAAAAGTAGTAAAAGTATTTTAAGGGTAAAAGTTAATTAAACATATGTTACAAGCAACTTCATTTAGAAAATCTAAACAAGTCGTGTGGAAATTTATGAAATGAAAGCTATCGCGATTTGTATTAAACATAAATGATCAAAATTTCTACCAGTCAAGTAATCAAGATGAGATATAGTTATTGCCGTGTACGTAGGTGGAATGTGTGTACGTACGATGTAGGCTCGGTTTGAGCGCGGTCACTGCACCAGCAGCTATTTTCTTTTTAGCGATAACAGCAAGGTCACTTTAATAGCTTTTACCACGGTAGCCTGTAGCGGTTTTTTCAATAGCTAGTGATGTACTCGTATGTTGCGGTATTAATCAGTTTATTTTTCTATCCGCTTTAAAAAACTGCGTGATTTACTTATACTTCTACTCGCTGTTTTGGATTAAGGGCACAGTAATATATATTTTTTTTAATTACACTCTTAAAGAAGAAACCCAAAACTTCATTCTATCTCTGCATCATCCCAAGTTGATTTGTAGATTATGATAATGAACTCTTAGAGAATAACTCAGGCAATACCGTCTATCACGTGTGCATATAATAATGATGATTTGAATAAATAAATAATAAATAAATACAAGGAAAGATCTCAACTTTTTTATTTATTTATTTAAATAATATATATAAATAAAAAGAAGATGTGTTTACTCAAAAACTATAATAAACGTTATACATTATTTTAATATAATTTAAAAGTTACCAATCTACGCGTTGGTATTGTGGCAGATGGCTTCTGCGGCCATGAACAATTGGAAATTAATCATTCATTGATTAATTGTGTGTCGCTGACACCTCTGAATTCTAATATGCAATATACGTGGTAGAGCCACTTTGCAGCTACATAATGGTTGCAGCACGAATGGATCAACTCGACCGATTAAGGACCACGCTCTCACAGAATACCAGCATAAAATAGCAACTTAATACTGCTGTGTTTCGTATAGGAAGTGTAGAGTACTCTATTACTGGAAATGATGCCTTCCATCTTAGTCCTCAGAGTGATAACGCATCTATCTACATTTTGATTCTTCATCGAGGATACATGTAGATGCCTATGGGCCACAGCACCCACTTACCATCTGGTGCACTGAACCTGCTACTTATGGTTAAGTGTGACTTTTAGACTTGCTTCAAAGAGTAGTGTGAGTGTTCATCCTTGTAAAGGCTACACCGAAGAAGAGTAATACATAACTTTGTAGCATTTAAATTAAGATTGCAAAAAGGAGCTATATATTATTATATATGCATTTCAGTAAGGGTAAAATAAGATAGAGTAAAAGGTAGATAAAGTAAGGGAAGAAGTTGGCTCTTTTTAAACTTAACCAAGCTAATCTAGAAAAGGTAAAAAGAAAGTTCGTTACTACAGCAACATAAGAGCGTAGGAAGTCTGTTATCAGCGTTGTAAGGACCGTAAACGATTTGATTAGTTCGACGCGCGCTTGCACTCCGAAATTACTTTTAAAGTTGGCTGCGTTCGATACATTAAACTTCTACAGAAGTCTGTAAGCCTGGTATCGTTAAATTGATTTGAAGAAAAATTTATTAACCAAATTCATTTTCAACCGGTTAAAAAAAGGGGTAATTAAATCGTTAGTTGTTCAAAATAATAACAGCAAAACAAGCGCTAGAAGTTAGAATTACGAGGAAATTATTTAACCTTTAATTCTAAGCAACTTGTTTCTTAGCCTTATAAATTCACTAAAACAATTACTTGTCTTACTTTAAGTGGCAAGACAAAGGAATCTTAGGTACACGACAACCTCATCGATGGACTAATTGCATTTTTTACAGTCACCGCGTACTAATGCCAAGGCTCACTTACTCATCCAAGTTCCTATGACCATTCCTGACTTATGCAAACCTGCACACGGATAAAAACTAGCATATTAAGTAAATATCGCACGTAGTAACAACTTTTTTCAACGCAAAATAATGGATGCACTATGCAAGACAAACCTTAGATAATTACGAGTGATTTTTTTCGATGTCAGCAAATCGAGTTACGCGAATAAGTTGGCGGCACGAGCGACGTACGTCTCTACCGCAAGGTTTCCGAACGCACACTGGACGAGGTGCGTTCAGTACACGGCACGCTTGTCCGGCCGCCTGCCTCCATTCTTCCCCCCGGCCCCATACCGAAATGCATCAATGACACTCGAAATACACGCACATTCTGAACGTGGGGAACAATCGATGACAAAATATATCGCATCGCTTGCAATTTTATTACATCTATGTCCTGGCTTTGAGGTCCTAATACTATCATATATAAAAATTAAAAAACAGTGCTTTACATTTCGTAATTACATAATTTGTAAACCTTTAAAAATTCGTAATCGATGTTACAATTTTCCTGCAAAATTGGGTTTCGATAATACCTTGTTAATTTCCTAATTTTACTCTTAATACAAACACATCTTAATTAGGGAAATCAATTTATCCAATGAACACTTGATTACAAACGTATAATGATGACGTAATTACAGGCTACGCACACAAGCGTACTACATCATATAAATAGCAACACAGCAGTATATAACGATCCAACGCCAATGTTGCTTGGTATATAAATTCACAATATGTACATTGTAACGTGAACTTCATACATAGTTATATGGATATAATATTGCTACCTATATGTATATAGAAATATCTACAGCATGAATACCAGTAGTTATGTACGTAAATATAAGGTAACATATTAGATATATAGAAATGAAACTTTATTAGATGGAAATATAATAGCACTCCAAGCGAAATTTTACTTACGGGAGTCAGTTAATAGCTGTTAAGTTGTAGCAGGAAAGTTCGATTTTCAGTAAATATATGGTAGAGGTAAGTCTCAAAGGGCGCATTAAAGACTATTGCTAAAAGGTTTACGCTAAATTTCGCATTTGTTTAAAGATAATTTTCTTACTTAACTCGTTTATTAGAATACAAAACTTATTTATAAACCCAGGAAATTGGGTCTAAGTTGAGAATATAAGCCAGTTTCCATAATACCGCATAAAATAATAAGTTACATTCTACCCCACTTTTGAGCACAAGCCTTCATTTCTGAGAGTTTTATGGGGTAGTTCCGCCATGCTTTTCCATTTTCGGGTTGATTCATGTTTGTCTCCATGTCTTCGTAATATTTTATTCCTCAGGCAGTCCTCGAATTCCGTTGGTGCCAGAGAATATTGAACTCAGCTTTTTTATATATAATAAGGGTAACAAAGGAGCACACAGTCCACCTGATGGTAAGTGGATGCTGTATGACCTACATTTATCCACAAATAAGAATCAAACCGCAGATGAGCGTTGTCACCCCAGAGGACTAAGATGGAATGTCTCGTTTCCAGTAAAAAGGGTCTCCGGATCTCTACACTCACCATACGAAACACAGCAGTATTAAGCTGCTATTTTACGCTGGTATTCAAAAGCTTGCTTGTTAATTATTCATTCACACAGGTATTGGGAAAGTGTAGCGGACATTTCCTTGCCCTAAAACACTTTTAGAAGTGATAGGAAGCCTGTGCCCAGCAGTGGGACGTATATAGGCTGCAATTTTTTCGTTAAAAGCTATCAAAATTTCAATACTCGACAAAGGCTTCCCTCCCATAGATTTCCTCATAGTGGTAAGATACACATACTAATATACTAACCACTACCCCACATCAACCCAAGGGTTATGATCAGATATCCCATATCATCAGATGCAACAAAGGGAAACGAAATAAGATGTAGGCAGAAGCATATTCCTGATAACATTTATAAATAACTAAAAACAAATGGTAAGATTAAAAAATTGACTTCAATATAAATGAAATGAGAACATCTTAAGTGTAGTCGAAGTCAATTACATACGCATTATTAAGGATAACTCAAAAACTACCGGTCAGATCTTGATCAGATTTTTATGGGACTACGTGAGAAGCTTGCAAATAAAAAAAGAATCAATAAAGATATTAAAATTTAATTCGTAACCATCCGCTTAATTAAATTTTAATATCTTTATTATAATGAATTTCCGCAAAGTAACGCCTGATTCTATCAATTAACCTAAAAAAAGAATCGAAAAAATCTGTTCACCTGCAAAAAATACAGTGGAATTGAGTACGTCCTCCTTTTTGAAGTCTGTTAAAAATGTTGCTGACCCCCTGCCAAGCGTACCAACTATGGCAAATACCCCCCCCCCCCCCCTATGAGGCAAGCTATCGGAGAAGCCTGGCTTTTGATACGCTGTAACAGATGTATAAATGAACAAAGATACAAACGGAGAACGAAGTTAGGTTCCCCGTATACTAAGACACCTGAGGCAAACCTCAATGCTTAGCTACTGCGCTAGGAAGTCCTCAAATATGCTATAGTATGCTGTTGCAATGCGTAGTGTTAGACTTCACATGTCCTCGATATTAATTATTCCATAAATAAGCCGGTTTCCTCACGATGTTTTCTTCATTATAAAGCACGAGGTAAATCAGCACTTAAAATCACAATCAACAAATTTAATAGGTGCTGACGGGGATCGAACTGGAGTTGCTAGCCTAGAGTGAAATTTACGGCAATCGTTTCGTGCCTAAGCTACCACGGCTTATTGAACGTTAAATTATTATATAAATTTTATTATTGCCGGTTTATTTCAAATCTATTTGCATGCAAAAGGCAAAACCAACATGAGATACTGATATCGACATCATTATTAATACTATTCTTTCGCAATAAAATAATAATTTTAATAGTCTGACAGATTACTACTGAGCAATGATGATCAGATGTACCAGTCATACAACATAAGTAAAAGCATGTGCGTGTGCGTGCTTGCGTGTGCGTGTTCGTGTTTGCGTGTGCGTATGCGTGTGTGTTTGATGGCAGTTTTAAATAGGTATATCTATATAAGAAACGTGTGATTTGCGTATTGTGTTCGCATTCTTCATATATTCAAATTAATGTAGAGTCGCAAGAACAATGTGACTCTACCTAAAGCTTGTTCTAATTCAATTTCTGTTTCCAAGTGAAATATTTCAATGCTAAAGTTCTTAAAAAAACAATCTTTATAGTGTATACTAAGGTTATTTTCAGTTTTTAAACCATGTAAACACTTCTAGTCGACTATATGCACACGTGGTAGAGCCACGTTGTGGCTATATTACGGTAGCAGCAAGAATGGGTCGGCCTGAACGGGGAAAGACCACGCCCTCAGTGAACACCGTACTGTGAGTGTAGAGAACCGGATACCATTTTTACTAGTAACGAGGTACTGCATCTTAGTCCTCAGGGGTGACAACGCATATACAATTTCAATATTTAGATGTCTGTAGGCCATCCACTCAACATCGTTTGACTGTATGCTCGTTTCTCACATTTATTTTATATATTAAATTTTTATC
Organism: Parnassius smintheus behrii; assembly: GCA_036936625.1. Classification (NCBI taxonomy): domain Eukaryota; kingdom Metazoa; phylum Arthropoda; class Insecta; order Lepidoptera; family Papilionidae; genus Parnassius; species Parnassius smintheus. The sequence goes on from JAUPFT010000028.1 coordinate 32,447,955, forward strand.
TTACGGTATATATAATTTCTATTCCTTGGTCGATATTTATTTAACGTTTTCAAGAGGCACAATAGGTCACTTCGAAAATTTTGTCCCGAACACTATTTGTATAAGTACAAGTATAATGAGATGATTTATTTTATTCTTTTAAATTTCAACCACAAAGACAAACATCAAGACCCGATATACAATTATCTGCAGGCATATAAATATTTTTTTCGTGAGGGAATCGAACTCGCGAACCTTAAGCTCCGCAACTCAATGCAAAGCTACTAGCGCCATGGAGTCGTCACCAATAATCACAATTTCCAGTTCTTTGGACAGGTTTAGTAATTATTGCGATAAAATACATTTATATCTAATCTATAATCTATATATACAACGTGTAACAAAAACCCTATAGTTCCCGTTAACTGCGTTTTAAAAATCGGTATAGAATCGTAAAGAAATATTTTTTATTTTACAGAAAGGGCGACCGTATTTTTTTATTTAATTAAAAAAATATTTGCAAATTGTATGTGGTTTTATTTCCTCGTAACTCACACGAGTGTCGGTAATGCGAGGTCTTTGACAATCCTCTTACTTTATTATGTTAAATCTAAATAACGCCACAAAAACTGATCCTACTTAGGCAAAGCTAGGGCGAGTCAATCGTCATATATATATGTTTTAAATAGCTTTAAACTATGTTGGTATATCTTGCTCGGGGAATACAAATTAACCAAACTACACAGGTATAATCATATGAAACTACTCAATCACGCACTCGGGTTCCGTCTTGCAAGATAATCATCTCGCCCAGACTGAACGCAGCAGCAAAGCAAACAGCTATTGTCAACGTTTGTTGTAAGCACGGTCTACAAATCTAAGTTAATTACGATAGACACAGCACAGATAACAGCTATCCATAAAAAATAAATGTAATTAATTTTTAGCTTTGGCAGGTAAGACGTACCTGTTAATTTGTTTCATACATGAACACGGCCATATGGTCAATTAGTTGCTAAAGTGCGACTCGTGGATTCGAATCCAATTTTAGAATATATTTTGAAGAGCATAAGCGGACTTTCTATAATCCATCTGGTTACTTTAATTAGTTTGGCAAAAGAAAACGTTTATTAATTTCTACATTAATAACTTCTTGCTGAACTTGAAATATTAAGAGTTACATAATATTTAATTTAAGAAATTATATTTTTTAATTAAAATGGGCTCACTTTAACCTCGATCTGGCCCGAGGGCAAAGATGAGTTCTATGATGGGGTAAGTATACCCAGGAGAAGCCAATTAACAAGCACCTTGAAGAGGTTGAGGCTATAAGCACTCGGAAAACAGAGGCCAGCTGGGCATTCTACTCCTTGCCTGTGCGCACTATAAAGGATGACCTATAGCGCTTGGTGCGAATATTCGGATCTATGTACTTATCCATTGAATAAAGTATGTTTGCTAGAAAGAAAAAAATGCCACATTTAAATAAAAAAAAATTAAACTAAAAAAAGTGACTCAATAAAAATTATTTATATTCTACGAGTATATTGAATAAATAAGTTGGTGTTTCCATTTTCGCTGGAATAAAAAGAAACACGTTTTGCCTCTAACACGCCGTAGGGTATCTTTACATTAAGTACCCTCAGTACGCTTTAAACTCAAATATAAAATGATAAAGAAGGTACGCTGTACACGCATTACGAAAAGAGAAAAGACAAGGTAAACTACTAGTGCATTACGGTGAAACTTTGTCTTAGAGATCACATAGGATCCCAAGCAGTAGTAAACACAAACTTTACATTTTAGCTTTGCACATGATATAAATATCTACAAAAACGTAATATTATGATTTTTAATATTAATTTTATTAACAAATTATTAACGAAAGCATAAAATGAACAATTATGAGAAAAAGAAATTGCTTATGTGATATTAAAAATATAACTATAGAATCCTCAATTTTTATGTAATTTTCACAAACTCCAATACATACTGTAAACGTACACAATTGCTCATGTATTTATACACAAAGATGATACACATAATATATATATTATATAACTACTAATATAATATACTATACATTGATTAAAACTACTTTTGCGGATTTTATCGCGTTTATTTTACTATTATTTTTAATTCCCGACGTTTCGGGTGCTTTCCAGCACCCATGGTCACGGGGGACTGGGGGACATGGGTGCTGGAAAGCGCCCGAAACGTCGAGAATTAAAAATAATAGTAAAATAAACGCGATAAAATCCGTAAAAGTAGTTTTAATCAATGTGTAGTGTTCGCGTAAATATAAGAAATCGTAATATACTATAACCACTAATGTACATTAGCGTTACCGTTACAGCAGCCTATTAAATTCCAGTGCTGAACACATGCCTCCCCCATAGATTGCTCATAGGGGGATATTTACCATGGTTGCCACGCTTGGCTTAACAGCTCCCCATTAGGAAGATGATGACTGATTTGTTTCAGTCTGCCGCCTCTAACAAAACCCACGGAACGACATGAGGTAATGGTTATTCCTACACCGTCATTACACGGTAGCTACCACACATAAGTACACAAATATAGCAAATTCTATTTGACATACGTAACACCCAAGAAAAAAAAATAAGAAAAAGAAACGTGGGAGAAAAATCTATATTGGAGTGAGAAAACCCCCCAAACTAAGCCTGCAGCGTGAGATAATTCCACAGCAAGCGTTTAAAGAATGCCTTGCTCGTGGCTGCGCAATTTGGCAATTCATTTCAGAGTCTCACTGCATGGGGAGTCAAAAAACAAGAAGCTAGTGTAACAGGGGAACATGAAGTTATCACTGTAAGCATCATTAACCTCATATAGTAATTAAACTTGTTGCGAGCAGCTTTATACTTGTTTAAATGTTATAGATTAATCATCACTGCTTCAAAAGGCAACTACGGCAAATATCTCTCTATGGGAGAAGCCTATTTTCAGCAGTGGAATCTGATGGGCCGTAACGCTAACACCTTTGAGCTTATTGCAAACTTAACAAATAACAATATATGCACAGTAAACAATTTTAAAATTTGTTGTCTATTATTTTCCACACCTATATTTATTTAGTTAACAATAAAACTCAAAGCTCCTGCACACAAGAACGTTTGCCGGATCGTTTTGATAAATAGTTTTCATTTTTAGGGTTACGTATCTCAAAAAGAAATAACGGAACCTTTTTGTAGCATGACTCCGTTCGTCCTTATGTCTGTCATAACGCTTATTCTCAAGAACAGATTAAGGTAAAGTAAATTTACAGCCCATTCACATCCCACTGCTGGGCACAGGCCTCCGCTCATTTCTGAGTGAGTTTTAGGGCAAGGAATTGTCCGCCGCGCTGCCCCAATGCAGGTTTGTTGACATGTAGGTTTCCTCACGATGTTTTCCTTCACCGCCGAGCACGTGGTAAATCAACACTTAAAATTGCAATTAACAATTTCATTGGTGCCGGCGGGGATCGAACCCGGATTGCTAGCGTACTGTGAAATTTACAGCGAACGGTACAGATTAACCTAAAATTAAAGTAAAGTTAGAATAAACATAAAATATTAAGGTCCATGTCCAGGTAGAGTTGCCACCCGTACTATATAATTAAGTATTGTACGTTATTTCAGGTAAACGTACTTTATGACACTTAAGAGTACGTGAATATGCTTTATTTTACGTATTTAACGATTTACAAGGCTCTATTTTAATGTTTACTAAAAGAAAAAATTATGTACAGGCAAAATATTTTTCTATGTAGTAATGGTTTTGTAAATTTATATATAAAAAATCATATGTCGTATTTGCTATTCATTCCCGTCAGCTTAGCGTTATTTACACAGTAGAATGCTAGGTGATGGGATGAAAGGAACAGAGTATAATCTTAACTTGGACATATAATGTAAATATTGTGTTTAAATTATAGCTTAAAAGTATATATAGGTAGAGTCATGTTAGTTCAGTGGCTTAGCGCTCGCCGTAACAGCCATAACTTGCGAACAATCCGGGTTCGGTCCTCGCCGATAACGATGAAACATTTAATTGCAATTTTAAGTGCTGATTTTACACACGATAGGCAGAAAAGGGAAAACCATATCTGGGAAATTAAAATAAATCTAAATGAAATAATCTAACTGAAATCTGCCAACCATCACCGCATGGCGGACAATTCCTTGCACTAAAATGCTCTCAAAAATCAGAGGTGCCTGTGCCCACGAGTGGAACGCTGTCACACTTCATCTACACAAGTAAAAGATAAGGCAATTGATGTCACTGTGCATTTAGACAATGTGTATTTTGATAATCGTAAACTTATCCATCAAAACGTATAGAGTACTTTGATATGACCCATAACCATGAAATTTGGCTAGAAGCAAGGGCTCGGAGCACAAATAAAGAAAAATAAATGTGAAAACAGTTTATTTGTAGTTTCTCACAAATAAACAGATTTTTTTCCAATTACAAACATACAATCGAGTTGGAACATCGACCGCCGATGTATAGAACATGTCACAGCAAAGCTTAGTTTATTCTTCAATGCAACTTAGCTTTTCATATGAGCAATGTTCAATGCTTACCTTACCCATAATTCCTGAAACGGTTAATAATTTTGGTGATGGAAAAGTACCTTCGTACCCAACTACTTACACTCTTATACATACCTCTGCCTCGTTGATCTAATAGTCGAAAGGACGACTGTTAATTGGTTATGAGGTCAAGGGTTCGAATCCCGGGTCTATCAAATAAAAAACAGTTATTGGGTTTTTCTGTAAAAGAAATTTTCAGTAGCAGCTCGAAGTCAGGAACTTGAACTCGCCTAATTTTAATCCGGTCGTATCGGATTGTCGTCCTATCGGACTATTAACGTGAAGGAAAGAGAGTTTGCGCACAACTCTAACACACTGCTCAGCGCAGACGGCTAGCTAGTCTTCATCGACGCTAGCCTCCGTGATCTAAATACCCGGTCAAAATTGAGAGATTGATAAGACTGGACGAACCAGGGATGGACGAACTATCTACACATATAATTAAGTTTATTCGGAACTCTCAGGACACGCGTCCTACTTACTCTCTCTAGTCCGATTTTTATATACGTAGTCATAAGTGCCTTGACTTTTCACATTTGAGTTACAAACAAATAGAAGATATGAATTAATTAATAATCAAAATTTGGTTAATATTCGAATTATCTATTCGTCATAAATACGAATCGCCCTGACTATTCAACTGGTTAATTTAGGTTCTCTGTTATCAAAATATAGCAGTATTTGCATCGTTCAAGTTACAAACGCGTTCTATAATTTAATGTCAAACAGGTTTAGATTAATTTTTCCCAGAAACCCCTTGAAGAGTCTTGCTTTCAGGTTATTGTAAAAAAATGAGCACCACCCTTCAAGCAGGGGTACCAGGGTGACATAACCGTTGCGGCAGTTAATTAGCAGCGAAGGGCGCGGCGCGACAGGCGCGGGCGCGGGCGCGCCGCACGTTTAGAGGAAATTGTCGTTTTTATACGACTTCCCCCGCCTCTAGCACCAACCACCCGACCCTCGAACATTCTAATAATGAAACAACATAGTTACCTTCATCTTATAAGCACATGTCGCCCTGATAATAAAGACAAATTAATATCGCGCGTTACAATCAAGCTCCGAACGTTTCGCCCTCAATGGGTCGGTCAACTATCAAATAAGGATAACGAACTCATCACTGATGAAGTGACATATTGATGAATCAAGTAACATATTTTATATTTAGAAATAACAACTATACTCGAAAATTTTGGGCCCTTCCATATATCCATATATGTAAAATACGCTAGAATTTAAATTCGTCCCTGTCAGTTTTGGACTAGTATCAAAAGTAAATAGGATATTCACCCCGGATATACCACACCGGGGACGAATATAAATTCTATCAGTACATACTTTACACGGTAATTACACGGCGTTTATGAAATAATAAGTATACAAAAAAGTTGATCTCCCATAGATGGCGGTAATTGACGTTGTTATGCTGTTACACTATGCTGTTGCTAATCCGACTATCGACTGCGAACTAAAATTATCCACCTATAGGAGCAGTAGATTTTTTACAGATTTTTAAATTTTCTAGATTGAAATATTCGTCGCACAACTTTAAAACTTTAGGCAAACCAAGTCAACTCATCACAATAACTTGACCGTTCGCTCATTTAGTAAAACCTATATACTTTTAAAACAGATGTTATTTGTAAAGCAATACGTATAAAATAACAACCGCAGATAAACGGAACAAACCACTTTTTCAATATTAATCATCCTGAAAGGTTTTCGATTAATGACACCATTTGCGCGAAATCCACCGTTCAAAGATACGCTCTTAAGATTCATCAGTGGTCTTTTACGTTTATTATTATGAATTGTCATAGTAAACGCAACCAACCAACCAATTTTATTGACCCTTCACGCTGGCCGTCATCAGAACAACTAATAAACGGAACATGGCTAGTCTAAACATTGTATTCTAAGCGCCAGGAGCGCATAACCACATCAGATATAGCATCTCATTCCGGTATAATGCGACCGACGCCGTCGGCTCCGGTCGTAACCGTCTAGCGCTGCTAAAACCGGGCGATTCGGTTTTATACACACCCCCTATAAAAGCAAAAGGACCGGGTATGGTCCCGGGATAAGTGGGGGCCTGTATCTTTATATCTGCCACCCTACGGCCCCCGCTAGGGCATTATGACCGGGGGGTTCTTTGGACAGCTAAAAGAAATATCCGGTGGCCTTACTCGGGCAGCAACGGGCAGGCGGTAATTCCTCTTCGAGTATTACTTTGCGTATTCACGTTAAGTTTATCGCACCTCATGCGAGCTGCTCGTATGTAGGTACTCTCGGGAAACGCGATCCTTTTTTTAATTAAAAGAAATTTCGCATGTAACACGGTATGTATGAAATAATAAATTATACATTCCGCTTTTTATATTGTAAAGGATGTTATGAAAGTTTTTAAATGTGCAATTTTTTAGTTAACATTATTTTACTATAAGTCGTCATCGACCTTTTTACACCCACTGCTGCTGGCTTCACCAAATGTTTCAGCAGATAAGCACTTTCAAAAGCGTTTTACAAAACGCAGAGCCGATACCATCGTACTGATATGCTGCTTTCCCAATGAACATTGTGTGATATTCGAGTTCAGTGTTATAGGTGCATTTTTCTTTGTTGGTTAGTTGTCGGACTCTTTAAAATGTATTTTTTTTCTATACGAGGTAAAGCCACGCTGCAGTTCTATTATGGCTGCACGAATGGGTTGGCTCGATCGGCAAGGAACTACGCTAGCACCGAACACTAGCACTCTCCATACGAAACTGTACGTTGGTACAGAGAATAGAACATCAATTTTATTTAAAAAGGCGTTCCATCTTAGACCTCGGAGGTAACAAATTGAATTGCAGTTTGAACCACCGTATTCACTTAACACGAGTTTGAGTGAGTGCTCGATTGTAATCCTAAAATATTTCTAATTAAAATAATCCAACTGTGTTCCGAGAGATAATAACACAAAACTGTTATTTGTGCGTTTTAAGTTAAATTGTTTTTGATATTTTTTTAAATATGTTAGGAATAAATCTTACATAAAAGACGATTTTTATTCAATCATTATCTTATTTATTATTTTGAAGTGTTATCAAAAACGATGTTACTGTACATCTCTTTTTCATTTCTTTTTGTTTTTATTATAGACGTTGAATATTCACGACATGATATGGATAGTGGTATCTAATGCCGCCGCTAAATTATAAAATAAATAAAAATATTCTTTAATAGATATAAATATTTTATTTTAAATGCAGTAACAATATTTATTGCTTTAATAAACGTCTTACGTCTTTGCTATCCTAGTATTCGCTTTCATAATTTCTTATACCCCTAGTAATACAGATTAAAAAAAGTTTAAAAAACGCCATAAAATTCGTATAGTTAGATAGATTAGTTATTTATGGATTTTAATAAATGAAATATGTTTAGCCTACTTCAAAAAGGAGGAGATTTAAATATTATATAATATTACGCCCACGTACAATGTGAAAAATAATAAGCAACTGTTAATTAAGATTAAACTTTTAAATCGTTTTATTTTTTGCTTTTGTTTTATTATTGTTTTATACTAGCCGCACACGGTCATTTAAACAGGTGAACAATTTACATGTTTATAGAATGTGTACAAAACACAAGAACTCCTAATGTATTTGCTCTCCTAGTACTTTCAGCGTTAAAATAACTGCGCTTCTGGTAACCTTACCTAGGAGAACAAATACTCTTTCCTTATAAAATTAATTAATTATAAAAAAATAATACTAGTTCGTAAGTAAAAGATAATTATTTACATTTTAAACTTACGGTAACTTCATTACATTACTTTTTAATATTAGTTTGCTAAAATTGCTTTCTTAAAATAAAGAAATGCAACTCTTCATTTATGTCCTAAAATAATTCCCTCGCTACAAATTTTAAAGGCGAAGTTATGTCAAGGATTTAAAAGAAAAGACATCAACGTGTGGCTTTAAAGAATCTTAAACAAATTCTTTTGACGATTTGCGTACTTGGTGATACATAAGTATTATATTTTATTATATTTATAATTACGTATTATGCATACTTTTTAAATTATTTATAAAACTAAAATAAATTAAAAACGTTAAATGCTATCCCGATAGGTTAATTAAATAAAACTATTTACTTAAATTACACTTAAAATAATTTAAAAATAGTTTGGGATTAAAGTAGTTTTATGAAAATATATATTATATAATTATAATACACAGCATTCTAATGACACTGATTTAATCATAAAATAAACGATATTAGTCAATCTTAGCTTGATATTATCGCCAACTTGGTAATCGGAACGGCACCAACTTGAAATTTTGGGGTTTTCCCGAGCGAAGTTCCGTTCAAAGACGTCCTCAAAGCCCGTAGTGGGTGGGCTCAGGTACTAGGGTGGCACACAGGGGTGGCGGTTTCGGGGTATCAAAGTTTGCCTCAGCCACAGAGGTGGCTATTCGAAGCAGAAGTGTAGGCGGGAAGATGGGGTCCTCTACTTTGTTCGCCTTTTGCCTCGTGACAGAGGCACTTTAGGGACGCGCACACCGTCGCAAAGCTATAATATTAAAGCAGCGTAATACCCAGTTAGTTGCTCGCGTGTTTAGCTGAAGTGAGACTAGTGGGAAACATAGATAAAATTCTACATTAGTTATAATGCTGCATACATCATATGTCCATAACGAATTTAATAATCTTTAACTTTATGGACATAAAACATGTAGTATTAAATATGTTTCCGTAGAAAAAAATTCAACACTTTTTACTAGATCAAACCAATTTTTTTTATTTTACCCCTGGGTAAACATAAAACACTAAGAAGTTTCTCAGTATCGTGGTGGCGTTTCCTTTCTTCTTTATATGGTCCTCGACCGTTTTAGGCTGATTTGCCTAAATTGCTAAACTTGCCAATTGCTGCATCAGACATGAGAAATAGAAATGAGATGGTTCCATCAATAGGTAAGCCATTTCCGTAGTGAGAAAGCCAAGATTTGTTTCTGGTATTTCTTATATTGACCTCTTACGTACCCCATGGGACAAAAAGAGGTGACGGTTTTTTTTCGTCGCCACCACACGACAATAGCAGGGGAGGTGTAACGTACACAAATTGCACGAGCACAAACATACAGACTCGTAATTATTTTGTACGAATACTTGCTCTGTGCGGAATTCGAACCTGCGCTGCGGCTCTATCGCTTAGCCACTGCCCAACCAACCCCCCGTCATACATGAAACATTATAATAACTTAAATCGTTTGACGTAACATTTGAATTATATAATTATTTATTAAGTTTATAGGTATTGTTTAGCCCTATAGTGGTCAAGATAATCTACTACACCATACCTTTTTTACGTGGTAGAGCCACGCTGCAGTTATACTACCGAGGAAAGACCACGCTCTCACAGAATACCAGCGTAAAATAGTAGCTTAATGCTGCAGTGTTTCGTATGTTGAGTGTAGAGAACCGGAGAATCTTTTTACTGGAAACGAGGCATTTCATCTTAGTCCTTACCTTACTTAAGGGTAACAACACATCTGCATTTGGTTTGGTTCGTAGTCGATTATAGATGTAGACTATGTCTATGGGCCTAAGCAATCACTTACCATCAGGTGGACTGTGTGCTCGTTTGTCACGCTATCCTACAAAAAACACCCTGTGGTTGTCGTAAGGCAACAGAGAAAAATTAAAATACGGGATGTGCAGAATCGTCTTCCTGATCACAACACAACGATAATAATAAACAACTGCGGTCGCCCAACCGCCCGCCCAGCGTCAAAACTACAACGAATATTCGCCTTATGAAGCAAGCTTTGAAGGCGGTCTATATTGAGCAGTCATATTTTTATGGGCTGTAAAGTTTGACTGAATTAATGTGCTATTCTTTTTTATTCCAGAACTATTAAACACTATTTATACTATAAAACAATACCTACTGTTATATTGCGCCTAGTATTCATTCTTATTAAAATTGTATATTATTATTGGCTCGCTAGGGCTAGGCCCTTCGTCCTTTAAAAATCCTTAAATTGGCAATAACAAATATTGAGCGTCACTTATTGGGATAAAAACTATACTATCTCTCAAGGAATAAGAAAAAGGTATATACAAAACTTCACTGAAATCAGTTCAATAGTTTAGGTAGTTCACACACAATATAGCACGTAATTTTTTAAAGATTAATTAATTTACGCGATCAATGTATACACTTTTACAACCAAATCCAAGAAAATGTTTTAAAGTTTGTCAGTCGACAAGTTTAAGTTTTATTAAAGAAAAACTGTTTATAATGAGTTATTATAATTTTTAATGGAAAAAAAAGAATATTAACAATGCTATATAAACATTCCTAATATTCCCCCCCTTAACCACTCGTGGTAAGCTTAAATTGCTTGTTACGAGTTGTTCACACCAGTAGTCGAATAGCGGATTCGAACCCACGACCTTTTTTGAGTTCGCGGTCCGCGCCCTGCCATTAGGCTACTGTATACTGTAATAATTTTCCATTAGGCTACTATTACTGTAATATTTAGGAATATCTTCATATCTGAAAATAACTCTTGGGAAAGAGGTGATCGCTACCATGCTGGTTCTATATTCATATAAATAAATATATAAAGTTATGAAAAAATTACATATGTCAAAAAATATAATCCCGCTGAAACTCTTGGTGATTCTTTTCAGGACAGAGGTATTTTCTGAACCAGTGGTAATTAAAAAACAACGACTTTCAATAAGTATTGTGTAATAATTGATAGCGATTAAAAATTATTCTGTCACTGTGTAGAGCGTCTTAGATGGTCATCCCAAAGACTTGAGGAATACGTGACGAGAAGGTGTTTAATAATCTCCCGAACGCTGCCAAGACGAGTTGGGTCCGTCGAATGACCTCTGGGCCGAAGTCAGACTTACCTATTCGCAGAATTTTTAAATGATAGAGCCACGCTACAGCTATATTATAGTTGTAGCACGAATGGGTTGGCTCAACCGGGGCAGGACTACGCTCTGACAGAATACCAGCGTTAAATAGCAGCTTAATGCTGCTGTGTTTCATATGATGAGTGTAGAGAACCGGAGACCTTTTTTACTGGCTTGGCAATCGATCTTAGTCCGCAGAGATGATAACACATCTGCATTTTGATTCTTAAATTAGGATAAATGTGGGTGTCCATGGGCCACAGCATCCACTTACCATCAGGTGGACTGTGTGCTTGTTTGTCACCCAATGCTATAAAAAAAAACAATTTGTTCTAGGTAATCACACTCGTAATCACTTACCTTTAAGCATAGTGCTACACATGTTATATATGGTGTTCCCAAAATCTACATAATCAATCTTACTTACTTGACCGCTTGGTAGCGTAATAGCTTAGCGTTTGGCTGCGTGTCTGAGGCCGCGAAATGTAGATTCTCGCACGATATGTACTAATCAATTTTATTCATGTGAAATTTCTATAGTTTTTATAGAATAAAAGTGACAAAGAAGCACACAGTCCACCTGATGGTAAGTGAATGCTGTGGCCCATGGACACCCACATTTATCCTAATTTAAGAATCAAAATGCAGATGTGTTATCATCTCTGCGGACTAAGATGGAATGCCAAGGTTCCCGTAAAAAAGGTCTCCGGTTCTCTACACTCGTCATATGAAACACGGCAGCATTAAGCTGCTATTTAACGCTGATATTGTCATAGACTTCTAAATCTGTCTTCGCTTAAGAATCAAAATGAAGATGCGTGATCACCCCAGACGACTAAGATAAAATGCCTCCTTTCCCGAAAAAAGTTAACCGGTTCTCCACACTCACTATACGAAACAAAATAGCGCTAAGGTGTTATTTTGCGCTGGTATTTTGTGAGACCTTAGTCCTGCCCCGGTCGAGCCGACCCATTCGTGCTTATAAAACTCCTCCACGATACAGTAGAAACCTTTATACAAGATAGTGTTTAATTTAATAAAAAGAGACACACTCGAATGTATGTTTAAAATAACTAATGCACTGTTATTTGTTACTTTTTGTCAAAATTTTAACTCCTCCACGATACAGTAGAAACCTTTACATATATAAGATAGTGTTTAATTTAATAAAAAGAGACAAACTCGAGTATATGTTTAAAATAACCAATGCACTGTTATTTGTTAATTTTGTTCAAAATTTTTAATGATATTTATAGATCGGATTTATAATCCACAAGTATTTGATTTATAAATACAATTATATGTGAATGTAAACATTAAATAAATAAATATATATAATGTAAACATTTTCGAAAAGTTTTTTGTCACAAATATAATAACTTGTCGCAAAATAACTTTTATTTACATTTTGAAAAGTTTTTGTTTGATGACTATAGTATACAATAATATATAGGATACATTTAAAAATTATATAAATTAATCCCAGAGATGTGTTAGGTATAGATATAATTAAAAAAAATGCAGTCCTTCTTATTGAAATCGATAAAAACTTAAATATAAGGATAAGCTAGGTCTAAGTTTTGATCCGACTTAGACAGTTAAGTAACTAAAAAGCCATCTTCGAAATTCGCAGGCTTTGCGCCGAGCTCATTCAACTTTACAAGGATGCAATTCTTTTAATATTCTTGATACTATAAATACGAGTAATATGTGGTATATGATTTAATGTTTCATTATTATCAACTTAAACACGAAAATATAAAGCATGTCACGGTAGAGTCGGACAAAATAAGATTGCTTTTTGTATCTTATCTTAGGTTATCTATAGTATAATTATATTTTATAGTGGTTAATGTCTTGTTTATACATATTTAAAACCTGAAACCTTCGTTCGCTACACTTACGACGTATCCGAAAAGTTAAACATAGTAACAAAGTACCTAAACCGACATAAAGGTCAAAACGGAGCTAGAATGGGATATATAGGTCCCTAACTCAAGGAAAGCGGCTCAAAGAGTCTGACCGTGCCCAAAAAAGTATATAATCCGTAGGTACCAGGGGTCCATATAAGCGAGGCATCTTCCTTCTGTGCCTCCGAGCCAGGGAAATGTTAAGAAGGGTCCGGGAGGGACAGGACGCCCCCTCCTTCCGGTGGGCGACGGGGTGTTAGGGAAAAAATTCAGCCGAGAGGACCGTACCCTTGGCTCGACCCGGCGCCGCCGTCTGCTCTCGTAATTAGTGATGCGATGGTTTGTGCTGTGCGCGTTATGATATATCGATGGCAGCTCAATCCATGCGTATTTTCAAGATATTTTTATTTTATTTGTAGAAATCAAGGCTTTTAAAATTAAAGTATGCTTGTCAATTAGTGCGAAAGAATTGTCATTATATAATATGAAAAACCATGGTAAATCAAACATTAATCAGTGCAATATAAAGAATATCATTATATTTTAATAATAACATCAACCATTCAAAATTTTATGAGACAAACATCAAAATTTAAAAACGTAATACTCAAACGTTTTATGAAAAAATTATATAAAATGCCATATTTGTCGTTGAGACGCAAATCTTAGTGGCATTTAAGAAAAAAAAACTTTCTGTTTTTTAAAAGTAAAGCAACATACCAGCGATTCCCCTGGTGTTGCAGTTAATTATAGGCGGCGGTAGTCACTTACCATTAGCATGCGATGCATGGCGACGTGGTAGTGGTAGTGACTATCACCAAATTTACGTAAAATGTTTTAGATAAAATAGGAAATTTATCAAAAAATAATATTTCCCTCAATACATTTCGCAGTTCAAATCTTATATTATCGACACCAAGAAAAAAGAATTAAATCTGGACGTCCCTAAAAGATTATGACAAGATACACAACACGGGCTGCTAACGACAACCGGAGAGCTGTCAAAAGAACCTACATTAATGTTATTATAACTTTTTCTAGATTACTCTATACATATTCGTATATGCACGTCGCCTCTTAGAGAGGCAGTACATCGTTTCATGAAACAGACATCGTAAGACCATCCTGTTTTAATGTGGATGCGCTTTTAGCTTTTATCTTATGGCCTAACTGGAGTTGGTGGAATATTTCGTATTTTTTCTCATCTTTAGACTTTAATGAAACTCTACTTTCTGTTACTAACTCAGACAGCAGTCGCATTAAAATTACAATGGACAGGAGTATATAATATGACCAATGGTTAATTAATAATATTTTTAATTCCTAGCTGAAATAATGGATGATATAAATAAAACATTTAATTAATATTTCTATCTTTTACTTTTTCATTCATCCACACTATAGATGCTAAAGACACGACGTGGTTTGTAGTTCGGAAACAAATGTGTTCCACCGTGAGAGAATGACGCGTTCTTGAATTCCCAATTATAGTTATAGTACCCGATAATCTTATGGTGAAAAACCATCCTAAAATAGTAGCATAACGTCGCCTAAAAAACGTTACTTTTACACTAGGGATTTTTCCTACATAAATAGCACATATACAAACATCTAGACTAGGAAAAAACTATTTGTAAGCGTGGCCACCATCATTTTTGTTTCGCGAGAACGAGATATAAGATAATGATTTCATATATCTACACGAAAACTACACATTTAATGAAACTGGTTTTTCAGATTCTATCTTGTTTGATTAAGCTATTTCATATTACCGACGTTTCGAGTACTTTGCAGCAACCATGGTCAATGGTGGACTGAGGAGTTCGACGTTTCAATCCCAATATCCTAGTTAAACACGACTACCTTCAGTTTAAAATTGTAATTTTTTGATCCTAAGTCGTAGAGGTAAGTCCTAAGTTAATTAAATGTGATAAAATTCCGTAAAAACTAGTTTCATTTAAATATATGATAATAACGTCAAATAGTCATCAATATCAACATCCGGACTTTTTCATCGAGGACAAGTCTAATTAGTGGGCCGAATTGACTAGTTAGAATCATCATGCTAATTTGTATCTATATTTAAATAAATAAAAAGGATTTTTCCATTAACTAGATTACGATGAGTCTTTTGTGAGTATTAGAGCGCGCGCTCGCGAATTTTTCTGACAAAAAAGCATCGCAAGGTATGCCGTGCAGAAGTAAATAAAAACATTAAATGTTTTTATTCTAACATTAACTAACTACGAATAATGGCATATCCAGAACAAGTTTACGCGACGAATTTATAAAGACAGCGGTATTGGCACCAATTATAAATTTTAAGACTACATGACTAAATGATCAGCGTACTTATTTACTGAATGAAGACTTGAATCCCAACTTGATGTACTATGTGTATTACAGTGTCTCATGTGTGTACATTGATTTAAATTGATCGTATAATATATCTATATGTAATATATGGAAGAATTTTAAGCTAAAGTACTTAAAAATGCAGGAAAGCGATGGATGCAGGTAACTCAAGACCGTGTTTTGTGGTAACTATGTTTAACGCTGGACGTATGAAAGGCTCTAAAGATGATGGTCATGATGAAGGTACTTTATTATATTGTATATGTAATTCTTGGCAAATTATAAATTTTTACACTTAACTTCTTAGTTAATGTCATTATTAAATTTCATGTCTATTTACTTGTAATACCAAATTATTTAAATGATGGTATCAAATAAAAATGCATTTAGTACAAATAAAAACTACTAACTTACCTTTGAGCTACGCTCGTTATTAATTTCTTACCTGAAAAAAAAATATTTTATTTGTTAGTTTTTCAAAGGTCAGTTTTTGTAACGGGTATCAAACTGGGCTGCACGCGTATGCAGCCCAGTCTGATACCCGCCCGCACCACATCTATCGTAATTTTCTACTTATTTTTTAACTAACGATAAGTTTCTCATTGATCGTAATTTTAAGTGATAATTTATATGCTCGAAAACGATGGAATACATAACATGGCAATCAGTATGTTTGAGAAAACAAAAATAATAAAAGTACATGTAAAGTCCACCAACGTGCAGTGGAAACTTTCTTGCCCGAAAACCCTCTCAGAAATGAGAGAAGGCCTGTGACCGACATTGGCACGGGTATGTTGTGTTACATATCTGAATATAATATTTTAAACATCGAACTATATTACTAGTGTAAGTATACCTCAATGATTTTAAAAATAAAAACATACCATTCTTAATATTACACCGTTATAGAATTCTGATAGCAATCATTAGTAAGGTGTCTGATCGTTCAAGGTCCTGCATAAAAATCTAAAAGTAATGATTATAATTTTCCATCAATTATTAATAAGTAATTTGAAGCGACAGTAGCCTAATGGCAGGGCGCGGACCGCGAACTCAAAAAGGTCGTGGATTCGAATCCGCTTCGTAACACAAGCAAAGTAAATGTTTATAGCATTGTTAATATTCTTTAAAAAAAAGTACAGTAGCGCTAAAATCTAGCTCCACCTGCATGTCTTTCGTTCCCAATGAAATCCTGATCAGCGCACAATTTAGTTTCATCGCAACATTTGTCCAATTGTCACTTAAATGTTAAACTTTACTTGGATTTTTATACAATTTATCAAACTGATCCACTAATACTATATTATTCACTATATTATACAATATTATTCATCTATACATGTATATTGTGTATGACACTGGAAGAATACTGACGTTTACAGCTTAGGTTCTCCTATTGTAAGCGTCGGCTGAAATATTGCTGTGTAGAATAAGTAAACTTATATTGCATTTATTGTTAAGGAACTTAGTATGATATGCAAATAATAATAATTAAAAATGATTCAAAGAAACTAAATATACTCGTAGTATATAATGAGTATTAGTATAATAAAAGACATTATTTTAAACGAACTTTTATTTGTATGTAGCAAGTAAAAAATTAATAATGGTACTAAGGCAACAGAAGCCGTACTAAGTGTATACTTATATCATCAGGATCGCAGAAACGACGAGTCAACGACAAACTTCTTTGTTTACGGCAGAAGAGGCTGAGCTCTTAGGTATGTATAGGCCCCGAGGGTAGTCGGACCCATATTGGACATTTTGTATAAGTGCGGTCCCGAATGCCCGATCCCAAGGCAAATCCCTTTCAGCAGACCCTTTTTGGGAAAGGTCCAGTGACCGTGCCGGGGCCCCGAATTTGCGGATTTTTAAGGTAAAATTTATGTGGGTGGGTCGGCTAGCGTCGAGTAGGAAATTATTACATTTTTTAGTTTCAATGTGTTGGTTTAATGGAGAGTATATTTGAACGATCCTGTATCGACTTTTGTATTTTACCGGTTTCGTTCAACGACAAACAAAAAATAAGAAAAGTGTAATGTCAAAAAGCTTTACTTAACAAATTATTGTGGTATTAAAACAAATTTTTTTCCAAGATAGTTTTCTTTATTTATTTTCCTACTACTTATTCTATTTAATCCAAAGGTAATACAGCATAAACTAAGACAGGTGTCCACATGCGTTACACTTCGACGAATATTAAAATCAAAATGTTTTCAAGTTTTTCAAGATTTTAATAATTATATTTTTTTCTAAAATATTGGCTATATTTTCTTATGTGTAATAAATTTTTAAGAGATGAAGTTTTTATACTTTCACTTTGCGTACACCATTTTCGTAAAATTATACAATGATATTTTTTTTGTTGAAAAACGTTACTTAAACACTAGGATTTTCTCCTGTATTGTGGAGGCAGTTTACATACATAAATTTCACAAGGACAAACATCCAGACCTGTAACAATTATTTGTAGGCCATACAAAAATACTTCTTCCGTGGGGGATTCGAACCCGCGGTTCTTAGCGCTGCAACTTATTGCTAAACCACCGCGCCACGGAGTCGTCGCATTAATATTAATTTTAAATATGTTTTATATGAAAACTATTAAAGTCCTCATCTACCCTCAAACAGTTTACAGCTGGACACTGACCTCTGCCACATTAGGGAAAATTTGTCATAATCTGCGATAGGCGATGACATTAACAGACGTCTGGCACCTTTGACGATGCTATATACGGAACAGACTTGCGACGTGATCGCAAGTCTGGTCTGGATATACCACGGGGAGTGCTCGCTGTAATTGTTCGGATTAATTCCATCTGCTGAGTTCCACCATCACGCTCTTCAATAGAACTCAAAATTCCATCCTCATCATCTCGCTGGCTGGCGGTCCACTACTGTGCAATTTACCAAAATGTGGAATTTACTGTTGCCAGCGGTACTTCTGGATCGATACGACCTAGGGACCTCTAAAAAAGAGAATACTATTTTCTAAAATGCCGGCAGCACTCCCGCGATTCCGCTGGTGCTGCAGACGTGCATGGCTGCATGGGCGACGGAGATTACTTACCATCGGGTGAGCCGAGTCATGTCTTAATCAAAAGTCATGACTTAATAGTATATTCATAATATTATTATCCATATATTCATTCGGTCGTCCATACTCCGAGTTCGCATTCGACTTGTTTTAAAATTTAGGTTAAAGTTACAGCCCATAATACGTCCCACTACTGGGATGGACCTCCTCTTGTTTCTAAAAGGGTTTGTTAAAATTACATAAAAGTTAATTTGTGATATGAATGCCCTTAATATCCCAACAAGGACACGTAATATAAGTATATGTCTTGCATACCGTGATAATGTCCTAAATAAACACACCCCGTATGAATCGGACGATTTATCCGACAAATTTTGAAAACGTCTGATCTGACTACCCTTCTCTATTCGATTTCCAAAGAAAAATAAAAAAGTAATAATAGAAAATAACAAGCATTCATTATTATTTACGTTAGGTAAGAAAGTATGAAACTTTAGTTTAGAAGGATAAATAATCACATACTGCGCCCACGGAGGAGTGTGAGATTTGGCATAGTTAAAATTTATAATAATGTCCTCCAGACCGAATTTCTGCCGCGGCGATCTGCCTCAACGGAGACTAGCCATCGGCGCAGGACAGGATTATAGCGTCCAAGTGTATACGGAAGCACAGGTGCACTCTCTATTCCCTCCCTCTCATAATCCGATGGGACGGTAAACCGACACGACCGGAGAGAGATCAGCAACGGCTTTACGTGCTTTCCGAGGCACAGGGGTGAAACACCGCCAACTTCCTGACTCCGGGCAAATACTGAGAATTTTTAGACGGAAAAACCCAATAATTAATTTTTGGCATGACCCGGGATTCGAACCCAGGACCTCATGATCAGCAGTCGCACTACTACAACCACTAGACCAACGAGGCAGGCAAAATTTGTAGATAATATGTATCACAAATACATTTAATGAAAAAAAAAATCGTAAATCATACGAAAAAATGAAAGTATTTTACGTAGTTTGAATATGTTTGATTTTAGTTACATAATAAGAAATATATTTAGTAATAATAAGAGTGTGCGTAATTTGTAAAACTCGTTACCAAAAGGAAAGTAGGATAACATTCTACAAGTAAGTGAATTTACAGCTAATATTTAAAAAAAACTATTTCATAATATGGGTACTTAAAATTTGTTACTAATCTTAATATCGCAATAACCAAAATGTTTGGCTTTATATTACTGGGTTTTGGTAAACAATAAAAATCAATAAGGCTGTCGAGTTTCTTGTCTATAATACTTATCGATGTTCTTTTCTACCCATATCTGTTAACAACCAAACTCGCCGACAGCAGATAATTATCAAATGTTACTGTTGTTATTGATTCCCGAATTCCCGAACTCTACAATAACCATACCCAGTATTGGCTACTCCACATTTGTGTAGGAAAAACGCAAACGAAGTTATCTAAGAGTAAAACCAAAGAGTAAAATTATTCAAGGGTTAGTTACTCTGGTGTAACATGGTATTTGGTCGAATCCACCCTTAATACCATATTTTTATCACACGGTTAAATAACCGTGTAATAATAATAAGGTATTATTTAATGTAATGTTGTCCCGTCACGGTTCTTTGAATGATGTCATCTGAAGAGCTCGTGTCTCTATAATTGTATCTCTTGGTTTCAGAGCTATGTAGAATATTAAGAGACAACGGCAGGAGACCCGACGGTATGACTTTGGGTGCTTGCGAGAGAGATAAAGCTTTAGTGTGGGATACTACTTGCGAAGACACTTTGGCAGCTTCTCCTCTCACGGTACTTCGTTTAAAGCAGGGGCGGCATCAGAGGCGACTGAACTATGTAAGTAGCCCAATATGGGTCCCTGAGAGATAAGTCCATATTTGTGCCATTTCCTGTAAAGACTATCGGTCCGTAGGGTTCACGTACGGTGAAATTCCTCAAAAATGGTGATAGAATGGTGCAGAGGGCTGCTTATATTCTCGCTCAAAGACTTAGCCATTCAGAGAGGAATTATAACCAGCGTTCTTGTTGCCACCTATACCGCGGAGTATATAGGAGGAATGTATGATAGTTTCAGTTTTTAGTTTTTTAATATTGTAATTTTAATTTCGAAAATGAACTTGTAAATTACTAATTACTATGTAATTTAAAGTTTATGTCTTTTTTTATATCTTGCTAGGTGGTACCCGGCGCAGTGCTGCCGCAGAGGAAATAATTGTAGAAATATAATTTTAAATTTGGAAGAGTTATATTGTTTAATTTGGAACGATAACACAATTACTGAAATTGAAAGATCTAAAATTTGTCTAATAATAAAAAAGTTGTCTATAGACAGATATGTAAAATATTAGAATAGGAGTTATTTTAGCAGCAGATTTATTTCTATAATACTAAAACTGAATGAACGGTTGACAATAAATTCTTTGTGAAATTATGTTTGTTATTTTTATTTTGTATAGTTACTTATATCAGTTGAATATTTTCTAGTACTAATTGAATATTTAAGCTATAACTTATATAACGAATGAACCAAAATACCCAATTTTGAAACCCGGAGCAAAAACCGTTCTGAATAAAAACGTACATAGTAGACCAATGCGGCGTTGATCTTGGTTTTATACGGGGTAAAAAGCTGGCGTCTAATAACTAGGTATTAATGGATACATTTATTTATTGTATGGCATTGTTAATATTATACATAAATAGAATGGATGTTACGGGTAGGCATGGGTATAGAGTTTTTATCGATATATTTTATCACACTGTCCAATCTGTCAGCGCTATTATGGCGAAAATGAAATCGCCTTATTACTTCACGGCGTATAGCCAGTCCATATATAGAGGTCAGTCTGACCGGGCAATACGAAAAATGTTAAATCGAGCTATATTATTAATATCTACTACTTAAACTTCAAATGGCGACTCCGTGGCGCAGGGTTTAGCAATGAGTGGCTGCGCTAGGGGTCGCGCGTTCAAATCCCGCACGGAACAAGTATTTGTATTGCCTATGAATAATTGTTCCGGCTCTGGATGTTTGTCCTCGTGCAATTTATGTTTGTAAGCTGTCCCCACGATACAGGAGAAAATCCTAGTGTAGGGGTAACGTTTTTAAAAGAAAAGAAAAAAGAACTTCAAATTCCAAAGCTCACTGAGCGACTTTAAGCTGAAGTGGCTATGGGCCGGCCATATAGCTCGAATAACCGATAACCGATGGGGAAGAAAGGTTCTTGAGTAGCAAGCCTCCTACCGGCAGGCGATGTGTAGGGCGTCCCCCCACTAGATGGAGGTCGCTATTTGCGTAACGGCCGTCTTGACAGTGTCAGATATTTCACGAAAGTTTTTTCAATAGCGGTGACCGGTGACGGTAAACGAAATGCGTTCCAACTCTAACTGGAGCAGCGATGACTACGACATTTTAATAAATTTTGTGCGTAATCATAAAGCTATTTACAATATGACAAGTAATCCTTAATAGTAATACAGCTAAACATAGTTAAAACCAAATTTGTGACGTGTAAAGAAACTTTAAATGAAACATGTGTATGTACAACTCACCAAAGATATAGATAATAACGTTTAGTACATGTATAATCTAGTAGTACAAAAATTATAATATCTTATTACGTTAATTGCCTAATGTTGCGTATATAAAGTATATTATAGGCAACGTCACAGTGACGTCTTTTTAGGGTTCCGTAGTCAACTAGGAACCCTTATAGTTTCGCCATGTCTGTCTGTCCGTCTGTCCGTCCTCGCTTAATCTCTGTGACCGTTAGCACTAGAAAGCTGAAATTCGGTACCAATATGTGTATCAATCACGCCGACAAAGTGGTAAAATAAAAATTGGAAAAAAAGTTTTATTAGGGTAGTCCCCCTATATGTAAATTGGGAAGTGATTTTTTTTTCATTTCAAACCTAACGTGTGATATATTGTTGGAAAGGTATTTAAAAATGAATACGGGTTTGCTAGAATCATTTTTTGATAATGTCAATAATTTCGGAAATAATCGCTCCAAAACTAAAAAACAATGTGTTCCCCCCCCCCCCTCTAACTTTTGAACCATAAGTTTAGAAAATATGAAAAAAATCTGAAAAGTATAACTTTATAAGGACTTTCTAGGAAAATCATTTTGAACTTGGATGGAAACAACAGTTTTTGTACAAACTCATACGAGTAAGTACCTAAGGGAACACTTATTGTGACGGACGGGAAACTACGGAACCCTACACTGAGCGTGGCCCGACACGCTCTTGGCCGGTTTTTTTCGCATTGTTACGACCGTCATATAGCGGCACCGCAATCCTAGGAAACCAAAGCTTTACAAAATAATTACTTACCGGCAGATTGACTGAACGAGCTGTGAATTTATTTATGTGTAATTGACAAACTTTATACGTAGTGGAGCTAAGCTATAGGCTCTGCAGCGTGATTAGTACAGCTTGACCGGTGAAGGACCAAGCTGACCTGTGAGTTCCTTATGAGTGTCAAGAAACAGGGGCACACCCCTTTTACTGATGACGAGACATTGTATCATTGTCCTCAGGGTTGAAAAGCACATCTGCATTTAAGTTCCTTATGAGGGACAGATGTGTGTTGCTATGGAACATATCATCCACTTATGGCTGTGGGCTATGAGCTCGTTTGTCACCCTCACGTCGTTCTATTAAAGAAATATCATTGTATATTAAAATTTCTAACACATTTACTAAGCGGAGGTTCAAATAATTAAAAGGCTTTCCGACTTCATAATGATGATCATCCATCATAGCAGTCTGCCAAACGTCCTCAGCTAAAAATAGGCCTCCCAAGTAAACTGCCTCTTAATAAAATGCCATAGTGACCACGCTTGGCAGACGGGTTGGCAACCACAGTTTTTTTTAATTATTTTTATTTTTTAGCATGAATATGCTGACCATATGTTTTTTAACTTCCCTCTGTCGCTTCTTACTACAACAACACCCATGGGATAATTTATGGGCTAGTGGATACTCCTACGCCACCACTACACGGCTGTCATAAATATAAATACGGTATTTTATACTTCATTCAAATTAATAAATAATTACAATCAATCAATTAGTCTTTCTCATCACTGTATTCTTTTACGTCTCTCTCTACTTCTTTGTTTTTATTGGAACACTCAAAGTATATACATATATGATCATTACATATATGTAAGTCTGTGATCAATATCAAGAACAAAAAGTTATTAATAATCATGTAGTAACTATGAAAAAATATTGAATAAATACTTTCAATTTATTAGGAAACAAAGATTTTTACTCAAGAAATTAATAGAGAAAATCTACACAAAGGAACACTACCTCACGCGTGGTCTAGCCCGGCTTCGTCATTTCATTCATTTTACTTCCGACTGGATTTTTATTAATATATTGCGTACAAATCAACTGGAATAAACAAAAGAGCACGTTATTAGTAGGATCATACGCAGCCTAATTGGTTCCAACGTGTGAGAACAGTCCCTCACTCGCATTACGTGAACATTTATAAATACCCGGGTGTGGGGAAAGCACGCGAACCCACCTACCTACGGACCTATGTATTCCTAGTACTTACCGGACCCTTCGTACCCTCGTCGACCCGAGCTAACTAGATAACAGCGATATCGGGTGAAACGAAACTAAAGGAAAAGTATTTTGTAGCTGCCAGTGTGGAAACTAACCGGCATTAGGGACAAGGGAAATTGGGTCACATTAAGCGTAAGCGCTGAATACGCTTAGCGTTGCAATTCTAATCGTTCTACTTCTGAATTGGATAAGTATGTAGGTATTGTACAAAGTTTGTTTTAATAAAATTTCTTAAGCAGATTTAGCTTATATCACTTTCGCATAATTAGCTAAACTTGACAAGGTACTTATCCCTTGTCAAACCTGAAAACACAACTCATTCCCAAACATTTTCAAAAACAAAATACGTAGATACTAAATACCTAAATACCCACACGTAATGTACCAAGCAAGCCGAGAGTGTAAGTGGGCAACACGTATTCGATCCCCGCCGGTTTACAACGTACTCGGCGGTGAAAAAAACGTCGTGAGAAAACCTGCATGTCTGAGTAATTTCGAGGGCAATCCACCAACACGCATTGGTGCCGCGCGGCGGACTAATAACTCCATAACCCCCTCAGAAATTAGAGGGGGCCTTTGCCTAGCAGTAGGACATAAATATAAGCTGTAACTTCACTTTTCACTTTTACAGTGTTATCGTTATCGATTGTGTTGAATCAGCAAAGCCTTAAAATTATATACATACTTATATATTTCCAATAAAAAACTAAATTACTAAAAAAAAACTTAAATCTAACATTATAGCTATAACAAGCGTTTGAGCTGAACTAGCCCTTTTATCAGCAGCAGCGATAGCCAATCGCGGATATACATTAAGGAACTTAATCCAACTAGACTCTACAGCAAATAGTGCGAATCTGTAGTCATCTGTCTGAGAATTATATATACCTATAAAGATTAAATAATGTTAATTCTTAAGCTAAGTCGATATTTCATAAATAAAACAAGAACTTTTTTGTAAAGTAACTAGTAGGTCAAATTCATTTAACTTTAAAATTTCTACAAAATACTGTTGATAAAGTAAACAATTTAAAAATGTTCATTCATCAGTTGTTCATTGATATTAAAGACCGCTGATTTATACTGACAAACTGACGTAAACGCCAACAACGATATAGGCGAGGCTTAAGCTATGACGAGACAGTCACCTTTCCGTAAACACGTAATTTAAAAGTCAATTGTATAGCACACGATCTTTGATCGAACCCAAGCCCATCAAATCAGTAACAGCTGTTGAATACGGAGTCTTGACGGTTTATGATACAGTTCGATGGAACCACGACACCTTATGCTAACTTGCCGAATATAACAAAGCTTTTTTTTTCATTAATTAATTAAGTCGCAAATTTGATTACTTTGGTCGGCAGGAAGGAATAAAAAGCGGGTGTAGGCACTAGGCGCGCAGCGGGCGGCGGGGGTTCGGTGCCCGCCTTACGTTGCGAGTGGGTAATGTGAAAGCAGACACACGAACCCCGCTGTTGCCTCTGTACTAAGTGCAAAAAAATCCATACAAAAAAATTGAAATTCCAAATTTTTTATCAAGAAGTCTTTTCGGTATGTATGTATAAATAACTTTTTTTAAGAATAGGAAAGCTTTTCAAAAAGCTTTTAAAGATCTTTATGTCCTTATTAGGTATTATATATTTAGGTATAATTTTTTACAGTTTTTATTAAATTTAATTTTTAATATAGGATAATGTGTAGGATTTAGTTATAATGTCATCAGCATTATCAGATCTGCTAAACTTTAAAGGTGTTGTGATTACTACGCACGGCAAGATAAATGTTAAATAAAGTTGTTGTTGCAGCTTCCGCACGCGATAACAGAGAGCGAAAACACAGTGTCCTGTAATCTGTCAAAAATTTTGGAATACAAACGATAGGTTTTCAAAAAACAGATTGTAACTGTTGTGTTTTAGCACTGATACTAAACAACTGTTTCCGTTTTTATTATATGAAAAGAGATGGAACTTGTAACACCTCGTAAAATGCCTGTTTTCAAATTCGGATGCTGGAAAAACTTGCCATTAAATTGAAAAACCTGCTTGCTCTTGTTTGAACTTGATGCAATATATATATATTCATACTAGGTTAAAATATTATCGATAACAAAAATTAAACCTAAATAACAACTTTATGGTATCACATTGCAATTGCACAGCAAGGCTGCTGGAACCGTTATTCCAAAGGAACAGGACAGGAACGGGGTTCTAACTTTACCTACTACAGCTCACAATTTTTTTATAAGTGAAAAGCCTATTGGATATCACTACTAGAATAGAATAGAATGGAATAATTTTTATTAAATATGGATCACATGTAATCTTCTTTCTTATATATAAAAATCAAATGCCGTCCGTTAGTTTCGCACAAACTCGAAAATGGCTCGACCGATTTTGATCAATTTTTCGTGGGTATTTGAATGGGTCCCTGGATAGTTTAAAATTCAATTGAGCCCAATAGATGGCGCTATCGTCGAGATCCAGAAATCACCCGTGCGAAGCTAGGGATCACTAGTTCTTATTATAAGTCGATTTTTAATTTACCACTGGTTCGGACAAAACCTCTGCCCTGGGATGAACCAGCAAGAAAACCATCGGGACTTTTTAAAAAAAATTAGAAACAGCTTCGAAATGACTACCTCATTCCTAGGAATTATTATCAACCATTTATTAATTTATATTATAATAACTGTTTCACACAACTTTTGTTTAATCAAATATTTAAACTTGTTACTAAAGATATCTTGTATATTTTCGGGGACTTTGTTATAATAGCGTACTCTAATCTATGTTGCTTATTTATAATTGCAAGCCGAATATCTTTTATAACTATTTCTTATCTGCTATTTCGGTCTTCTAATAATTTGTTCATGAAATAGAGTAAATGGAGTTCTTCACTCTATTGTGGTAAGTCAGAATGTGTCAAAAAGGCACGTCAAAAAGGGCTGAATGCCCTGCCAAAATCCTGAAATCTGAAAATGATGTTGAGAATTTGTGTGATAAGATAAAAGTGTGGTTTACAAGATTATTTTTATATAGAATTGGGTGACAAACGAGCACAAAGTCCACCTAATGATAAGTGGATGCTGTGGCCCATAGACATCCACATTTATCCGCAATTAAGAATCAAAATGCAAATGCGTCCCCCGAGGATGGAATGCCTTGATTCCAGTAAAAATGGTCTCCGGTTCTCTATACTCACCATACGAAACACAGCAGCATTACGCAGCTATTTTACGCTGGTATTCTGTGAAAGCGTGGTCCTGCCCCGGTGGAGTCTGGAAGGGGCGTACTAGACGAAAGTTTATCGACCAAATTGGCGATATATTGAAAATGGGTTAGATTACATATGGATGTAAATAAACCGAGAGAGATATGTCAGGATTGTGCCAAATGGAAGTCCGTAGTCTCTGCCATCCCTCTGCGTGACAAGCGTTAATGTTTATGTTATGTATATTTTAATTCTTTGTAGTTAGAGCTTTCACTAATATCGATAGATCAATTTAATAGTTATTTACTTTTCCATATTGTATGCCTTAAGCGCAAAGCGCATAGGTATGTCCTGCTAGCACCTAAAAATCAAGATTCCGACGATTTGTCGCATGAAATCGTATCTAACAATCATATTGAACATATAAATGATTTAAAAGGCATATTTTCAGAAAGATAAATGATTGTTGAACTTATTTGTTTAATCGATTAATTGCTGTTTTCACATTAAAACAGTGTCGTGCTTATGGTGTAATTTTATCACGTCCGTATCCGTCCGTACGTATGGAGGGGTAAACACGATAACTTTTGAAAATATCAATTGTTCAACTCAATCTCTTTTTCAATCTCTTCATCTATCATGTGGGAAGCCATGGAATGTAATGACAGTTTAATTTTGTTTTGTTTCGTTATAATTGTTTTTTTTCTACTGAGCAAATCAAAAATGTTCGGTGTTTGAGCAGCCTTATAATAATCTATTTTACTAAATACACTTTGAGTTGAGTCTGACCCACTCCACGATCAGCCACCGTCGTGAGTGGGTTACTGTATTGTTTGTTTACAGCGGCTTGTAATGAAAAATATCGATCGCTGTAGAAATACAAGATATTCCAAAAACCAAATTTGATACGTACTTGACTAAAATAATAATAATAATTTATTATTTTTTTACTCACAAATTTTATTACCATATATTACTTCGCTAAAAGTACGTAGGATTTAAATATACTTACACGTTTTAGACTTTATGGAGTAACCCGAAGGTGTACTTTGGTATCTGCTCTAGAAGTTCTCGACGAGTAGAATTAGGTGTGCTGAGATTATGCTTGTTATATTAGTTATGATGAGACCTTACCCCCGGACTTGACGGAGTGACCTAAAGGTATACTTCGGTAAATGCAACTGGAACTCCTCGAAGAGTAGTAATAGTAATAGGTGTGCTAAGTTTGGACTTGGTTTGTTAGTTATGATAAGACCTTACCTCCGGACAGTGGCGGATTATCCTAGAAGATTAAAAAGGAGCGCGAGCAGCAGGTTTCAAACGAAAAAAAATCGTATCGTAAAAACCGTATTTGATTACTCCTAAATCGCTCTTACTTTCTCATCACATTTTTCATTTATGACCACCTTTTAAGGGTACTCGTATCCTAATTATTTTGCAATTATTAAACTATCTTATAAATTATAATATAGTTTATTTGCAACATTAGTAGTTTTAATTTATAATAGATATAATATGGCCACTAAAGAGGCACCGATGAGGTGCAAGGCTAGCCTAGAGCGCTGTCGACATTTAAGCCGCCTCTTGATGGAATGACCTGAAGGTGTATCCCCGAGTAGTGGGTGTAGGTGTATAGCCGAGTTTGGCCTCGTTTTGCTAATTATGACTTCCCTACCACTACACTACATACTACACTTGATAGAGTGACCTGAAAACGTACTTTGGTGAATGCTAAATTAAAATACTGGTTACTAAATAAAAAAACTTTTTGCAAACGTAATAAAGTTGATGAGAAAACAATTTATTAACGAGTCAGGTAAAAAACTAGTTTTTAGGATAATACAAATACTTAAAAATTAAAAATTTAAGTAATAAAAATAAATAGATTAAGGTAATATAAAGCAATATCAAGATAATTCTCTAAAAAGTTTTTCCAATTAACAATAACAAAAAATGTGTAGTATCTCAATAATAATAACATAGTAAAATTAAAAATATATTTTCTGTTGTTCATTGAGATTTTTTTTACATTTCCTCGCGATCTTATGAGCATTATGAGTCGTACATTTTTGGATTTCCCAATTTTTTATTGACATTTGACACAAAATTATCGGAAAATTATAAGTACAGTAATAGTTATTAGTGAAAACTCGTGTGTTTTAAAAACACTTTAAAAATTGGCGTATAAAAGGGCACATTTTTAAGGCATGCACATTTGTATTTACAAAGTTTTTTTTTTATAAGCTAGGGCCTTGTAGACTCAACTAGTCCCCACTACCTCATTCTCTGGAATGGGCGGACGACTCTGGCTCCTTTTTTTACTTTAGGGCCTTATATTTTAATATTATATAAATAAAAGCCAAACTACTGTAATACTTACTTGTAAGCAAGCATGAAGACATATTTTGGAGTTTGTTCTTTATAAGTAATAATGAAAACCGTTTTGCGGTTTAATGGTGCTGTAGTAACTATGCGCTCTTGTAATTTGTTTTAAGTATCATTAAATAAAAAAATTATAATTAAAAAACACTGTGTATCATATTAATATAGCTCTCAGATAGTTTCTATCTATATCTATATATACATTTTTAGTCACTATAACGCATCAAAAACAAATGACGTATAAACGGGGTTAACAATAAAATAACAATAAAAAATATCTAATATCCAAATGTTTAAGGAAGAAAAAGGAAAATCTCTAGCATATAACGCAATCTTTTCTGCAGCGAGTACATTAGGCGGGCCGGAGTGCCCGGCGCGGCGTACTAGCAGTTATTATTTACCGGCTTTATCATTTCGAAAATTTCATATTCCCCGTACTTGGACGCTTGAGGTTTAAAAGCGTAAGCGAACGGGGGTGGGACTTTTTGCCTGCAAACAGCTAGCTCCTCTAGTTACGAGGACGGCTCGCACGCGCACCAGGGGTCACAGAAGGGGGTACGCCACTAAGAAATAATAACTTCAGCGTTGGCTTAGAAAAAGCAAATAGCAGCACTTTTACTGTTGCCCTAGTAGTTATGGCAAGTAATAGTCTTTGTATTTATTTCTGTAATGGAAGAATGTAGTTTTTTATTCTTTCAAATCTTCTTAATTTATACTTAAAAACAGGTCGGATTTCATTTATATCTCGGTTTTTATATACTATTTGTGTAATAACTTTAAAGGATGATTAATATTATGAGTTACTTTTTTGACATAATTAAAAGGAAAGGTTTGAAATGCTAACAGTTGCACAATTTTGCGTTTACTTAGATCCGAAACGGCTTAGAAGCGGAGCGTCGTCGCTTTAAATCTCAGTGCGCGAGAAACCACTTTCACGTTCAATTCCCGGCGATACCGATGAAATTACATTATATTTTTAATTTTACAGCCTATACATCTCACTGATGGGCACAGGCCTCCTCCCACTTCTGTGAGGGTTTTAGTGCTAATTATAATATCACAATAGATATATTTATAATAATTATTATTATTTTCTCTTTTCTTTTTATTAAAGAGCATCAAAACGTTACACCCACAGTACGATTTTTCCTGTATCGTGGAGGCGTTTCACACACATAAATTGCATATGAAGAAACATCTACACCCGGAACAATTACTTGTAGGCCATGCAAGCACTTGCTTGATTCAAACTCGCTACCCGCTTAGCCACTGCACTACAGAGTCAGACGAGAGCCCGAACCTCTGCTGCGCTTTTTGATATTACCTAATCGAGCCAACTTATTCGTCCTGCAATCATAATGCAGTTGCAGCATGGCTCTACTTTGTATAAATCACCAATAAATAACGTCAATAAATAACTTGTAGTCCTTCACGGCCGAGCTAACCTATTTTGTCTATCAACTAGATACTAAGAGGTCATAACTTTATACGTGGTAGAACCATACTGCAGTCATATTAGGAGTATAGTTGTAGCACGAATGGGTCGGCTTGACCGGGGAAGGACTACGCTCTCACAGAATACCAGCGTAAAATAGTAGCTTAATGCTGCTGTGTTTCGCATGGTGATTGTAGAGAACCGGAGACCCTTTTTACTGGGAACGAGGATTCCATCTTAGTCCTCACGGGTGACAACGCGTCTGCATTTTGATTCGTAACCGAGGATAGATGTCTTAGATGTCTATGGGCCACTGCAACCACTTACCATCAGGTGGACTATGTGCTCGTTTGTCACCTTATTCTATTAAAAAAACTAGACCTAGCAGGTTGTCTTATTGGTTTTGGCGGGAATCGAACCCAGGTTCGCTCGCATACTGTGAAATTTACGACGAACGCTTAGCCTCTAATTATCACGTCTATTCTATCCGTGCGTATTGAAGGCGAAATAATTAAACTTCCGTATTAGTTATGTTATTTCTTTCATAATCTTTTATTTATTTTAACTTTTATTAAACCAGTACTTAACTACTACATGTCTGCTGATAGTCTAATTAAATATAGAGTCCTATTAAAAATTACTATTGGTCGTCCAGAGGTCAAAATTTGACCGAAACTTATAAAATTTTTAGGGTTTTCTATAAAGCAAGCTATATTTCACTTTCAACTCGTAGTATAATATACATATATGTATTATCTATGCTTTTAATAAAACACATAATCTAATATACATAAAATAAAATAAACGATTTTTGCCTTAACATACACTCCAAATACTATAGAAAAAGAAACATTAGAAATGGCATAAAATCTTTGACTAGAGACTTCTCTAGTCAAAGCATAAAATTAACAGCTCATTACGTCAATCTGTCGGTGATTATTTCGTTGGCTTTTTTGTTAATTCTATGGCGACAATCTCTACTCGTACTCTGTGCGACTGTTTGACCCAGTTTAACCATAGACCATTATGTGTTTGACAATTGACATTGGGAGTATGAACGTAAACAATTAATGTTTTGTTTTCATTAAATGTTATTATATATAAATTTTAGCATACTTCTACATTTAAATTAGAACAATGCCAAATATCACGTTCATCTGTGCGCGCAATATACTTAAAAAGCTGTACAAGGTTTTCTCCTCACGTATTAATACATATATAGATTAGCACTAAGTCTTCTATCGTTAAGCTTAAACTATAGATAGTTTATCAATAGATATAACTGCAAAAACACTCCATCCGTTCTTAATACAAGTCGACGCCGGCTAACCCATCACGGTCCCCAGTATTTTTAATGAAAGCCGCGGCGTCGGGCGGGCGACCGGTACCGTATTAATCTTAGCAACGGACGCTCTAACCTCCAGTGCACCCCTGCTCGTAGGTGGTACCCAAAGAACCCCGTCGAGGGGGCGAAATTTTTCCCGGATTTTCTCCATTTTCTCCACTTTTTTCT
Organism: Parnassius smintheus behrii; assembly: GCA_036936625.1. Taxonomy (NCBI): domain Eukaryota; kingdom Metazoa; phylum Arthropoda; class Insecta; order Lepidoptera; family Papilionidae; genus Parnassius; species Parnassius smintheus. The sequence continues at coordinate 32,480,902 of JAUPFT010000028.1, forward strand.
CTGCGTGCATTATGCTGAACAACTCTGCGAAATTCATCGACGGCAAAATAAAAATCTACGAGCACGTTTACATACGAACTATACGCCTACAATTTATAGTTTAAATTAAAAGTAACTTTATCGAAATTGCGTTTTTATCAGCGTTAAATATAAATTTGAGTCATAAAAATGAAATCTGGCAAAACCTCTGTAGAAAGAAGTTGAAAAACTTTTTTCAATAAACTTTTTATTTTATTTTTAAGTCAACACACACGTTTAATTTTTAGATAATAGAAGTAGAGTAATTTTTACGATATATCTTATAACTTTTTCGCAACTTAAAAATGGATTTTTTTTCACAACGATTAATATCTTATCCAGAAAACAAGCCAACATCAAATTGTTAACAGACTATAAGCTAGCAATGTTTTTGTTGTCCGAGGTGTTCCGCCAAATCATGTGTCAATGAGGGAATCGGCCGTATTTATTTCAGTGACAAACGGCCGAATTACGAGCGAATAAAAAATACGTCTCGATCTTTGCTTCCAAAAAAATCCGCCGAAAAGGAAGCGAGCGACCATTAGGGTATTATCGGGGAAAAAGGGCGGAGGGGAAAAAATCTGAAAAAAATTGCTCATAGCCCACCCTTTCTTTTTCGTGAGCGTCGCTGTGCCCCCCTCGGCCTTACGTTTAACTCCCTTGCCGCTAGGGGGCGCCACATGTATGGGGGGGGGGGCGAATTACATAAACGGCAGGTGAATTTGGAAAATTAAAGTTGCTACACTATCACGTCGTGTGAAGTGGCCTCAGGGAGTATCGTATCAAAGATGACGATCATCGTAACGTAGCAAGTTAATAGGAAAGCTTCATTTTAAAACTCGCTGCAGAATTCAACCGAACGCACATTGTAAAAAGCACAATTTTTATTTTAAAACTTTTATACTATTAATATTATAAATTTATATATATATATATATATATATATATATATATATATATATATATATAAATAAAAACACTGTTTAACAATGAACCACTGCAAAAATACTGTTTATTTTAATTCATTAAGTACGGTTACAAATTTATAATGGTTGCGATGAATATATAGAAAAACAAGAGCGTTTTGGCAAAATAATGAAAACTATTCGAATTCCTTGCTATAAATATTATGCCAGATAAAGTAAAAAGATTAAAATAACATTAGAGATTAAGCAATTTATATTATTTTTAATCGAATTCTATAAATAATATTTTAAAATTAATATTTTTAGTAATATGTAAAATACGTGTAAAAAGAGAATAATAAGGTTGATTGATTCTCTTAAGCGGCCAACACACACGGAATTTTTAAACATTGTTAAATTTTAAATTAAACTCGATACGATGAAAACCTGAGTTAAAGCAGGATATGAGGAATTATTCTTTAAATATCCAAAGTAATTGGTACGCTTTTAAAAAGACCCCTAGGTACCAGGGAGGCAGGCATACAACAGAAGCGATAACGATAATCGTCGCGAAAGAAATCCAAAGGGACACACTAACGAATGCGTTAGAAGAGGTCGAGGCGACGCGCGTCAATATCAAAATAATTCATATGTGACAATAATTAAGAGGTTTCGTCCCTCCCATTCGACCCCTAGGGGTACATGGAGTAGAGGGGGTTAGATCCTGAAACCCTCGCATACGACTGTGCCCGATAACCCGTGTGGGAGTGATTGGATTCTTAATAAAAGCTTATTATTTAGACGTTTAATGCGTTCAAATCTGTACGTGTATGAAATTGATCCTAATTACTTCTTTTATAGCTTCATAAAGATAATCCACATTTAAGCATACACACGTGTAAAATTTCTATAACAATTAATGTAAAAAAATAATTAACTTGTATAATTTTAACTAATTTAAAGTATATTAAATCTAAATATAAACTAAATAACAAAATACATTTAATGGTTACGTATTTAGAGCAAGTAACATAAAATTAACACGAATTTGGCTTCTGACTCGGTCACGGAATAATAAAGGACTCAGGAGCGGATTGACTAAGGGTTAAGTTAGAATGCTCTATTCAAAAAAAGGACTACTTTATTTGTTGTAAAAACAGACTTCTAGCAAACGCTTTAGTATTGAGAATAACCCGCACACATATTATTACAATAAATGAAAGGGCTCCTTAGACAGTCGCCCGATTTAGAACTGATGCGACTGACTCTTAGGACTGAGTAGGTTTAAAATGATGAGTCAGTAGACTGACCTACTTGTGTCAGCCTTATTTATTTCAGATTTGGGCTATAACAATTTTAATTAAAACAGGGAAAAATTTTAATATTAACTACTTAACTTGTTGGCGGTTTTATATCTAAAAAAATATTTATTCTCCTTCAAAACTTTCCTATTCAAAAAAAGTTTTGTACAGTTCTAGAAATGATAGCTCAACGATCGGAGCTCTTTAAATCTAGTCCCACACGTAGATTCGGTAGGTATTCGTAGGTTTGAATCCCCTGCCAATAAATGATGTACAACAAAATATTCTCGTCAGAAAATTTATTTATTTCGCCTGCAAATGGAAAGTTTTTGAGGCATGAATAATACAAGTTAAGAAAGTTTTTTGCGTGGCTGAGCTACACTCCAGCTATATTATGGTTGTAGTAAGAATGGATCAGCTCGACCGGGGCAGGACCAAGCTCTCACAGAATACCAGCGTAAAATACTAGCTCAATGCTGCTGTTTCGTATGGTGAACACTCACCATCCGATTCTCTACACAGAGAACCGGTGACTCTTTTTACTGGAAACGAGGCATTCCATCTTAGTCCTCAGGGATGACAACGTATCTGCACTTTGGTTCTTAATCGAAAATAAATGTTTATAATAATAATAATAATAATATTCCACAACTATATATTTCTGTTAATTAAACATTTTTCATTTTTTTTTTCACAACTATCACACAACGCCACCTAGTCCCAAGCTAAGCAGAGCTTGTGTTACGGGTACTAGACAACTGATAAACATAGTTATGTATTTCTAAATACATAAATATTATAGATAAAACACTCAGACACAGAAAAAAGGTCATTTCCGACATTTTATATTGATTTTAAAGAAAACTGCTCATTATTTTTCTCATTGTATACCATAAATCTATCCTACAGATTACCTTGTGGACGGTATTTCGCCATAGTTGCCATGTTTTGCAGACGGGTTGGCAGCAGCAGTTTTTTTTATAATTACGAGTTTTATCAGGAAGATGTTGCCGCCCCATCTCATATTCCATTCTCCCTCTTTCGCCATTTACTGCATTTAGGAGACGATATGTGGTTAGTAGCTTTCTTTCACCGCCACTTCACGCTATGCATACCATAAATAAAATGCATAAAATATAGTAAATCATTTTCGTCAACTATACTTTCCGATATCGCTTTACTATTATTAGGAAACGATTTCTATTAGATTTGCATACGTACTATAAAACCGATAAACAATATTTATAATAATAAAAAAAATATGCCCTTAGTTATTTCGAAGCAAGATTAGTTTTAAAAATTAGTAGTTTGATTTATATTTAATGAATTTTAAAAATAATAATAAACAAATAGGTAGTTTATTCGTCTTATTACCCTTGCAGCCTATTAAAGTCCACTGCTGAACATAGGCCTCCCCCAAAGATTGCCTCCTAGGAGGGATATCTGCCATCGTTGCAAGGCTCGGGTTGCATACCGCAGTTTTTACTTTTTTTAGTAGTAATTATGAAGAGGCTACTGCCCATCTCCCGGGTTTACGTCCCTCTGTCACCTCTTACGACATTTACTTGGCGATGGGTAGTGGATATCTGACAACGCCACTACACATCCATCTTATTAAAAAAAAACATAAATGCCATCAAAAACATAACTTGAAAAAAAAACCAAGTCTCGCAACTCAGTTCTTCTGTCGTAAAAAGTTGTGAGATCCATGTAATACCAAGTGGGTTAATTTCAGTCCCTACTTAAGGGTCCTAATGTTTTAAGTTATTACGTAATTAGCTAACCTAACAACTTTTTATAGTGAGTATATCAATGTTAAAAATCTTTTGTTTTAAATATATAGATTCTAACAGACTTCTAGTTCAATCCACTACGAAGTTATAGGGGGCAGAAAATGGCCGGAATTGCTTCGAGAAAAGTATAGTACGGCCGTGCCGCCTTTTTGCTCAACTTGGCGGGAGCGCTGCCGTGCCCCTAGACCAGGTTTTCTTAGGCTAGTATGTATCAATAAAAAAATTACTGTGGATAATATGCGAAAAAAATGGAATATGAGAACAAATAAATGACAAATTTCGCGAAGACTGAACCCGTAGCGGAGGGACATCCTCCGTAACAAAAACGCGTCTTTAAACCCGAAACTAACAAAAAAAAAAACACTTTTTTGTGATAACACCAAATGTTTTTAATCACATCATTTAAATATTTAGTTAATACCATATTTAAATTATAATAAAATAACATTTAATGTGTGTGGTCCTCATATTTGAAAATCAATATTAATTGAATTAAACGTAAACATTGCTTTTAACAATAAAACAAGCACACAATCCACCTCATAGTAAGTGGATGCTTTGGTCCTTAGACATGTACATCTCCCTTAGTTTCCTTAGTTATCAATCAAAATGCAGATGCGTTTGTCACCCCTAAGGTTTCAGTTAACGACGCAGTACGATGGTATTCTGTAAGAACATGGTCATTCGCCGATCGAGGCGACCTATTCGTACTACAAGCATAATAAAGCGGCAGCATGTCTCCACCAAGTTTAAACTCAGATGAAGTATGTTTACTTTATATGAGCGTTTAAATAACACAATAATGCGTATAGATTACTAGCTGGTACCCGCTCGCTTCGCTGGGCGCATCACACGGTAATATTTTATTGCGCAAACTGGACGTAAAATATCAAGAAATTCTTTTGATGGCACTATCGTAAAATCCGTTCTTAATGAGCGGTCTACCTTTTGAAATGAGTAACTATACTAAATTTGAGGTCAATCCGGTGTATAGTTTTAAAGATCTCGTAATGAGTCAATCAGCCAGTGGTATTTCGCTTATATACTCCAAGATTTTTATACAAGTGCACGGAATAGATGCCTATGACACTGATATTTTACAATTTTTATTTTTATTTTACATTAACATATTATGAAATTGATCTATCAATAAATACTACTAATTGGGTACGTATTATTTTAATTTGGATAGTTTTAATAGGTTAATTTATTTAGTTTAAAACTAATGTTGTTATATTATTCAATCAATTTCATAATATGATAATGTAAAATAAAAATAAAAATTGTAAAATATCAGTTTCATAGGCTTCTATTCCGTGCATTTGTTACACCCTTTTTTCCATGTAATGATAATGATTTCATTATCATGTGATTGATAATAAAGTCTAAGTCTAAGTAAAAAATAAGTACATACATAAACACTCACGCCTGTCACCTAGAGGGGTAGGCAATGACTGGTGTAAAGCAGTTATAGTACCAATATATAAAGAAAAAGGGTCACAGCAGGACTGCAAAAACTACCGTGGTATCTTCTAGCTTGCTTAGTATTGTGGGTAAACTATATGCTAAGGTATTAATTGAAAGGGTTATGAAAGAAACTGATGGAAAAATTTGGGATGTGCAAGTGGGTTTTAGAAAGGGAATGGGGTGTACAGATCAAGTCTTTTCCATGTGCATGATTGCGGAGTTTTTGTGCGTTCATGGATTTGGAAAAGGCTTATGACAGAGTGGACAGGAATGTGTTATGGCAAACACTGAACTCATATGGGTTGAGCACTGGTTTGATACAGGCATTGAGGTCTCTTTATTCTAGTTCTTGTGTCAGGATCAATGGGGTCTACTCTGACTGGTTTGGCATCCGAAAAGGTGTCATACAGGGCTGTGTAGCCTCCCATTGTCTGTTTAACCCATTTATGGACAGGTGTTTGCAAACTTTGAAAGATGAAGAATGTGGGTTAAGAATGGTTGAGTTAACCGTCAAATGCCTTTTGTATGCCGATGATCAAGTCATATTTGCGTCATCGGCGGCTGAGTTGTAAATGATGGTTACATTAATGAACTGGGCATTAAAAGAAAGGGGAATGAAAGGGAACGCAAGTAAGACGAAAGTGATGGTTTTTGAAAGAGAAGAAAGCAAAACGGTATGTGAAATGAGAATAAAAGGAAAGTTAATTGAGCAAGTGGATAAGTTTGTGTATTTGGGATGTGTATTTAGGAGGGATGGTAGATATGATAAGGATATAGAACGACGAGTAAATGCAGGGAATAGAGTGAATGGGGCACTACACTCTATTATGATGAACCAGAATATGCCAAAAAAGGCTCGTATGGTAATTCATAATGCTGTGTTAGTCCCTACTTTAATGTATGATAGTGAAATCTGGGTGTGGCAGATGAAGCACGAAAGTAAAATAAATGCTGTAGAAATGCGGTCCTTATGGAGTATGCTAGGGTTGAATCTGAATGACAGGGTGAGAAATTGCGTGATAAGAGATAAATGCGGTATGCAAGATGATGTTGTGACCAGGATTAAGAAAGGAACGCTTCGATGGTTTGGTCATGTAGAAAGAACTACATAAGTACCAACGTAAAATTGGTAACATTTGTATACTTGTATAGGCAACGAAATTTCTATTAAAGTTCTGTCATTAATACTTTACAAGAAGTGATGTTGTATTAACTCATCACTTCATGTCAAGTCTTAAAGTCCAACCAACAGAGAACTTAGACAATGTAAACAAAGTATCATATATACATATTAGACTGTTGGCTTTTACAGGCTTCATCGGACTCAAGGCTCGCGACTTGTTCAGTATGGAATATGTGAATGGAAATAAAACTAATAATGAATATCATTAATTACATGTGTGGTAGGGCTATGTTGCAACTATATTATGTCCGTAGCATGAATGGTCGACTCGACCGGGGAAGGATTACACACTCACAAAATACCAGCGTAAAATAGTAGCTTAATGCTGCTGAGTTTCGTATGTGTGACTGTAGATAATCGGAGACCCGTTTTACTAAAAACTAGGCATACCATCTAAGACCTCAAGGGTGACAGCGTATCTGAATTTGGATTCTCAATCAAGGATAAATGTAGATGTCTATGGGCCACAGCATCCACTTACCATCAGGTGGACTGTGTGCTCGTTTGTCACCCTTCTTACTCGTATATAAAAAAAGTTTTGTTTGGACACGTAGCGTTAAACTTAATACTGAAACCTTTCAAAACTATAGTAGTATGCTTTAAGCATGCAAACAAAACAAAACATGAAGCATTGAAGATACTAATTTCTAATTTGTTGAAGTAAATAGTAGGCACACCTACACGACGGGTCCGAAATGATTATTTAATAGTAACCCTCTATCCTTCCCTCCCTCTCGACCGCTCAACCTCCTCGGCCGGCTTGAGGGGGTGCTCGGGACCCCTAGAAAAAGTTTCGCCGCCGCGTCTATCAAACTAGAAGACCGAACAGTGAGAACTTTGGAGTGGGCTCTTAGAGATAAAGGATTTTATGTGCTATATCCTCCACATGATTTTAGGATACCGTAAAAGTTTATCGAGAGAAGATTTATGTTTTGTAAACCCAATTTATAGGAAATCTCTTTGCAAATAATGCTAGTAATTTATTTATTTTCTTATATTAGAGTCCAACGATGCAAAAAAATATAAATAGCAGAAAGTAAATGTACCTATTTTTACTTCTTTCTTCATTTAAAAATACAATAATATATAAATATTATAAGGAATAATGAAACCGACGTTTTATACAGTTACAGTATATTTTTAAATTCTTTTATTTCCATAATATGTCTATTATCTTTTGTGACTTCACGTTTGAAATATAAATTTAACAATGCGAAAATTTAATTTGTATTTTGTAATATTATAGCAGCGACAATTAAATGGTATTCGGTAAAATTGCTTAATATGAGAAAGAAATTTTGATTATAATCAGAAAGAACTAAGGGTTTTGAAGTCACTATATTTATTTTTTTATTTTTTTATAAAAAAGTAACAGAAAGCTGGAAGCTATCTGTAACTTTCAAGTGCTTAGCCGTCTAAATTTTTTTCTTTTGTAATTTAAGAATAAAAGACTGCATAAAGGTGGTCTAGTATAAATATAGATTACAAAATATAATTGAAGTTAAAAATTGAGGATTTTTAACAACTTTCTTTGTAATTATATTGTAAATTTAATTGTAAATTGTCAATTACATTTTACATCTTAGTTGTTTTAGTTATAATTTTAATTACAATATTTTCTATAATGATTCATACAAAATATTTGTCTAAGATACATTACGTATTGGTTATTTGGTTTGGTTTGGTTTTGATCCATAAATGTGGACGTCTATGGGCCACAGCATCCACTAATCGTCAGGTGGACTGTGTGCTCGTTTGTCACACAATGCTATATAAATAATTAAAATTTTGTTCTCTACATTTTTGTTTCAAGTTTCTTTAGGAGATTGAGACAAAATTCGACTATTACACCATTGCGATAAATTACGTTATAAAATTAAATTATTTTTTATTTTTATTTCATTTTATTTTTTAGGAAGACAAACAGTTGTTTGTTCTCGCATATTATAATCCAAAAAGTATCGGATGCAGGCAGCTCAATGGATGATATTGTTCATACATTCTATGAGGCCAAAACTTGTGCTAGGCGTATGCGGTTTATTATTAGGAGTTACAACAAACGATTATGTGAGTTTGGTTGTGGAGTATATCGTGCATGCGATATCAAAATACGTCATTACATATAGAGCCGGTATTGTCATCGTTTTACGTTACACATAAATTATTAATAGCTTTACTTAATGACATTATAGCCCTTTACAAGTCCACTGCGTCCTCCTCCAGGGAATACCATAAAGCACGGTCCTGAGCATCATACTCCAATCGACTTCCTGCATATCTTACTAGGTCGTCACTCTATCTAGTGAGGTAACGCAGTATACCTCGCGTCGTCGAGGTTGTCACTCGAAAACTTTTCTTACCCATCGGTTGACGATACTTCGAGCTATATGGCCGGTCAATTGCCACTTCAGCTTACTAATTCATTCACTCATCATCATGTGAGTATTAATGATATTTTGCTCTGTATTTTTAAAGTAATTATTTTAAAAAATATAAAGCAGTATTTATGATTTGCATCTGTGGCTGAATATGTAATTTAAAATTAACAAAAGTAGGTCAACAATCACTGACAGTGACCAGTGGCCGTAAACGGCAATAAATTATAAAATCAATGAATAAAGTTTCATTTTCTTATAATCCACAGTATGGCAGCATATAATATAGCATAACGGTATTCTGCAAAATAAAAAGCGATAGTATTAAAGCGACAGTAGCCTAATGGCGGGGCGCGGACTGCGAACTCAAAAAGTCATGGGTTTGAATCCGCCATTTGATTACTGTCGTGAACCACTCCTAACACAAGCATTTCAAACTTACCAGAAGTGGTTAAAGGAATATTAGTAATGTTTATTATTATATATTTCAAACTCACCAGGAGTGGTTAAAGGAATATTAGTAATGTTTATTAATAAGATTACTAATATTTAAAAAAAAAAAGCAGTATCTACAATGTTCTAACATTATAAATATCTGTGAACTATTCCTGGAAATATACCTGTCCCTATTAATGTAGATTTTTGTAATCGCAATTCGCCACGAATCGCACACAGTCGCGTTTGCAACACCCGGTCTTCGACACAGAATACCAGCGTAGACTACTAGCTTAATGATGCTGTGTTTCTTATGGTGAGTGTAGAGAACCGGAGACCCATTTTACTAAAAACTAGGCATATCATCTAAGTCCTCAGGGGTGACATGTCTATGGGCCACAGCAACCACCACTTACCATCAGGTGGACTGTGTGCTCGTGTGCCATATATATATATATATATATATATATATATATATATATATATATATATATATATATATATATATATATATATATAATATATATAGATATAATTATCCTTTGAACGATTTATTATATGAGTGTGGTAAGACGAAAGTGATGGTTTTTGAAAGAGATGAAAGCAAAACGGTATGTGAAATAAGAATAGAAGGAGAGTTAATTGAGCAAGTGGATGAGTTCGTATATTTGGGATGTGTATTCAGCAGGGATGGGAGATATGATAAGGACATTGAACGACGAGTGAATGCAGGAAATAAAGTAAATGGGGCTCTACACTCTATTGTGAAAAGTCAGAATGTGTCAAAAAAGGCACGTATGGCAATTCACAGTGCTGTATTAGTCCCTACTTTAACGTATGGTAGTGAAAGTTGGGTGTGGCAGAAGAAGCACGAGAGTAGAATAAATGCGGTAGAAATGCGGTCGCTAAGGAGTATGTTAGGGCTGAATCTGAGTGACAGGGTGAGAAACTGTGTGATAAAAGAAGAGTGTGGTTTGCAAGATGATGCGGTGACCAGGATTAAGAAAGGAATGCTTCGGTGGTTTGGTCATGTAGAAAGAATGAATGCGGAAAGACTGACAAAGCAAATATATGTTGCAGAAGTGAATGGAAGAGTCGGAAAGGGACGTCCTAGGCGGAAGTTTGTCGACCAAATTGGCGATATACTAAAAATGGGCCAAATTAAGAGTACCCTTAACCGACGAGCATGTATGCGTAGGTATATGAATGTGGAAGAGGCGAGAAAGGTATGTCAGGATCGTGCTAAATGGAAGTCTGTAGTCTCTGCCTACCCCTCTGGGTGACAGGCGTGAGTGTTTATGTTATGTTATGTTATGTGGTAAGTTGTAGAGGATCTTATGTGTTCATCTAGAAGCAAATAAAAATATACTAAGCAATACAAGCCGTTGTAAATAACAAATAACATATAATTAATAAATAATAGGCTAATATGTGTAAGGGACAGCTATAACTTAACTTTTGCATACATACATGGATACTCTGGATGGTCTTTTAGAATAAGGGTGACAAATGAGCACACCGTCCACATGATGATAAGTAAATGTTGTGGCCCATAGATATCAACATTTATACACGATTAAGAATCAATATACAGATTCGTTGTAAAGATGGAATGCCTCATATCCATTAAAAAGGGTATCCGGTTCTCTACACTCACCTTACGAAACACAGCAGTATAAAGCTGCTATTTTACGCTGGTATTATGTGAGAGCGTGATCCTTCCCTGGTCGAGGCTACCTGTTCGTGCTACAACCATAATATAGCAGCAGCATATCTCTACCATGTACACAATAGCTCCACCACGGTTTGTTTTGTATAATTTGTATACAACAGTTTAAAAAATAGGCGCAAATACATTTTTACGTAACTACAAAAGTACCAGCATAAGGTGGAAGGATATACCGCTACATTATCGCAAAGGTGCGGGTGGGTCGGCTCGCGACGCTGTCAGTGCAGATTATATGGGGTTGAGTTGAACCAAGGGCTCCCACGGGTGAGGCCGAGTTTCCAGGACGTTCTAGCTATCGAATAATGATCGACTTTCGGAGGAGGTATCAAGTGTCCATAGTTGTGGAGCGAACAAATATTACAATATTTAGTTTTATTAATATAAAACACTTTAATTTATGATCTAAAGTTAGAGTATTTGATAAAAATTACTACGGTCAAAATATTTTTTGATAACGATAAAGTGAGAAACGTTACTTTGAGTAACATTATTAGTTAATTATTTTTGTTCGACAAACGAGCCAGCACTGCAGCACTGCAGCACCGCAGCTATGCTAAGCTACTGCATCACGGAGCCGTCATTACTTCTTATGACATACGCCTATTGCATCCCATGGATGTTTATAGGATTGTTTGTTGCAAATGGCGTAACAAAGGAGCGCAACTGATGATAAATGGATGCTGTGGCCTATAGAAATCTACCGATTTTATATTCGTGTATGTAGTAGCGTAGCGGTACCACGTATTAAACATCCGAAACCTCTCAAAACATAGACGGAATGCCTCTGAACTATAATTATTGTTTCTCTTTTGCCCATCAAATTGGACTACAGCAACTTGGTACAGATGGTACAGAGATGGTCAGATGTACTCCCAGGTATAAAAAGAGTCTTTGGTGAAAGATGTAATGTGACTGCCCATATATATATATATATATATATATATATATATATATATACATATATATATATATACCATATATATATATATATATATATATATATATATATATATATATATATATAACAAGTCTGCGGCCGAACATAGGGCTTACTTAAGGAATTCCATAAAACACTGTCTTAGGCAACCTGCATGTATCGGCTTTCTGCATGACACTACACCTACCTACCTACATTGTTACTATCCTTTATATACACTAATGCCTAATGCGATACTAACACAAATCTTTACATCGAATTGAATATTCGACGTATAATCAATTTTAAAGAGCGAGGTTTTTTTTTCTAAATAGTTTTAAAAGATATCTCTGTAATAGAAATTGATCTCAACCAGATTTTTTTTTGGATAATTCTAAGCGAAGAGTAACATTTATAAAATACCCATCTACAAAATTTAAAACAAAATTAATGCACAAGAAGGTATTTTAAAATACGACAAGACATCGAAGAATATCATCAAAAATATTTAAAAAAAAGTCCCGCTGGGTTTCTTGCTGGTTTTTCCCAGGACAGAGGTTTTTTTCTAATCAATGGTAAAGTAAAAAATAACTTTCAATAACAATTACATGTAATCTATATTGAATAAAAAAATATTCTATTATTTTTTATTCTATTACACATAGTAGAACAGTTAGTTAAAAAAAAATTACGGGTTTATTTACATGCAGCTAAAAATTTATCTCTGTATACTCTACCGCGTCCAATTACTTTCATTACTCCACGATGGGTGTACACCGAGTCAGCCGGGGTCGGGGGGCACAGTAATGATTTACACGCCCTTAAAACATTTATTGGAGACTGCAAACTCATTCGAGCCTGATTTTTGTTCGCCAGGTCCCCGAACGCGGCCCTAATGCGACAGACTGAAATCCAGTCTTACTGGCCCTTACGAGGTACTGAAATAAAGTTTGCCGCTTTTCAAATTTCCTCCAATATTATGGAAATAAAAATGAGTCAAACATTTACGTAATTAATATTTCTATTATTAATTTTTTCTCATTAAAAAAACTGCGATAAAAGTATCAATAACCATTTTCAAATTTTTTACTAGGCCAGTGCTTCGTGGTAAGTGGTTATGTAGCCCTTGATAATAATCGTACTGTCTTAGTGTAACAAAAGCCTGTTAACTCTTGCCTTGAAGACACTGAAAAATTTTCTTATTTTACTTTTGTAGCACTGTTCTTTACAAGACAAAATCTCGTAGAAGTAGTCTTAACTCTTATCCTATAGTCCTATAGTTACACAGTATACTCCTATAGTCACGCAAGATATTAGTATCATAAAAATTCCAACAAATATAGTCCGTGCGGATAAAGAATGGGATTGGAAATGGCGGATCATTTTGCCCGTTCCGTCAACATTAACAGTACCAATAGCGAAAACCCTCCGTATATCTTTATAACATTATATTATTCGGTTAACTGTAAATTTTCTAATAATGGAAAAATATTCGAAAGTAATTGTATAGGTACCTAGTTAATTTTATAATAATATTTATAACTAGGGACCCGGAGATTTATTAATGTGGCGTTATATAGACTTAAGATATTCGTTAAAGACCATTCATTTTATTATATCAATATTTTTATTTTAATAATATCTTTAAATTTTTCGGATTTAAAGCACGTCTGGTCTTACTCTCGATTTGTTCGTGAAGATTCATTATAATCGCAAAAGATTCATTACTATTTTTCAATCGCATGTAAATATTTTATACAAAAATATTAACAAACAAAATCATCAATAATTACAAAGAAAACTCTCTGAACGTGTCGTAGCTTACAAATTAGCAAAACCAGATTGATTTTTTTTGTAGTTTATGTGATTTTGTTATCATTAATTATGACAAGTTGGATTGAAGTTATATAACATGCGAAAAACGCATATCACATCGTATTTTTTTGCAGTCTTTACCGGCGAGTATGAGTATAGATATACTTATAGGTGTTGTAACCACGTTCATTCCCATTCTTTAACCACACGGGTACTATATATATGTCTATGGGCACAGCATTTACTTACTATCAGGTGGACTGTGTGCTCGTTTGTCACCCTATCCTATAAATAAAAAAACATCAGTCCGAAAACATTAGTGCACGAAAATATCACACGTACTTTATCTTACAATACTTGTTTTACATTGGTTGTTATTATATACATCTATAAATCAAAATATAAAGGTACCTGCAGATATCCGCCAAGTCAGTAAACTCAAAACAATACCCCAGGACCCAGGCGGGATATTCCATTTCATTGTCTGCGCACACCAAAGGACACCCTCAAGCTTCCGTCATTGTTGTCCCTAATGATCCCAGCGAAGGATTCAAAGATCCTATTGCAGCACCGATTGACAAATCGATTTTCACATCATATTCAAACTGTAACTAACTTTATCGCTTTGGACATAAAGTATACTTTACGTTAGACATAGAAAGTGAAAAATGTGGCAAACGTAATTACTTATATTGAGTCTAGAATGACCAGTCCAAAAATACTTTATAATTACAATGTAAGTTCTCAATTGCTTATATTATAAACGACATACCGATAAATCCTATATGTTTTAGATCCTTACCTTCAAGAAAAGAGCTTACTCCTTTCCAAAAGACCGGCAACGCACCTGCAATTCCGCTGGTGTTGCGGTGGTTCATAGGCAGCGGTAGTCACTTACCATCAGGTGAGCCGCATGCTCGTTTGCCCCCTCTTCTATAAAAAAAAGATTCCTTATGGTAGCGGTGTAAGTACATGCACCATCCATACCGTTCCGTGGGTGTCGTAAAAAGCGATAGAAGGTAAAACCAAGGGACGAGCGGCGTCATCCAGATAACAATCAAAAAATAAGGAACCGCAGTTGCCAACTTGCCTGCCAAGGTGGCAACTATAGCAAATATCTCTCTTATGATACAATAGGCTGTTACGATGATGATTTTAATCGACATCGAGATAAGGCGTCGGAAGACAAATCTCCCGTCACTATTGACGTCAAATACGACTCAGAAAACCCTAATTGTGTTAAAACCATTTCGTATATATCAAATATTATCACCCAAATATATCCTTATAGAGACCCAAAAGAGCGCACGATGTAGTGATTATGAAAGTGCAACCTATAAACGTCCATAATTTCTGAGAGGGCTAAAGAGCGATTTATTTTAAATTTTTTATAACTAGGGAAATTATTGAAACTCTTACATTGTCATGCGATCCTGTGCTATTTTCAAAATTAAGTGCGCCTCTTCGGGAAGTTAGTTTAATCAGTTACTAAATTTGACCCGAACAAAACATACACGAAAGCAAGTTAATATAAACGTGGTAATAAAAATCACCAGTTACCAATGTATTTAAAAAGTTTATTTTATATGAGCTCCTTCGTGCTAGTAGTACGTTATAAAAAAAAATAGCTCGAAACAAATGGTAACGTAAGTCCGAGGAAAAACCACTCACAAAGCGAAGGGCATATCACGATCACGATAGAGCCTAACCGACTTTTCCAACTTAACTTTTTTGGTTCCGTATTTTTGTTTTTGTAAATATTCAGTATTTTAAATAAATATAGTTGAAATGTACAATTAAATATTTACATTATTTGATAAAATATGTATATTTAAAGACTAGGTTTTCGAGCACTATTGATTATCAGCAATTTCTTATTGACGCTATTCAATAAGTAATATAGGCAAATAGCGAAGAA
This sequence comes from Parnassius smintheus behrii, assembly GCA_036936625.1. Lineage (NCBI taxonomy): Eukaryota > Metazoa > Arthropoda > Insecta > Lepidoptera > Papilionidae > Parnassius > Parnassius smintheus. The sequence goes on from JAUPFT010000028.1 coordinate 32,496,757, forward strand.
TAATTGATTAAAAAAATCTCAAACAATCTGCCTTTTTTATCTTTTAAATTCACTTTTGTAAGGGTCGATCGGTAGGCAAAATCTTTGTTGCCCATAAATCACGTTCAATTTGGGATAATTTCAAATAAAAGTAGAACCATTATTTACTCGTGTTTTAAAAACTGTAATAACAGTATATCATTATTTTTATGCTTGAACGTAAGTTTAAAATTTGGCTATTCTTTGAAAAATAACCCTGTATAACGTTAAAACTTAGATCATGACAGTAAGGTGTACGATGATCTAAGCGTTGAGATTTGATTAGAAAAATTTTGAACGGTCTTTTTTTGTTTGTTTTCTAACACCTTTCCCTAAAATTAGAATGAGTTGTTGATTACCCAAGGCTAACAAACGATTCGCTAAACTTTCGGGAGCTTAGTTAATTTTAGCAAGTTAATATAATATGTAAGTCAATACACAATAAAAAAATAAGTTTAAAACCATCAATCAGACTTGTTACTACTTTCAGCAATACAAAGAAATTTCTTCCGTATTTGTCTTGAACGTGAAGTATACGTTTGGAACTAACAACAAAATGTTGACGTTTGCACATTTAGAGTAAGAAAATGATATAACTTGTATTCAAATGTCACTTTACCTTAAAAGCTAACTTGACATGGCCTGTGTTATATAATAGAGATAATTAAAGCCCAATCCGGTACACAATTAATTTAAAACGTAAGATATTGAGGCCAAGGCGAAGTACATGCAATTTCTGGTTGAGGCGCAATACCTGTCAGGAGGCAGAACTAGTTAGAATTGTATCCATATCGAGGCCATAGCCATAGTAACATTTGTAGAGCGATTTCGAGTCGCATGTGCGTACTTTATTAAAAAAATATTATAGAAAGTCAATGAGAACTTTGAAGCCTAGACAAAATTAATAAAATCGTGAATATATTACATAATTACGATGTTCTTAATATATTAAATACAAACTGACTTTCTATTAAATAATAAAGCCTTTGCATATCAGATGCACGTGATGAGTGCATACGGAGACTCCCTTGTGGAAAAGTGAAATGACAGTCAACCCAGTGCGTTCGACCACACTGTGAGACTCAATAGTAAAATTTGGGAATAATTAGAAGTTCCCTACTGCTGGGCACAAATCACCTCTAATTTCTTACAGGGTGAGGTATTCAAGCCGACTTTAAAAATGGTTGAATTGAAATACATATTTTCAATGGCGGGATCGAATTTTTCAGTTTTTTTAGTCTCAGCCCTAACACGCCTTTTGATTGTGATAATCTTGAATACAAGAAAAACAGCCTTGTGTTACGAAAAAGAAACAAAACGGTTAAAGCTTTTTCGAAGCATGAAAGTAAATATCAAGTTCTTATTAAAAAATACTAAAGAAATTTACAATCTACTATTTGAAAAATCGCTAGCTTTACGTTATTTCTTTCGACAAAAGTCTTTTTATTGCTTACGCTGACATACCGTAAGGCTCATGTGGGGTAGATAGCATTGCCAGCCCCCCGTTGTCGTTTACCCTGCTTACCGTCGCTACCAGGAAAGCATAGTACATTGAGAATTTTAACGGAATTAGTCGCGAGCCCGCCTGCAGGGCGCCGCAGTAAATTCACCGCACGCGTACCAGGAGCTTAGGGTAGGAGCGCACCACCCACCTCCACGCCTTGTATTAGCGCCTAGTAACCCGCGAGCTCGAGGTGTCTGCACGCAACGCAAAAACAGAATTTACCCAACTGAAAATAATTTTCAGCTTGCGTCGTCGTGAAGGGAGAGAAAACGAGGTTGTTTTCGACGCTCGCTACTTTTCAACCACGCAACGGCTCTAGAGGGATAAACATTTTGAAATTACTTTTTTACAACTCAAATACTGTCATAACGCTTAAAAGAAGAAAACCAAAAATTTAATTTAGTGAACCTACATTTTTGATGATTTTTAAAAAAATAAGAGAGAAATCAATAAGTACAAGTTAAACCATATCGAAGAAGTTTAAAAAAAAAGGGAGAATAATTTAGATTAAAAGAAATTACAAGATATAGCAGTTACCCACATCATTATCGCGCATTAACAAAATTTGCTTTGAATTAAAATCATTTGTGTTAACAATTCTCCACCGCGCTTACAACTCCGCAAATGCTGGTGGGGTCTAAAAGCCCCTTGTGTTAATAAAATGTTGAATCGATAAGCTTAGGGGACGAAACTTAATTATGTCATGGTTCAAGGTCGGGTGGGATGCAAGAAAATCTATAACTGTAAATAAAACATTAAAACAGCTGACTCAAAAATAAAAAACACTGGAGATTTACTTGGCAGAATACTGTATTTGTTGTATTTTGTAATAACGTGGTAAGTAAGTCTAAGATTCTAATTCTATACAATTATAATCTCTATTCGAACATACTACCTATTTCTTGCGTATATGATATTTTATGTATAAATTTTCTTTTAACATAATCCTGCCTGTTTGCTCTAATTTACTTTAAATTTTCTAAATTACTTCTGCTTAATTTAATTACATGATTATCACGCTATATCCGACATAATATTTTTTTAATTTCATAAGGATATATAAGGATCTTAATTAAACTTAATTTCCAAGCATGTTCACGTAAGGCTTTTATTTTAAATACATAGTTACGAATCTACAATGTAAATTATATCCTTCCTCATCAGCCCATCAAAGCTCTGCTGGATACTGGATTCGTCACGCTTTGCAGGTGGATTATTAATCGCCATACCTTATACCACACCTCGCACCTTTTTCCCATCGCCGAGCTGGGTGGGCATTTACGATTGACGTAAACGAGATGGTTATATCGCATGTCACATGGTCGCCTCTTACAGCACTCACGAGGCGAAATGGGAATAATGGATTCCTAATTTAAGGACACTTCCTTTGTTGCCTCAATCTGCATCGGAATTCTCGGCGTCGACATATCAAATGACGGTCAGTTTCGCAGTCACAAAGGTGCGAAGCGGTACAGTAATTCATGTCGGCACAACGCTTGCGCCCTCCGTCTTTGCGCCCTCCTTTCTGCCATTGCGCCCTCCTTTCTGCCAAGGAGGGTCGCGTTCGTATACGGCTTAGAGATCTCTAGTCAGATCGTTAAGCCAATTCCTAAAAGGCGGTGTTTAGTGGGTAAAAGTCTCCACATAACCACGCAGCCGGCTGCGTGGTATGCTATGAGCATTCACCGCCTCCCTCCCCCGCTTTCCGGAGGGTTGCCCATATTTGCTTCGGGCGCAAAAAAAAAACAACGCCTGCAACTTTGTAAGTTCGACCTGACATGGAATACTGTTCTCATATCTGGACCGTGGCATCCCACTGCCAGCCTTTCCACTTGACTGCATCCAGCGAAGACCTGCCTGAACCGTTGACAGCCAGGTTCTTTCTGAACGGCTGAACTCACTGGCGCTGTAAAGAGATTTTGCATCCCTTTGCATATTCTAACGCAACTACCACAGATAGTGCTCTGAGGAATTGTTCAGACTAAATCTAGCCGCCAAATTACTCCATCGCACATCGCGACGAAATGGGTCACTTACCATCAGATGACCCGCACTATTTAATTATTTTGTGTTAATTATTAAATGTGTTATAATTATCTCGTATAAAGGCACCACGCGGAAAACGTCGGATCTAAACTTATGCGAATTTGCCAGTTTTAATAATTGTTATCTTTTTTCCATCAATACAGTCACGTATAACGAATAATTCATATAATCAGGGTATTTACTATGGAGGCGAAACCCTTATAAGATTAAGAAATAGTTACTAGCGATTATACGCGCATGCACACAGATAATATGTTTGGTCATGTTAGATTGAAATAATTAGTAAAGTTTAAAAAATTAAGCAACACGCATTTTATTTTTCTTAAAAAAATGGAGCAGTTTACAAACATAAATTGCACATAGACAAACATCCAGAACGGAACAATTATTTGTAGGCCATACAAACACTTGTTCCTTGCAGGATTCGAACCCGCGGCCCCAAGCGCTTCAAACCATCGCTAAGGTACGCCGCCACGGAGTTGTCAATTTTTTTAGCATTAGTCAAGTGAAAACTGAGAATATAAGGTCATAGTGATGAAATTATTATAGACAATAGCATAGACATTTACACCTATCCTCAACTACAAATAAAAATACAGATGCATTGTCACCCGTGAGGACTAAGATGGAATGTCTAGTTTCCAGTAAAAGTGGTTTCCGGTTCTCTACACTCACAATACGAAACACAGCATCGTTAAGCTACTATTTTACGCTGGTATTCTATGAGGGCGTGGTCCTTCTCCGGTCGAGCCGACCCATTTGTGCTACAACTATACTACTAATATAGCTGTAAAATTTCAAATTATTCAGGTATCTGGATGTGGATCAAAACTACACAGTTCCAGTTCAAAACTTCTTTACATTCATACAATTATCAATGCATACCATTCATAGCACATATTACATACATAAATACATACAAGTCAAGCTTATAAAAGCGTATAAAAAGCTTCAACTAAATCAAAAACTTTCACAAAAGCATGAATATACTCGTAATACACCATTAATTTAAGTAAATTAGTGCTTAAAGAATTTTTTTTTCTAATTTCTTATAAATATAATAAACTATTGACGTTTCTAAAATAAGTTTCATAGCAAAGTAGTTGTTAATACTGTTAGCCTATATACATCCCACGGCTGGGCATAGATCTCTAATTTTTGAAAGGGTTTTTAGATAAATTGGTTTGCAGTGGCGACCCAGTGCATGTTGACGGACTTCGAAACATTTTAGTTCTGCATGTATAATGTAGTTTCCCTCACAACGCTTTTCTTTAACACCGAACACGTGGTAAACCAGCACTTAAATTGTGCCAATTAAAAGCGTATTTTGATAATTATTTCATTGGCGCCTAATGCTTAACCAAACGGTTGAAAGTACCGAAAAGTCAGAGCCGTGGGTTCGAATCCTCCATTGGCTACTGTAGTGAACCACTCTTAACACAAGTATTTGAAGCTTACTTTGCAAATTTAACGAGATTACTTAATGTTAATAACATTACTAATATCCTTTTTTTAAGGCAACTGCTTAGCCTCTCAAGCTTTTGCGGTTCTTAAAAGTTTCCTATCTATATTTAAAAAATAATAATCAATGTAATTATACAGTACATGATGTGTATAGAGTGAATTTTTTACACGCTAATCCCACAGAAGTGGAGCGGCGCAACAAAAAGCCTACACTTTGTACATCATAAACAATAAGCCGAGCTGGGGATATCGGGAGCCTTTTTGTGTATCGTATCGTTAATCGGGCGTATCCGAACAGACTGAATTTACCATAATGAAAATGGTTCATTGTTTAGGATTCCGCCGTTCGATTTGACGCCGTGGACATCGAATAATACATTCGAACAAAACATTCTCGTTTAGAAGAAAACAAACTTCTAATCTGTAACATCAAAGCGGTCGCACGAGCCGCAAGTGCCGGCCGACGAATAAAATAGCCGGTTGTGTTATTAACAGCCCCTGCTGGAGAGAAAAGGGCGCGCGTGAAGCTAAACAATATCTAGATATGAAACGCAAGTGTGCTTCGTAATCTGCACCGTATGAAAAAAAAAACTAATATGATTTATTTTGTTAATACTAATAAAATTAATATACAAAATCGTTAAAAGACAAGTGGTAAAATTAAAAATTTTGTACAACCGACTTCAATATAAATAAAATGAGAACATCATCAATGCAGTCGAAGTCGATTAAATACGTATTATTAAGGATATAGGATATTTCGAAAACTATTTATCAGATCTTGATCAAATTTATATGGGATCTCATTAAAAGCATCAGCTTACAAATAGAAACAGTATCATCAAACCTAGACTCACTTCACCTAGAAAAAAGTTCTGAAGTAACACACATAAAAACGTACAGTCGAATTGCTTACCTTCTCCTTTTTTGAAGTCGGTTAAAAACCAATATTTATTTTGAGTTTGCCAAACACGATATTATTTTTCAAAGCATAAATAAATCTCCCCACCAAACTTAAGTCCTATTCCATAAATAAATTTTAAGTTCTTAATAAGGTACTTCACGCGTTTTACTTTGTATTTATCTTCGTAGTACAGAGCGGAAAATCCTAACAGTCTTGGTACTAGGACTTGTTTTTTATCTAGGAGTCTGTCTGGATGGGTACTAATTAACTCCTTCTTATCAATTTTAGCCGCTAAATAGCAATGTCTGTCTGCACTTATAAAAAAATAATATAGCATTCGACTTTGTAGTACACTGCTTCGTATGCTATATAGCTTCTTTTTACAAAGCTTTACTAAAAAGTTACTATCATTTTAGTGTCAACGAAGTTAGCGAATATGCCTGCCGTACGTTAAGTTGAGAACATTTCGTGAAGGCGCGGTGTAAGAGCAACCCCTTTCTTCCCGTAGGAGTCCTTAAGAGGATCTGATAAATGACGTCATTTATAAAATCATTATTGCGTCTATTAGTAATTGTGTTATTTCTGACCTACTTGACACACACCTTTTTGTTTTATCGAGACGATGCGATGGTTCCTAGCTATGCGATGCCAGGACCAAAATGACTCATATAATGCACAATATATGTCGTTTGTGTGCCGAAGAAGAAAATATCAAACCTTGGACCCGATAGGTGGCGCAATCGTCGAATAAATTTTATAATAAAACTTATAAAGTAGCAGTTTGCAGGCGCAAAGGAACAAGCCTTGTTTTCTTTTTTCTGAACGGGTCACTAATATAGTGCTGCTTCTAAAGATTACTACATTTAGAACCGCGATTATCTGAGTTTTTTAACCGATATCATAAAGACAAAAGGGTTCTTTGATCGACACATATGTTTTTATGCCTATGTTCACCCATTTCTCAGAAACCCGTTGAAACGATTTAAATGATCCTTTTTTTATTAGATAAATGTTATACATCAGACTTAGTCCCAATTTAATGAAAATTCTAGCACAAAGGGTGGGTAAAATCCCCTAGGATCCAATTTTAATGTAATTATTTAGACGACATTCTAGCTGTTACCTCTTTAAGTTGGTTTGTAATTTTTATTTAAAGTTAAATTATTCATCATAATATTTTGAAAAAACATGAATATCTGAATTGAGAACCTTCCCCTTTTTTGTAGTCGGTTAGAAAACATTATAATAATAATATTCCACAACTATCACACAACGCCATCTAGTCCCAAGCTAAGCAGAGCTTGTGTTATGGGTACTAGACAACTGATAAACATACTTATATATTTCTAAATACATAAATATTATAGATAAATTACACCCAGACACAGAACAAATGATCGTGCTCATCACACAAACATTTGTCCTGGGTGGGAATCGAACCCACGACCTCCGGCATAGCAGTCAGGGTCACTAACCACTAGACCAACAGGCCTGTAATTATATATAGCATTTTCTTCTCTATTGTGCAAGCGATTTAGATACATAACTTCCGCATGGACAAACAACCAGATTCGAAACAATTATTAATATAACCATACTAACACTTTCTATTCGCGGGATTCGAAGCCGCGAACCTACAGCGCCGCAACCATACGCATAGCCTCGCTACTGAGCCGTCACCGCGGCCCAATTCTTTATTTTATTAATACATAATAATTTTCTTATTAAGCAGTGTTGATAGTTATAGCAGTAGCTTCCATTCTTACATACCCTCAAATCACTACAATAACTCATTCAGTCGGACTATATCCGTGTCCTTAGTATCCGAGAAAAAAGGGGGGAGGGTCGAATCCCACAAGGGGTGGTTGGCAATGGACTGAAGGAGCCCCAATCAATCTTACAAGTCGCAGTGCGATGCGGGGGCTCGGGCGGGGTGTGAGGTACTTTCGGGGGTCGTAGGGACGGTACCCTCTTACGGACGGTCTACGACTGACCCTTTGGGAGGCACCACGCGGAAAAGGTCGGATCTAAACTTTTGTGACGATATTACTCTATATTATTTAGTTTGAAGTTGTAATATGCAATTTGTTTGACAAACTTTCAAAGAAAAATAACGTTATGTATTAAAAACCTCTATAAGGAATAATATTTCCTTTTTAATTCAAAATGTTAAAATATCTTAACACTGGCATATTACATTTTCATATATCACAATTTCGCTCAAGACTTAAGTGGCTCGACATCCGTTTTCGCCGGAACACACACCTTCTAACCACTTTGTATGGTATTCTTCACAATCCTTGTTCCCCAGTTTATCTAAAAGAGCGTTTTTCATATTTAAGCTTATCCCGTTCGATGACCAACAAAACTCTAACTATCCCGATGCATAAATCTGCATACTACTCGGATTCCTTCACGGTATCATCAATTACACTTTGGAATAACCTTCCACGAGATTTAAAAGATGCTCCTTCAATAAAGACATTTAAACGTAAGCTTGAGGCATATTATTTAAAATTACTTGATTAATTTTATTATATGTTTATTATAATTTCGTATACTATATTGTATGCTTTATTGGTTTAGTATATATTTTATTTAAATATATATGTATGCATGTATGTGTATATATATATATGTATGTATGTATGTATGTATATATATATATATATGTGTATATATATGTATATGTATATATATATATATGTATATGTATATATGTATGTGTATGAGTGTATATATGTATAAACTAACATATACATAATATTATATAACGCGTTTTGAATAGTATGAATAAATAAGTTAGTTTTTCTTTCTCTCGCGGCTCTACCCATAGCTCTCACCACACTACAAAAGGTTAGCTGGCAGAGAATGCCTTTTCGGCATTAAGTTCGCCTTTGTACCAAATTGTTTTGTTTGAGTGCAATAAAGAATTTTCTATCTATCTATCTATCTACATTATTTTTAATAAAATAATGTAATATGCCTATTATGTATTAAAATGTGTAAGTACTTTATTTTATTAACGTGTTACTGATTTATTAGAAAAAATATAACCTATATGCGTTTTCGGTCATTTACTTCCTAAACGAAATCAGTTTTTTTTTTAAATTTCTCAATTCAAATTCGAGAAATTCTAATTCAAATTCGCAAATACAAGAATAAAAAATAGACATAAATGAATAAGAACTAAATTAATTGGATCTAGTTGTTCCTATTCATCAATTTAGATGTTATAGTTACTAAGGTTATCGATCACCACTACGGTGGCGTTTTATATAAATTACACGTGAACAAACATTAATACCTGTAAACAGTTATTTAAAATTCGTACTGATGTTTGTACCGTGCGAAATATCGAACCTGCGACCCACAGATCCGAAAGAAAAACTTGTGTGAATGTAATTTATAAATAATAATTGTAGGTAATTTATAATTATTAACAAAACTAAAGTATTATGTCTGCAATATCGTAATACATGCCTTAAAATAATCTGAGGGGTCATTTGCGTGCTAATAAAACATGAGTATCCATTTTCTTTTAATTGCCTGTCTGACTGACTGGAGTCACTGAACCGATTGTTATGAAATTTCACAAACAGATTATATACAGAGATTTAAAAGAAATTGATAAAATAAATTGTCTTTGATTTTATTAAATCTAAATATTGACACATTCTTAGTGAGCATTACATTGCGAAATGAGTAACTTTACTAAATTTCAAGTCAATTGGGTTTATAATTTTAGAGATCTCGTGAGTCAGTCAGTAAGTGGTATTTCGCTTATATATATATATATATATATATATATATATATATATATATATATATATATATATATATATATATATATATATATATATATATATATAAGCGAAATACCACTTACTGACTGATATATATACATATATATATATATATATATATATATATATATATATATATATATATAGATGAAAAAAGTACACAAAAGTTAAAAGTGTTCAAAATTAAGATGGCCCAATAATTATATTTAAAACGCTTACTTCTTTTTATTTTATACAACTATACTATTTAAGTAAATACAGTGTTATATTTTATAATATTTTATATGACATTCAAGTGCTCAAATACAACAAGGAAAGTATCTTCCATTACATGTCGTTTAGCATTATCACGTTTTCACAATTTCATATATTGGCATAAGACACGAAAACATCGCACTACGGCTCCGCAAAAAACCGTCATCAGAAAGTGTACTTGCCCACTTCTCCGCCGGGCATCGTTTTTGTGTCTTGTCTAATACCGTGACGCCCCCTCCGGCTGATGAAACCTCGTGCCTGCCCCCGTGCCACCCCAGGACCACCCCGACTTCGCCCCAAGCGAGAAAAATGAGTTAGAAAAGATGCGGCGCCCGATTATGGCGTAACGCTCTGGTCCTTTGTGCGAGACATTCGTTCGAATCAATCGTGGGTCGCAGGAGACGCCGCGAGCATTACAGGGTTACGTGTCAGGTGGCGCTCGCATTACGCGAATAAATCCTGCTCGCATTACCGTTAAAGTCGCACCTAACAATCAGTTTTTTCGTTTCAAAAACGATCTGTCTGGTGAAATCATCCATATTCCAATTTAACCATATATATATATATATATATATATATATATATATATATATATATATATATATATATATATATATATATATATATATATATATAACCCTTAAAACCACACCTAATCATTTACATTAATGTAAAAATCAAATAAAAGAGCACCTAGTGACTTCTCCCATAAAGTATGATTTATATTTTAAATATATTTGGAAAGAAAAGTCTTTTCTCATGCAACTACAACTACTTATATTACATTCAAAACTATCAAAACTATCGTCGTACGAATTATGAAAAAAACTATGAACAGACTTAAATCACCGAACAGTCAAATTTGATTGAAATTTGCGCTAGTTGGTTGTACACTGTTGGTAAATTCAAAAAAAAAACATATGAATCACTTAAATATAATAAACCTCCGCTTTAAGAAAATTTCTCACATTAAAAACAAAACATAGAAACATTGATAACTTTCTAATTTTGTTTTAAAGTTGGTTTTTTATAGAATAGGGTGACAAACGGGCACACAGTCCACCTGATGGTAAGTGTTTGTGGTGGCCCATAGACATCTACATCTATCCTCAATTACGATTCAAAACGCAGATGCGTTGTCAACCCTGAGGATGGAATGCCTCGTTTCCAGTCTTTTACTGGCCTCCGGGGTCTGCGATTCTTTACACTTAACTATACGAAACACAGCAGCGTTAAGCTACTACTTCACGCTGGTATTATGTGAGAGAGTGGTCCTTCCCCGGTCGACCCATTCGTGCTACAACTATACTATATACTAATATGGCTGCAGCATGGCTTAATCACGGTAAATAATAAATGCGAAATATAAAAAAATGCAAATTTTACGACGTCAGTCCCATAACAAATTCTTAGCAACAATATGACTTTATGTTTCAGTTATGTAGGCTGCTGAATTAAGAGAGTGCGGTGTACCATCTTCGACTTACCATGGTCACCAGGTCAAAAGGTCAAACACTGGCTTATAATTTGTATAATAAATCACAAATGTATATCAAAATTTAAGAAAAAAACTTCTAAAAGTCCTCGCCTCGTTTCAATACACATCAAAAAGTTCGACCATTACCAATCATAATACGAGAGTTGTTTACAGCTAGAAGGTTTAAAAAAAGACGTTTACAAATAAATAATTAGCCCAAAGACTATGCGCCTCCTTTCTGCCAAGGAGGGTCGCGTCCGTATACGAACATTGCTTTTTCAATATAATAATGAGAGGTGAACCCACTCAACAATGTACCTTTATAGTTACAAAAATAAGGAAGTATTTTCTAACCTAAAACTTATAATCTAAATCCATAACAAAACGATAACCTACTAACATGCAAATTTCACCTTGGATGATATTCGAGATCAAGCAAAAATCTTAACCTAAGAGAAACCTCTTTGTAAATTACTTAAACACAGAATTGTTCTAGCCTCACTCGCTGTTGCTAGGTTGATAGGGTACATATATAGGATGTGGATAGGTTTGCGTCTTCGAACTACAAACCCTCAAATAAGATAGCGAGTTTACTGCGAACCAAGCCAATTGCTCATAAAACGTCTTGATACAGACTGCGCACAATAAAATGCCTGAGATTCGTATCGCGCCGTTAATCAGATGAAATGATTTCCTTCATTCGTCGAACGTGAACTAAAATAAAAGCATGTTTGATAATAACGTTACAGTTAAAAAACTAAAAGCACAGCATACAATATGCTATGATCGTAGTGAGAATACCAGGTCAAAAATATGAAATTATTGTATTGATATCGGTTCTTAATCATTTGCAAAACGTATATATATATATATGTGTGTGTGTGTGTGTGTGTGTGTGTGTGTGTGTGTGTGTGTGTGTGTGTGTGTGTGTGTGTGTGTGTGTGTGTGTGTGTGTGTGTGTGTGTGTGTGTGTGTGTGTGTGTGTGTGTGTGTGTGTGTGTGTGTGTGTGTGTGTGTGTGTGTGTGTGTGTGTGTGTGTGTGTGTGTGTGTGTGTGTGTGTGTGTGTGTGTGTGTGTGTGTGTGTGTGTGTGTGTGTGTGTGTGTGTGTGTGTGTGTGTGTGTGTGTGTGTGTGTGTGTGTGTGTGTGTGTGTGTGTGTGTGTGTGTGTGTGTGTGTGTGTGTGTGTGTGTGTGTGTGTGTGTGTGTGTGTGTGTGTGTGTGTGTGTGTGTGTGTGTGTGTGTGTGTGTGTGTGTGTGTGTGTGTGTGTGTGTGTGTGTGTGTGTGTGTGTGTGTGTGTGTGTGTGTGTGTGTGTGTGTGTGTGTGT